>JAXIUT010000021.1:2515353-2526046 GCA_035586675.1 Eurytoma californica | reverse complement strand
TTTTTCTAAGTGGCTATAACAAAAATTATTAAAATTTATATCAAATTTTACTGTTTTGCCGAAAGTGTCAAGTAGGTTGCCCTTTTCATCGGGATTATAGTAATTTTTATTACGCATTTTTCTCAGTGTACCTTCCCCTATAACTATTTAATAGCACCTAGAATACGACTATTTTTACATTGCAAGAGACAAAAATGAACAACAACTGAAAAAAGTAGCTTAAAGCTCCGAAAATTCGAGCACCTTCCCCTAACGACTACTTCGTCATCCCGCGCTCGTAGCTCAGGCGCGGATTCCGCAAGGATCGCCGCGGGAGCGCCTAGTCCGCGCGCGGGGCATAAACAAGTGGGCGACGCGTCCCTCCCTATACATCGGTGCGCGACCGCCACCTTCGCGCCCCGTCGGGCCTGCGCGCCTGGAACCCCGCCCTGGCCGTGTGCGGCTGGCGAGCGCGCGGCTTCTTCAGTCGCGCCGAAGCCCGCGATCCGCGAGGCAATGCCACTGCGCACGAGGACGACCGGCTCGGGGCTGTGACGAGCAGCAGCCGACTCTCGCCCTCCTCACCCTCCCGCGAACTTCACCGCCGCTCCCTCCCCCCCGGAGCGACCCGCGCGAGAGAAAAGAAAAACTGAGGACGGATTTTTTTTTTCGAAATCTCGAGAGGACGGATTTTCTTTTCCAAATTTTCGGGAGGACGGATGTTTTGTTGTTTCTGAAATTTCGAGAGGCGCGGAGAGGACCAAAGTGGCGGAGGAAGTTTATCAAAGTGCCCAAAGTAGTTCCTTGAGAGTCGAAGGAGGGTACCGACGCGTTTAAATCGCCGCGCGGAGTTCGTACTGTATTTTGTAACGACAAATCTTCATTGTGTCCGTTTAAATGTGCATTAGCTACTCTCGCTGCCAGTAGCTGTTTCGTCTTCACTATTTAGCGGGTAGAGTGTCTCCAGCGAGGAAAGTAAACACGAGCCTAAAGAAAAAGAAACCGAGACATTGCCAAATTCTGATTGTTCGGCGCAGTATTAATGAAAACGAAAAATTTTCTCAACGAAGTGACAGGAACAATTTAGTGCAGCAAATCTAGAAGACAATAAAGGACTCCAAAATTTGTAAACTTCAATGAATATTTTGTATCCATTCGAAAGTGTCTTACTCGTGGGAACTGGAGGATCGACGATTTCGGATGGTTAGTGCAACGAAAAGTAGATAAATATTTATGAAAAATATACACTACTACAATAGAAGACATCTATTCTTCGAAATAAAACACTGCAATGTATTTCAAAAACACTAAAAAATAGTGAAGGGATACATTCTCCTCGCTTAAAGAACTGATCTATACAAGAAAGAATGTTACCGAATCTCTAGAAGATCTCGACCAAACTACTAAATTCCTCTCTTAGCTCCCATACCATCAGAAGTCAAGATAAAAAAAAATCCGAAGAAAAAAGAATCAAGATCAGAGAAACTCGAAAAACAATTAAGATCAAAAAATCTCGGAAAAACAATTAAGATTAAATAAACGAAAAAAATACTATTTTCTTTTTAAATCCTCAAAGGCATAGGCTTCAAGCCAAAAAAACAATATAATTAAGAATAAGTAATTCGAAAAAAGTGAACTTACATCCGAACAATTAAAATCGAAGAATTTCGAAAAAAAAGTGAACTAACATTCGAACAATTAAAATCGAAGAATTTCGAAAAAACAGTGAACTAACATCCTTGCACTTAAAATCCAATAAATTAGAATAAAAGAAGCGAATTAACATTCGAGCACTTAAAATCAAAGAATTTTGAAAAAAAGTGAACTAAAACCCGAACAATTAAAATCCAAAAAATTAGAATAAAAGAAGCGAATTAACATTCGAGCACTTAAAATCAAAGAATTTGGAAAAAAGTGAACTAAAATCCGAAGAATTAAAATCCAACAAATTAGAAGAAAAAAGGCGCATCAACATCCGATCGAACCGTCTGAGATGCTAAGCATGCAGGAGATGCCGTCAAAGTCTCGCAGCTGCCCGCACAGTTTCGAGCCGCAGCCGTCGACCTCGGCGGAGCCCCCCTCGGCGACCCGCGGCTCCGGCAGGCGCGCGCGGCCCTCCTGATCGTAACTCGGCCCCGACGGCCCCGGGCCCACCGCCGCCGCCGCCACGACGGAGGCGGGCCGCGAGCCCCGCGCCGGCCGCTCCGCCGGGGTCCGGGTGGCCCCGCACGCCGGCAGCTCGGAGCTCCTGCTGGACGCCAAGTGCCGGCAGCTGCTGCGCGACGAGCTGGCCGAGCAGGAGCAGCGCCGGCGCAAGCTCCTCGAGCTGGGCTACGGGGCGGCGAAGCGGCGGCGGCCGCCGCGGCGCACCTGCCGCCAGCGGCTGGCCTTCTACGCGACCTCCAGCCTGGCGCTGGTGGCGATCTCGGGGGGCTGCGCCCTGCTGTTCCTGGTGCCGCTCTACGTCGACCCGGCCATCAGCACCCTGACGGCGGACTTCTTCCCGGAGCCGGTGATCTGCACGACGTCGAAGCGCGAGGACCTCTGGGGCCTGTTCAACTGCACGTGGAGCAGCTGCAGGGAGGGCTGCACGAGCGAGGTGTACCGGTGCACCCACATCTACGTGACGTACACGCCGTGGAGCAACAGCAGCTACAACGACACGGACGGCACGATGACGACGACGGAGGAGCCGAGGGTCATCGAGGGGGTGCTGCTGGTCAACATCAAGGGCTGCGGGTATCCGCCGGTGGTGGACTGCGAGAACTTCACCAGGGAGCTGGGCTACGAGGGCAGCCAGTTCCCGTGCTACTACAGCCGGGTGAACGGGAGCATCGTCATGGCGGATTACGACAGGGACGCCGAGGTGACCATCATCATGCACTACTTCGCGGCGCCGCTGGTCATGACCCTGGCGACGACGGCGGTGCTGTGCGTGATGCACTGCGACTGCAGGTGCCAGCCGCCGCCGAGGAGGTACCCGCCCGCCCGGAGGATCGCCCGCTCACGGCCGAATGACATTAGGTATTGGTGGCTATGCTTTTACGTTGGCGAGTGCAGGGTCAAGGGGGGCTTCCGCCTAGTTGGACAGAATTGACACGGCGTTCCTTGTGTTTAGTAAAGGACGTTATTCCTTGTACGTGCTGTAATAACGGCGCGCGAAAAAAATTGACCGACGCTTTTTTTTATCGGGCTTTCCGTCTCTTGTTTGTCGCTCGGCTGGCGTCGCTTCCGGACAGGAAGGCGTTAGCTAACAATTCGGAGGGAATTAAATAGTAGGTGTTGCGTAAGACGCCCGTCTGGATCTGAAAATGTGAAATTCATTTAGAAAATGTAAATGGGGACACATTACGTGCGAAAAGTATATTGCTATTGGATAAATAAACGGCTTTCACGTAGAAGATGTAACTATGCACATTTTCTTAATTAATTTCATATTTTCAGATTAATAGAGACGTTTGTATGAATCCTAATGAAAAAGACATTGTGAATGTTAAAGAAGGCGATATTTTGCAAGCAATTTTCGTGCAGTTTTCGTACAAAGTATCTCCTTCTTCTACTGGATTCTTGGATAATGCCTTTTTCAATCGAATTCTTTCCATCCCAGGTAATGCCTTTCTATTCGGAAGTGACGATATTTATCGTAGTACTTAATCTCGATGGTGTCGATGGATAATCAGCGTACATTATTTGGTATTCATTGCGTATGTCAATTTTTTGTAGTATCAATTTCATTTTCAATCTTCTCTACTTTCTTATACGGTTACGATATTATGATAAAAATAATTTATATATTTCATTATTTAAATTATCTAAGATAATTTATGTATTTATTATTTGTCTTCATTAGTGAGAAAAAAGACAAAATTGAAAATGGAATTAGCACAAAAAATGACCACGCGACTCTTTAAACTGCACTTACGAATGAATACTTAATAAGGGCAATAAATATACATTACCTAACGTTACACATAATTAATAGCAAATAATGTGTACCCATTATACATCGAAGCCATAGAGATTGAATACTTTAGTAATACGAGTGATATAGTCAGTAACAAATGTAATTCATAAAAAAAAAGATGACACATGTCCGGATAAAACTAAATATTTCCTACTATAATGTAGGGCTTGTAATTTTTTCGTTACACGATTGTTTAAAGGATTAAAAAAGAAAATATGTAACTCGATCGTTGCGCAATTTTTTCCGCGCAGCCGTTACTGCTGATTGTTGCGTTTGTTCTATCGCTTGTTGAGACACGGTTGTTTTTGCTATTAAAAAAATGTGTTGATTTTAACTGCTCCTTTTTATCGTTCACTTTTCGCCGTATTTATCTTTTCGAAATTAAATGAGCGTGCATAATTGAAAAGTGAACGTACACAAATGAAAAATTCAATCTGTACTGCTTGTAGTAGCCAATTTATTCTGAACAAAAATGACGAGTAAAATAACTACAGTTGTAAAACTCAAGGGTAATGTTAAATTGAATCTGTTAAATTGAATTAAATAACATCAAGCCACACGTTGATTGAAGTAAACATAAATTACGTTATTATAAACACATTTTTTTAATAAACTGTACATTCGAATAAGACCAATTATTTTTTGCTGTGATATGCGGAACGTAACTTTTTATACTTTGTAGACGAAAATTAGATAGATGCATGAATTATCATTCATGATTCACGTAATTCATATCTAGAAAATGTAGAAATAATCAAGAGCAACGTGGAACGAAGCATATTATTTTTCAAAAAGCTCTCCCTGTACATATTTTGTTGGCTAAAATGAAAATACCACGCTGCGATATACGCGAATTAACGAGTAATGTGCACATCGTTTTTCATTGGAAGGAACGTTTATTATTTTGTAACATAAATTATCAAAGGAAAGGGTGTATGTACAATTTGTGCTTTCTTCCACGCTTACGTTCGCTAAATCATTGTTACGAATTGTATAAAGTTTAAATAGAGAAGTGCATTGTTAATAGACGTTCAATGATGCTATATATACATTTATCTCGTTTATTTTGAGAAGCTATGCGAATTCAAGCCAAATAGTGTCACTTACAGTTTAGCCATTAGATTAGTGAATTACACTAACACAACGATGTAGATTCGCTGAACACAAAGTTATATAGTTAATATTTATGACAACTATATATATAAATATATATAATATACATAAAACGAAATGTTATATAATTTTATAACGAAGCACTATAAGAATATTTTCATGCATCGATCTAATCAGTGACGAGCAAAAAAGTAACCCGTTTCACATTACTATATTTCATTCTCATGGTATACTTATTATTGCAACGTTAAAATTCTGTAATGTTCACTTATGTATTTCTCTTGTCGCGCGAATCCAGTGTAATTTGCATTTCCGTCGACGAAACAAAAAATGCAATTTATATCTACATATATTATGGTCTTTCAAAGAAAAAAAAAGATTTATTTTCGGCAATAAAATACTCAATTTAAAGTTTAATCCACGATTTCTCAATTTCTCCGACGAACCGTGATCAGTACAACATTTTATCCCCAGAGCAAATCGTCGCTGTAGAGCAAAAAGGTACCAACTCGGAATCTAGTTGGAGAAGGTACCAACTCAGATTCCGATTGGAGTATGAGTTGTACCGTCTCAGCGGCTGCTTGGAAAAGGTACCAACTAGTAAGCCAGTTGGAGAAGGTACCAACTCAGCGGCCGCTTGGGCTTTCGAGTTGGTACCTTCTCCAACTGGCTTATCAGTTGGTACCTTTTCCAAGTGGCCACTGAGATGGTACCTTCTCTAACCGGCTTACGAGCTGGTACCTTTTCCAACTGGATTCCGGGTTGGTACCTTTTTGCTCTACAGCGACGAAATAAGACACTTTACGACGTGCGTTATGCGTTAGGTACGCGAAAGTTAAGTCGAGTATCCCCGCAGAATGCAAAAGTGCGTGATTCGCGAATGGGCGAGAATTTGTCGGAAAAAAAGGTACTAATTGAGTGGAACGCGGAAGACATGGGCGGCGCGTACCCGCGCGAATAAAACGCCACCCGCCCCCTGCCACCTTTCTTTTCTCGTTGTGTCCCGCACTTTTCGAGCACGTAGTTCTCGCTCGCACGATCCGTCGTTGCGCGAAAAAGCGACTGGGTCATCAGATATGCCGAAGCGACTTCTGCACATTCAATTCGCATTTTTAATGCGAGATTTAAGAGTC
Source organism: Eurytoma californica (assembly GCA_035586675.1). NCBI lineage: Eukaryota > Metazoa > Arthropoda > Insecta > Hymenoptera > Eurytomidae > Eurytoma > Eurytoma californica. The sequence goes on along the minus strand of JAXIUT010000021.1, from coordinate 2,519,857 downwards.
GGAGGACCAAAGGCTTTCGTATTTCACCGCAATTTGTACGCTTTGTACGCTTGAGTATGCTTGATGATTTTTATGTATATAATACACTTCTACACTTAAGTCCCCTACACTTAGGTGGGTCTTGAATGAGGGTTTATAAATAATGATACTTTAAAGGAGGGAAATTTTCGGTAGTATAAAATGAGTTTTATGTTTATTATTTAAATAGAAATTTGTAAAAAGTCTATCTTTATTTATTTACAGTAAAAATATTTCGATAAATAAAATTTTTTTAACTTGGATAAAAAAGAGGCTCATGCGAATACATTGGCACATATGCACAGAAAAAAATAAACAAATTTAATCGATTAGAAATAAAAATTCACAGTAAATAGTTATTTTCTCTATTTTACATTTCTAAAATGCTAATTCTACATTTCTAAAAAGTAAATAATACATTTCTTTAAAGCTGTTTCTACAGATACTTGTGAAATTAAAATAAACTTGAAATTTCACAACTTAATCTACTGCGTAAAATGTTGCAACAATTATTTATTTTTTTCCATGCGGTCTCTACAAACTTGTAACTTTCCTTTTTTTTCAATTTTAATAATAATTTATATGTAGTTATATTATTTAATTCTTTGAATTACAGTTATATTTAAAGTTGCATAAAAAAATTTAATTTACCAAATAGGTTGAAAAAGAGGCGAAAGAAAAGTTCGCGCTAAAAGGTAAATGTATAATTCGTTAAAATTGTGTATAGGTAAAATCAATGAATAAGATCACAGCGGGGATAAGCTTTCCGCGAACGCCGCGCGGATAGAGAACTCGAAATCAATAGGTAATTTTCAGCGGGATTGGACGCAGTTGAAGTTTCTTTCAAAACTCATAACAAACTTCCCCAACGCGCGTTTCCCCTTCGATCCAGCGTCATTAACATACTTTCGAAAAATCGCACTGAATCACCGCCGAGCTGAGCGTTGCAGTGATTTAAATTTGAGCAAAGTGTTGATCGCCCGTCCATGACCGCGCGGCCGGATCACGCGTTCGCGATATGTTGAAGCGCGAAATTCATCGCGCGCACTCGCTGTTAATTAAAGCTAACGCGATTTCTCTTGTATACGCGCATTATCACTTGGGGAGAACAGCCATTTTACCTTGCTTACGCGCACGGGGGATTGCACATCTGTTTCACTTTGTGCGGCTATTAACCATTTTACGTGTAGTACGCGCGGCCTAACAAGTTGCAAAGGCACATACGATGATTACTGCGCGGAGCGAGGTGCTGAATGTGTCCGGTCCATATCTCGTGTCCAATTTCAAAAAGTATACGTAGAAAGTATACGATTCGAAATTTTGGAATTTTTTTTTTAAGAATTAACTATCGCAATTGCGAAAGCGAGAATTTTATTTTTAAGAGAATAGAACCTAGCAATTATTTATATTCAAATAATTTTATCATTTTTTTTTAACTGTAGGATCCGAGTGCGTTTAGTTCACATCTCATCTTCAATTTAAAAAAATATATAAAATGAAGTACGATTTGGAATTCCTTAAACTGAGAGTGAATTTTAATCCAATTTTTGGAGAATTTCATAGTAATTATCTTTATTTTAATCAGGATCCAAATACCTAGCCTTATCTTTAATTAAAAAAAATTTAAAACGAAGTACGTGCGGAATTCCGGAGCTCTTTAAATTCAATTTTCGAGGATCCGAATGGATCTAGTTTGTATTTTACTTCTAATTTTTAATCTCATTCAAATTTAAAAAAATGTAAATCGAAGTACATTTGAAATTTTTTATCGATTGCGAATGGAAATTTAAATTAGATGTTCAAGAGAATTTCATCGTAATTATTTAATTATATTCAAATAATTCTATTCTTTTTTAATTGGATTTTAAATGTATCCATAGTCTATATCTATTTAATTTTATCTCTAATTTCAAAAAAGTTTAAATAAGTAATTTTCGAACTTCTTTTAGGGATATTTTTGCAAAAGTAAATTTTTATTTGAGTTTCAAAAGAATTTGATTGTAATATTATACTTATTTAAATAAATTTAATCCTCTTTTGTAAAAAGTGTATTTAATTTTCAAGAGAATTTAATCTGGATTATTTATTTAAATAATTTTATTCTTTTTAAAGATGATTAAAATCACTACCCCAGTTTTTATAAAGGTGTTTAAAATTTCTAAATTTTTCATATTAATATCACTAAAGTGAAATTGATTTTTATGAAAGAAAAGTACTCTCAAACAATTCAATTCCTTTAATCAAAATTACCATGTCATTTTTTCAAATTTAAAATTTTCCATCGAACTTTTCATTGAAATTATTAAATTGAAGTTAATATTCTCGAAAATTTTCTGAACTATTTATGTAAATATATTTAGCTACACTTAAAATCTTATTTCTATTCCTTTAATAAAGATCAACGTTATTATCATATTTTAAAAATAAAAGTGTGCTCCCGGATAATTTACCCATTCACGAATGCCCCGGGTGTTTCGCGTATATAAAAAATTCATCGACTTTTTTCTCCTCTCCGTCGGACCGTGAATATTCACGTGGCGCGCGGCGTCGCGCAAAAAATACAATGCGCGAATTCTATGCGCCTTTCGCCTCGATGATGCCGAATAATAGTGAGTCCTCTTACCGCGGGGCTATTTCAGCAGGCGCAAAAGAGGGGACGTCGCCCACGTCGCTTTGTTGGCCGAGAGGAAGAGTAGAGAGAATTCGCGCCCCGAAAATGCGGCTTTGTGCACTTTTCAGAATAGACGCGCCAGTCTTTTCGAATCGGAGCTCCACTTTTCCCCGCGCGCCTTATTAGTTCAAACGGCTAAAGTGAAAAATTATGAAGCTTCCATTCTAATGGATGAGCATAGTCAAATGTGAATTTTTTCCTTTCATTTAAATTTCTTTTTCAGACTGTTTTTAATTTTCTTAAATGGAGAATTAAAATTGTTGGAATTAAACGAAAACTGCACTCGAATACTAATTTAATTAAGTATACATTTCGATAAAAAATACTTATTTAAAAAAGTTTTTTCAGAATTATTATTTTTGAGTAAAGAAAAATGTATTATTCTTCGCGAAGAGATATTGCATTTCAATATCCAGCAGCTTTCTACTTTAGAGACGGCACGACACCTAAGAAGTTTTACTGAATTCACTTTTCCCTTCTTACCAGCAGACATAAGACTGGAAAGCGCCAAAGGTTTTACGCAAATCCATTTCTAATGCGGTTGAACAGAATAAAATAAGAAAATCGAGACAATGTATATACGGGATCTTAAAGCACAGCCAGAGGAGATTTTACACTTTCAATTCCCGTTTATTTAAACTCGCTGTAAAATAACTAAATTTCTTTTTAGTTCTTTAGTTCTTTCTTTAAAAAAAAAAAAAAAAAAAAAATCGTTCCAGTGAACAATACGGCGAATTGTGCAATTTCCAGTTCGGTTAATTAGTTAACCAGTGAGCTTTATCCTAAAGCTAATAATAATTAATATGCATTGATTATCATGTACATAAGATTGTGTTTAATTAAACGGAAATTCAAATATAAATTATGTTACAGTCAATTAATTGATACGCGCACTACAAATTTACAATTTAATTTGTCGTAATCGTAATTGAAATAACCGACGAGCAGCAACAAAAGCACAATAAAATCGTTGTTTGTAATGTAAAACAGTTATTGGTGGTTCGCGTATACTGGTTATCAAACAAATAAAGAAGATGTCATTAAAATCAATTTTATAAGTATAATTATTCTGATAAAATTCTTGTACCTCAATACTTTTAATGCTGCAAAATGTAGCGTACTTTGCATAATGCGAAAAATAAACCTTTAAAATTCTTTTTGCCAATGAATATTTATCAGTTGCAAACTGAATGGTAGCACATTTGCCGTGAAAATTATTTTCGCGCGAGACTTTTGTTAAACACTGCGTACCTGATTTTCCCGGAGAATTATAAAGCGCAAGCTGCCTCCTCAAAGCAACGCCGAACGCCCAGTCGCGATTAAACTTTCAGAGAGCGAAGTACGACGAATTCTCGTTTATTTCAATGCGCACCCATTGACGCCGTTTGTTCCCATCGCGATTCTTACGTAACGAGCGGAAAATACAGAGTATCGGAGAATTATTTAAACAATTGCTGTATATACTTGAACGTTTCGCAAACAGAAAAGTTTCTATTACGAGTTAAAACAGATATAATAGTGAGTTAAAATTTTGTTTACTTAATTAAATTTTGTATTCAACGTAAAGTGTACATAATTTGTAAAAAAGAAACGGTTAAATTTGTGTTGGTGATACGTTAAGTGTATACATATGTACATATAACCAACGTTCAATCTATATCTACCCTGGTAGAAAATCCACCATAATAGATGATCGTGTCAGTAAATATTGACCATATTTTGTGACCATAATTTCTGTTAGAACATCCATTATAATAGATGATCGTGTCACCAACTAGTGACCATATTTTGTGACCATAATGTGATATCACAATA
>JAXIUT010000021.1:2475515-2494591 GCA_035586675.1 Eurytoma californica | reverse complement strand
CATAGAAATCAGGTGGGTGACCCAGAAGCCCCATAGAAATCAGGTGGGTGACCCAGAAGCCCCCTAGCTCACCTACTTATCTCAATTATGTTAAAAATGCAGTTATGCACTTGCATTTATGTAAGCTCTTTTATCAAGAAACCATAAATTTATTTTACAGTACTTGATTTATCTTACTTTAATTTTTTGTATTTGAAAATTTAGTATAGTTTATAATATTTACATAAATTATTATCTTTTATAAAGTATCTCTTGAAGTAAACTCAACGACGCTTATGCATAACAAACTAGCGCAAATATACATCCCAAAAGCATGCGTTTCGTCATCAGTAATATCGCTAAATCGACATTGCACGTTTGACGCCGGAGGGGGAGGGGACGGAGGAAACGCCATAAAAAGGGGGAAGCCCAGCGTAACGGCATAAAGCAGGCACCGGGCTTCATAGCTCGGGAGGAAAGTAGGAAACGAGAGGCGGGTAAGTGAGCGAATATGATTTTGAAGCAGGTCACTCGAGCAAAGGTTGTCGGTCTGGGGAGAATATCACGGGGGTCTTTACTACTCGTCGGGGGGAACAACTTTGACCTGAATCGCCCGCATTGGCCGACGCCAGGCCACCGACAGCTGACCGCTATCGGCCCTCCTGGCGAACGATTCGCGCCTTCTCTCTCTCTCTATCTTATTTTGCACCCCTTCCGGCTCCCCGGCCGTCGTTCACCAGCCTATTGGCTATTGGACGTCGAAGACTGCGCGCGGCGTCCTGCGCGTAAGAAAACGACCTGTTACCTCTTGACACTAGTTTCAGCTGCTTTTCCAATCGGGGTTAGAGGTTTTCGATTTTTTTTATTTTCAACGCTTCGATGATGCAATCAGGGAAGCCATTGTCATGTGTAGAAAAAATTGATACAAATTACACATAATCTATACGTTGTACATTATATGTGGAAGTGAAATAGTTTATTCTTTATATAAACAAGATTTTTTACTTGCATAATTTGTGCATTACTTATTTATTCATAAATTAAGTTTTTTGTATAATATTGTTTGTAAAATAAAGATATGATTTGAATTGATGAAATAAAAGTTAATACCTTTACCGCAGATTGGATTAACAATTAAAACTTTGTTCTTTTAAAAAATAAAAACTCTTTTATTCCCTTTCGACTATTCTTCGATGCGATACATTTTTTAGTAATAATTAAAATTATTGATTGAAGAACACACGGAAAAGATATCTGTATCCTCATTAAATATAACAAGCATATTGAACTTTAATGACACAAAAACCTGCGGTTTCATTAACAAAAGTTAGTTTGTTGAAGTAGATCGGCATTTTACTATCAGTTTTATTATCCTCTTCATTAACTCTAGTTATGAAATTATTTACAGCCCTGCGGATAGTAACCAGTATTATTAAATCTTCGACAAAATAAGTTTTGTTAATGAATCGAAGTTATAATTAGAACATTTAAGTAATTTAATTTTCTAACAATTTTAATTATGCAGTAGACTTTTGCATGATCGTAACTTTGTACCTTATCACTTTATGATAGTCATGGCTATAAAATTCTTTTGACATACAATATTTTACGATCGTACTGTTGTTCCTTGTAAACTCGGTCCTAAAACTTTGAATATTTCAGTATTTTGTTATATCAACGGTAAAATATAACATTTTTTTAAGCTATTAAATTTGATTTATGTCAGAATAAAATCTACTTTGAAGTAATTTTTTTTAATTTTTATGTAGCTGAATTTAAAAAAGAATTTTTTATTCAATTTCCTTACTGCATATAAATTCATGCACAAAAGTGTACAGAAGATTTCATTGAACCTGTGCATCTGCAATAGAAAAAGATAAAATTTAAATAAAGATATTGTATATTTGAATGTATGTTAAATTACAAAAATCTGCAATAAAGATAAATGTCAAAACCAATTAATTTTTATTATAGAAAATTTAATGTTTAAATCTATTTTGAAGTTTAATATTTCACCATTCGAACGATCAGCATTTTAACAGCTCCTGATAAAATATCTTCACTGTACACGCCGTCAATTTTTCATTTAATTCATCGCGACGGTTTTGCGCCACAGGCTTCTGCAATTTTTCCTCCGCATGATACTGCATTGATGTATGCCCTGCGGCAATATACCCGTTGAAAGCAATAAAAGAATGACAAGTTGGAAAAAAAGAGTCGAGAAAGAGAGGGACAGAAAAAAAGGGTAAACGACAAGCCGTGCCAGCGAGACACATGAGAGCTTCCAATTTGGCGGATACAGCCTACAGAACTTATTTTCGCTGCTCGAAAAATCGATCTGAAATGATGCACCGAGTCTAGGGGCGGCCGATTTAGGACAAATTACAGAGCGCCGCATTGAAATGCAGTTTTACGCTGATGACTACGCTGATATTGTTCCATTTTCAAAATGTTTTTAACTTCAAAGGAATTTTTTTTTGCGGAGGGAAATGTGAAGGATTAAGTAGTTTTATAATATTACATGAGTGCTTATATCGAATTTGAAAATTTAATTAAAATTACACTTGAAAAAAAAAATTTTTTAAAAAGAAAGGCAAGTAAAAATATTGATACATACATATGTATTGTATGTTATATTGATGATAAGCGTAAAAGGTACGCAATGATATTGGAAATTTTATTTTTTCAGCAATAAAATACTCATGATAAAAGTGATAGAGTATATCCACAATACTCGTACGACTAGTGCAGCTATACCAGTATCGAAACGTAAACTTTTGTTTTTGTTGAATTTCAGTTTAGTTTTTGTAGACTAATATTGGTGTTACACGGATCAGTGTAGCTGCAGCACCTATCATTTTTGTTGACACAAGTGTATCAAATTGATATTGTAACTAAGATTAAATTTTAGTTTCAATTAAAAATTAATATAGGTATCGCCACGAAGTTAAGAAAATATGACTGATAATTAAACTAAATACTTTTTATTCGGGTGCCATTACTTTTTTAAAAATTATTTAAAAATTAAATGGGATTACATATGAGATCTATTATCAGTGTCAAATAAAAAATACTATTTTTATTTTTTAAATAAATTATTAATTTTCTTTATATGATTTTATAATAATTTACCTAAAACATTATAAATTCAATGTGTAATCGCATATAAAATTTTTCAACTGATCTAATCTTATTAATGTTTTCATAAAAGTGTCGCTGTGGTGCTTATTTCTCGTCTGATGTAATAAAGGGTAGAAAAAGAGAGAAGCTTTATTTTGTCACTTGCATCCAATATTCTCGCTTCAACGTATTTTCCTTAATGTCGCAACTATGAATAGGAAGTAAATGTAGCATACGCTGTAGACGTGTGCGATTGATCAGCCATAAAAAGGTTACCCCTATACGACTCAACGTAAAACTGGAAAACCCTGAACGTTTAAGCTCTTGAAGATTTTTCTTTTATCAAGTACAATGACCATTTTAAATTACGTAACTTTTACGATCTCCAAGTAAATCAGCCGATCTGAAGAAATACGTATTTTCAATTAGACATAAAAGCGAAAGTAATAAGTATATAGAGAGAATTACGCTTTAAAAGATATCCTCACTTTTAGTGAAAATTTCAACGCACATGGAGATAAATGCTCTTCTAAAAATTGCAATAGGTAATTTTAGTGTTCTGACAAGAAAAATTGCAATAGTATCTTGACAGATTTACTAAAGCTATAGTAAAATTTGCTGGGTTGTCAATAAATTTTGAAAGAAAAAATAGCAAATTTGACAAAAAACATTTCAGCTCATGAGGACATACAGATTAATTATTGCGATTTTTAGTAGAGTATTTTTCTGCATATAATATGAGAATGTAATAAGATATTACAACTTTTAAGAATAAGTTATATAACGCTGACTGCAGTAATTCTTACCCAGATCACTTAATTTCAAGATAACTGTACTTACATGTTTTCTTCTTCTTCTTCTTCTTATTTATTAGTCTTGGATGGGTATCCGTGTTGTTACTGTATAATAATAGTTCTGTACTTCTATGGTATAAAAAAAGAAAATATTTTGAGGCGTACCTACCTTCACACAATTTTTTCGCCCAAAACACTATGTATTCAATCGGCAAACATTAAATCCGATTTTCTAGACGTGAAAAACGCCCAACACTGGTGCATAAACGCGCCGAGTCGGTTTATAACCTCGTGTTAAAAAAAGAGCGCCGTCGCACGTGATACAATGGAGCGTGGAGAGCGAAGGCACGAAAGGAGAGAGATGGAAGTTACCGGGGTTGACAGGAGCATTGGCCGTACGTTTCCAGGGGATGGCTTATCGACCGGATCCTCGTCACCTACAGGCGGCGAACGCCTCCTCTATAGCAATGAGAAAAAGGCGTAAAAGAGATCGCATTAATGTGATTTTTAATCAGAAAATTACTGACGCTTCGTTGGCTGTAGAGAGAAATGCACCTGCGAAAAACAAGTACAAATAAGACTTATTCACTGATTACATTTTAAATAAGATTTTTTCTTAAATCGATTTTTATCTCAATTTATCAAGTTATTGAGATGCTTAGGTTTGCTTGTCAGATCGAATTATGTAGGATAATAAATTAACATTTATGACCCAATTAATCTTTTAAAATAGTTTTTCTGTTCTCTATAAAGTGACGAAAATTGTTCAGTTTTTAATAAAAATTGATTAGACTAAATTGATTAAAAAATATTTTTTTTTATATAAACGAAAATCAATTAAAAAATAAATTTAGAATTAGAAAGAAAAAAATATCAATTGTCTATACACCATAAGAAATAATCGCCAAGTAAATAATGCAATATATTATGGAAGAGCATGTGCCTAGAAAATTCTTATTGTCAACATGAAGTTAAATTAAAAATAATCAACAATCATCATAGGTAATATGTAAAATTCAGCGTTATCTGTATTTCAGAATAAAAAGGTTGAACATTTAAAGAATATTTATTTGTTGTGATATAATTAGAAAAAATAATATAAAGTCGCTTTAGATATTTTACTTTTTAAACCAAACTACTGTTATTTCTTGAAATGTAACAAGAACACGATAGAAAAATAACTCAGATATAACATTCCATTATTTTGCTGAAGGAAAAGATTGAAATCGGAAAAGAGGGAGAAAAGAAAGGTGAGAAACGCTGACGCATGAATTGAAACGCGTTTTTATGACAATATTTCATATAATTTATTTCGGATGATATAACAACAGTGACTTATACAATGTATTGTAGTTAATCAATGCGCATTGTTTTACGCCAATGCCATTGTTAACTTTTATTCTTTTCTAATATAAACATGTGTTTATTGAGATATGAGTATTGAATGGTACATCTCGTGAATTTTAGTGTCTCTCAAAAATCTCACAGCTGCGCACCTTTTTACAGCGATTCACTCATTCGCTCATTTTTCTTCGTATTCTACAATGGAGTCTTACAACGCGGCGCAAATCGCCCGCACAGCTTCTTTTAAATATCGTTTGTGAAACGAATAAAACTAAACGAATAGTAATAATTTCAAGTTACTGTAACCTATGTTATTTTCAGTAATAGCGAAAAATGAATATTTGTATATTTTTTTAAACTTTTGCCTAAGAAACTAATTTTTTGTGATTTTCATTCTTTGAAAGAATCGCAAACATGTTGCGCAACATTTTTAAGAGAAAAAAACAAGTCGATAACAGTTTTGTGTGAAAACTAGAGGAGTTCTTTGAAGAGCATTTTACGTAAATAATTTGATTACTTTTTGCATAAAAATTTTTTAAGTACTCTTGAAAGATAAAATTTAAAGTTAAAAAAATATTTAATTATCAAAATTTATATTGCCTATGTTAATCCTCTTAAATTAATTTTAAAATAATTGATTTCATTGTCACCGCTATGAGTTCAAAAAATTATTTACTATTATAGTTTAATTTTATACAAAATAACTATATTAAATATTTACAACAGTACATACATTGGTTAATAGCTAACTTTAAATTTATTAAATCGAAATAAAAAAATATAAGATTTCAATATTACACTACAAGTTTTGCGTCAATGTTTCAAATAATATATTTTTACTTGAATAGAAAAAAATATGCTTTTTATCAAAATCATCAATATGACCTTACAGCTTATGCATTTTTAACAAAAGATATCCAACACTTGTATATTAGTAAGTAGTACATAATTGACAGAATTTTTATTTTATAAAATATCTACATAAACAGTTTGAATGTATATTAAATTTATCAAATGAATCATTATTTGACTGATAAAATGTATAAAAGAATATATTTACATATTAAAGTGAATCGATTCTTATGCAAATTTATTGCTGTTTTCCCAAAATGTGCATCATATATAAGAAAACAAATTCTCTCTATACATAAGTCAGTAATAAGTTCTTCACAAATTCGAATACTTACTTATTCGAATTAATGAAAGATTTATCACTTATTAATATTTAAAGCATTTATTTGAACTTGGATATGTAGATATTTTATTCATGAAAAAAGGCTACCAATCACAAAAACGTTAAAATACGCAAGTATAATGAAAAATCTTTTATTATTTATCAAAACAATTTACATGATGGTGTCCGCCGACAATGAGTATCGGCCTCCAAACGGCATAAAAGCCGAGGAAGAGATCGGAATTCAAATACAATCGTACAAAACGAAGTCGAACAACGAAGGAAGTACACCGCCAGTGCGATTCGACGATACATAAAATATCGAGCCGACGCTTGGGCCGCGCGCAGATGGCGGATTCAAATCTCGTATCGATTCCCGCGCGCCGGTGCTTAATTGAAAGCGGCGGAATCGCAATTAAGCGGCGCGCAGCGATGCACGCTTCCTCGAGACTGAAATTTCCGCGATCAATTTGATACGCGCCCGAGTCCAATGGAGGATGGCGCGCGGGCCCCTCATCCGCGGGATTCGCGCTCCAAGAACAACAATTTGCGAGTCCGCCGCGCGCTGACAATGCAAATTGATTGCCTCGTTAAATCGTCGCTCGATATTCGGAGAGCGAAATTTTATGCCGATGGCGAGCTGAACGGAAATGATTAGTCGAACTTAAGAATGCTAATTGTAGCTTTTGATACGAGGGCGTGAAGTGGTACCTTCACAGCATTGTCTTAGCCGTATGTGAAGTTTAACGTTACGGGCCTGTCTGAAACGTATTCTAAGAGAATTTTCTAAAGCTCGTAAAAAATTATTTTGAAAACTTGCAAAATGTGAAACACCATTCGATGATTTCGACATGCTCAGTTTTTTTCTGAGAAGAAGTGACTTTTCACTGGAATAGAATACATTTTTGAATTTTTACTCTTCTAAATTATGAGAGAAAATTTCGTGAAAAAATGTAATCGGATTGCAATACTGGAAGATGCATGAAAAATTCCATTACACTCGAGTGAAAGAATATTGAAAATCAATCGACATTTATTTTCTCTTTTTATTATCTGACGATTATTAACGAAGATATGGAGCACAGAATATACTACTCCGTGGTGATGACATTAAATTATAATATTTTAGCATACTGTGTCTTGAAGATGAGTGAAAGAAAAATAAATTTATTTTCAATATTCCACCAAAAGGATATAATGGAGTTTTTTTTATGCAAGTTCCCTATATTTTTACGGGAAAATCAATGAAATTTTTATCTGAATCTCGCCTGCTCACTGAAAGATACGTAATTATTACGGGAAAAGCTTTTTAATAAAAAGGAATAGTTTCATTATTTTTACAAGAAAATCTCCGTAAATTTTATATTTTCGAAACCTCAAGTAAAAATTAAAACGATTTTCAGTAAAAATTATATTAGTTAATTATTAATTATTTATCATCCACACGATTACATTTTTTCATTTAATTTTTTCGGCGAGCTTTACCGCAATTTTCATGATAAATATCGCTTAGTGTAATTTTACATATGAGAGTTAATGTTCCGCCCAAGGTGTTTAAAGTTAAACTTCACGCTCTGACTATGTTGAGCTAAGTTACACTTCACACTTAATATTAAAAAAATATATTTAAAACTTAATTATTTTTTATAATAATCAAATGAAATTTAATAGAGCGATACATCTCATCTTCAGAACATTAGTACACTAATTAAGTTTTTAATGAGTATACGCACAGATAATATTGAGTTTTATCGAAAATTAACATTAAAATCAATTAAACGAATAGTTAAACAAAAATAATGATATAGCACTAAGTTAAAAATCATAATCTCAAGCTCTTTTGAAGTGTTACTTGTATGTCCTCGCAATTTTGGGATCGCTAATTAATCGCAGTGACAGAACAGCCTTCGCAAAGCCATGAAGGGTTTCGCCTAAATATTCGAATTAAAGAATACGGGTTTCCTTAAGTTTATTTTATACAGCGATATTTACACATAATAGAAGAAAACTCACATAGAAATCTACCGACGCGATATTACTCTTGTCGCTTCTTTCTCTCGCTTACACGTTTTCTTTTCACATAGTTCTTTCTTTTTTCTTTTTACAAAAGATTGTATGACTCATGACGAAGATTTGGTATAGAAGGTGCACATCGTATTTAATTTATAACTTGTTTATAAAAATGAAGTTTAAACTGCTTTTTTATAAATTTATATTGCAAAGTTGGATAAAATATTATCTTGTATTTGTTAACATAAAGTAAAACTGTATAGTAATTCCTCTATTGCTATGTACGACATAGATTTACAATAAAACGGGACTCGCATTTTTATCAATTCTCAGCATCAACTTTTAATGGCCAATAACCAGCGTACAGCGTTTAACATATAGTGTAATGCATACGAAGTAACTAATTTTTCTATCGTTTTACTATAATGAATAAACCAGCAAATTATAATTTCCTATTGTAATCGTGACATAATCGATTATAAACTATTTCTATGAAGTAAGTAAATTAACTACTCATCTATGTAAATATTTATTTCACATTGTCCCTTAGTATTAATCGAAATAAAGAATTTACAAGTTAATCGATCAATGTAGGATAACATCATCAATAATTCAGATGAGATAAGGTAGAACGTGCACTTAGTATACCGGGTATCTTCGAAATGTCAGGCACTCCGCTGAAAATACTTAAACGTGAATGTATTTAATAGTCATTTCGATAATTGATTCTAGTTGTCTTATTATCTTTGGTACAAGTCTTTCGCATTTCATTTGTAACCGGTGAGAGCGATGGGCCCAATAAAATGGAGCTGCCGCCAAAGACAATGACTTACTCGCTAGTCGCACTTACAACAACCAAAATAAAATAAAATGCATAACAATAATCTTTGAAAAGAGGTAATTTCTCGTAGTTGTGGAGTTACAAATCGGTACTAAGGTGAGGGCTCCCTAAGTTACTTACAAAGAATCCAGTTATTATGTAAAGATGCTATTTCAGCGGTTACTGTAATCGAAACGTTGACTTATTTATTAAAAATTTTCTTCTACGGATTGAACAGTTACAAAAATGGTGACGTTGTTACAAACTAATTTTTTATTTTCAATTCTCGCTACATTTTACGTCGGTTTATAGTGGAGAAAAATTGGTATTAGCAAGGATTACTTTAATTCCTCTTTCGAAGGTAGTAGTATTACGTATATCTTTGAAGATCCATCGTTTCGATTACACGATTTCACAGCCATAGTTTGAGTTTTCTTTTCACTTCTGCAGTGGCTATGTGAGATGAATAATAAAACTCGAGATGATGAAAGTTACAGTAATGCCGGTTACGGGAGATAATAATTGAGACGCACAGAAACTAACTATAATCTGTTCGCAACGAAATTACATCGTAAAAAATTTAGATTAGAACGGCGATGCAGCCGAGAGCTGCTCTCGATATATCGATATATGTATATCGTACGTTGTTTTTTTTTTATTATACAGCGAATCCTTAATTACTCACTTATTTACAAACTGATATATTTATATATCGTACACGCGTTGGCGGGGCTCGGGAGCAGCTTTCGCCGGTCCAAGTCTTTTTTGTTCTCGCGATTATTCGTTGAAAAATCTTAACGGCGCGAAAATTGCTCCTGAGCGTCTGCCGTTTCGAGTCGCCAGAATAAAAATGAATCGTCAGTCCGAGCGTCGACCTAAAAGGTACATATAAACATACACACACTCGCTTCCACCTTAATTCATTTTTTTTTGTTCACAATCGCCGAAACGCATGTTCTCCCCAATTTTCACTCTCTCGAGGGGATTTCTCTTTTCGAACTACCCTGATCATCCCAACTGCATGAGAGTCGCCGCGAATGCAATTTTCTTTTTACCATACTCAATTAATGTAAAAAATTAGTCTATAGTTTAGTAAAACATATTTTTTATTTTCTCATTTCTTAACAAACAATTGTTATAAAGGTTTACATGCTTAATTATTTAACAGTATTTTTTTTAAAGAATTTTTCTTACACCTTTATTTTTTAACTCATTTCAGTCTAATAAAGGAAAAGTGTCCAACTTTCTCAGTCAGTATCAGAGTAATTTTATCCTGAATAAAAAAGAACTTCGAGTTTCCTTTCTCGCACCCTTCAACAGCTCGTTAAATTTTCAATCTCAACATTTAAATTTAATCCCAACGCACCGTAAATATACAAATCTCCCATCGAACCTTCCTCCTTTAATGACAAAAGAAAGAGAAAAATTCGGAAATCCCCAACCAGATTCCAAAGCTCCTGATACTCAGCGTAAAGGTAGGCACACTTTCCCTCCGCCGCGACGAAAGTCGCGCTCTCCTTCGCGACGCGATCAGACGTGGACCGTACGTGGAACGGCCTGTGTGTATGCGGGTGGGCAGCGTCGCCGGGCGCTCAGAAGCAGTACTTGCGGGAGCTGACCTCGGGCACGGGGCTGAGCTGCGATGAGGGGGGCCGACCCTCGCGCGGGACGACCCCGTCCTCCTGTCAGCCGTAGTAGTAGCTGCCCTTGCCGGCGGAGAGGCCGGAGCGCGAGCCCTCCGGGCGCAGGATCGTGTGGAGGCTGTCAGTGCCGACCATGTGGTTGCCGAGGTCCACCCGCACGCCCTGGTTGCCCGGGTGACCGCCGGACACCACCACCGTGTGACCCGAGTGCACCGAGCCCGGCGACAGCGGTATCCGTGCGTCGCTGTAGTAACGCTCGCCGTGCAGTCGCTCCGCCAGCTGCGTCTCCGGTAACCTAAAAGTATTCAGAGTTAGTTTTCATATATTATGTTTCTTATAGTTCAAAAAGATATGGCTGTTGGTACAGTTAAATAAATTTTCTCAAATGATGAAGGCACGGAGGATTTATTTCAAAAACCTTAGGCCTTAGGTTTTAAATAAAAAAACTGTAGGTTCTAGGTATCATTTCAAAAACCTTAAGTCCCATATCTTAAATAAAAAACCTTATGTCTTAGGATGTAAATAAAATACCTTAAGTCCTAGGTTTTGAAGAAGAAAAACGTGAGAAAAAGGAATTTCCCTGAAGGAGAAAAACATTAAGTTCTAGATCTTAAATTAAAAACCTCAGGTTGTTCAGGTTTGAGATTTAAATCTTAAGTTTTTTACTGAATATGTTTTCTTTTTTATATAATTTTTAATATTTCGATCGAGGACTCCTGTACTCGCTACTCCAGTTACCTTGTGATAAATAATTTTTATTATTATTATTTGCGAATTATTTTTTCACGTGACAGATAAATTATCATGATAAATTTCACGTGACGTACATAAATTGCATTAGCCTTTTACACAATAGGTTTTTTTGTTCGATTTAATAATTATTTGTATAAGTAAGTGACACTTTTAAAGTTTGACTATAAAGTAAACATTTTGCAAGTACATTTTCATTAAAATAAATATTAGCTAATTAAATTCAACCCGCATATTGTTCGTTCTCGAACTACTTAGTCAACTTCTGCATATGAATTTCTAACTCTAACGAAAGGAACGAACTTTTCTTTGTCGCTAAAGACACAAAAGTTTCTTGCCACAGTAAAAAGTTCTACTATTTACGGTGATACTCTGCTTTTCTTTTCGTTCACCCCGAAGTTTAACTAATACTTATAGTTCCCTTAACTTATAACCCATTTAATGAGCAATGTAATTAGAGGTAATATAAAAATTAGAGCAAATTTAAATTGAAAGTTTCTACTTACGGAAAAAATAAATTCAATTTTAGTATAGTTTAATTAATTGCACGTAAAAAGAATTGTAGTAAGTATGTCTTTGAATATTAAAAAATTTAAAGATGTAAAGGTTTGATCCAATTAGAGAAGTTAATTTCAAATGTTACTTGTCAATCCTCACAATTACTAAATGACATCTATTACCCTAGAGCTAGAGACTAAATTAATTGACACTAATTTGACAATAGTACTAAACGATATTTCGTAGATAGTATTGGTCGATTACCTCGTATCTTGCATGGGGACGGGTACGGGTGTTGTCAGGTCGATGTCAGCGTCGATTTCGGATATGTCATCGGTGAAGCCGTTGGGCAGTGTTTCGTTGTTCGCATGGAACTTGGCGTTTCGCTTTGCCCGGTGTCGACTCAGTAGGAGCCGTCCGATCACCAGACCCAGCAGCAGCAGCACTCCCGCAGTTACCGAGACTATCACGTACAAGTAGAACTTCTCTTGGTTCTCTGTGAGGATAAAAACTTTTCTTACTCGTTTGCTTCAGATTCGAACATGGAAAAGTTGAGAAAAAATATGTTTAGTTTGAATTAAGTGACGAATTTTTTCTCAATATCTGTGCATTTTTATAGATAAAATATTACGTATAAATATAATGTATAGAATCAAGATTTTAAGTATAAATAAATTTCGCTTTAAGAATTTCATTTTTTTTTTGTATTTCATTTCGTTTTGGAAAATAATAACTTGTGGATTTGGTTTTATTTTTCCTATCTTTACTTATTATCTAAGAAACAAAAAGAATCATCATCTAGTGTTAATATAACAAACTACCATGCATATTACAAACAAACAATTAAAAAAAGGTTATACACTAAAAATAAAAAGAAATTGAAAATACAAAATTTATAGGCTCATAATTGAAGCGCATATTAGCTAAACTTTCATCGCACAAGTCCAATAATTCATAAAGAGGTACTATCTTCCGCAAGCAATATACCATCGCATTCCAGAAAAATATTATTTCTTGTCACGCATTCATGTCAGATTCACAATGCTACTTATAATACTAACCTTGACATCTACTGTTTAAATATAGGAAGTTCTTAAAATTTTATAATGACCATTTGGATAAAGATAACAAACTTTAAAGAAGTTAAAATGTTCGTTATAAGTTTAACTTAAGAACTTTATGATTGAAAATATAATTTTGCGTGAATTATAATTTTGATTGATGGTTTAATTAACATGTTCGATTAACAAAAATCGCATATAAAGTAAATAAGGCTTATCCAAGTTTTATTAACAAATTTTAAAATACATTTTGTAAAAAAAAATACTTTTTGTGAATAACATGCCAAATAAAAGAAAAAGAATTAAACACATGTAAAAGAAATTCGTTTTTTTTTATAGTTTATCTGTTTTTTATAGTTTTTTTATAGTTTATCCGTTTCTCTGTCTATGCAGTATTTTTTACAGAAAAATGTTTTTTTGCTGATATAGTTAAAAAATGTATGCGGAATACCTCTCATATTTTATTTATATCCTCGTCTAAAAAAAGAAAGAAAATCACCTCATTTTCGGGTTTCTTGAAAAGAACCTCTCCTTAAAGGAAGCATTCAAAATAATTGAATGGAAATATCGGTCTTGCAGTGCCCGTCTGTTTCTACTTGCAGCTGTAAAACGTACAGGACAAAGTCGCCTCCGCAGCTTTGAATAAATCTGCGCTCTTTTAGCAAGTAGGTCATCGTTTTTAAAACTATCCTCCTCTCCCGACACCAAATGTTCACACAACGTTTACAGGTACCCATCGTCAATAATCGGCGCGCCAGAAAAATCGATGCGCGCCCCCCAGTTATACCCTCCGGAATCCTTACCGACCCGTCGCGGTCGGTAAGCATCGTACCTCCCCGGAGTACACCGGGTACTACTTACTTGCGATGAAGGCGTACGCGCTGATCCACTCGTTGACGTAGTTGGTGATCGCACGGTCCTCCTTGGCGGTGGTCGCGTAGACGATGGTCGTGCAGTTGGCGGCGCTGCCGAGCGTCGGCTCGGCCGGGCCGGGATCCCCGTCGTCGAGCATCGGCTCGGGTGCCAGCGTCGTCGGCGGCCGCTTGCCCGCCTTTCGCTCGTTACCGACTGCGTTCAGACTGTGCAGGCGCTCGCCCACTACAAACACCGAGGCGCGCCGGTCAGTCGGTCACTACCGCGAGGCGCTCCGTTACCCACCCCCGCCGGCAAGCCAAGCGCAGCACCGATTAATTCGTACGCGTTTTTTTCTCTCGTTGCCTTTTGAAGGATATGACAAAAATCTCATCAAAATGCGATTGACGCGGGGAAATGTCCGCGGGGGTTTCTATTGCGGAAAACTGGCGGGTGAATCAATTTTTTACCGATTGATTGCGCCGTTATGGAATGAGTTGTGAAGTTAGATCTGTAAATTTTTAACTTTCCTTTTTATAAGTGAGCGGAAATAAGTGTACAGCTAGTGGATATTTTTTTTTAGATTGAATAGAATTGAAAAAAAAAACTAAAAATATGTGCAAAAAGGAAGTTTCTAAAAGGAGTTAAAGTGATAAGCCAAGAAAAATGACATTTCGAATGTGTACTTTAAAAAGGTTTCTACGACTCTAAAGTTATATTTTAGATTTGGAATTGAAAAATTGAATTTATTTTTATAAAATTAAAAATTGTTAAAGCAAAAAGGAATCTATAAATGTATTATTGACCAGCAACTTAAACACTTTTTTTTAACTATTTTTTAGCTCTATAGATCTTTTGAAATGCACTTCTAAACAAGTGCACATAATTCACATACTATAAGAACATTTTCTAGAAGAAAATGAGCTGTAAAATGCTTTTCGAGCAAAAAAATTAATTTGTTCTTCATTTCTAGCCGGAATTTAAAAAAAAAAAAAAAAAAAAAAAGCAACAGACTATGTTACAATTTTTCATAAAAAGGAATCTTCCGCTTCACTTCTTTCATGTTGCCTTACAAAACTTCACTAAAATTGATATTGACTTAAAAATAATGACTAAATCAGCTATAGTATTAAACTAAGTAAAATATTATAGCAAAAATGAAAAAACAAATGTCAAATAAGCTTTATAAAACGGATTTTTAAAATAAACAATTTCCACCGTATTTTCTTTCAAAACAACACGAGTAAAGAAAAGAATACAATTTGTCGAGCAGACTTCGCGGAAAATTGTCGGTGCTGCGCGAATCTTCCGTGGGAGTCAATCCAAGACGATGAAAGGGAATAAAAGAAGAAACAGTCGTACGTGGGGTGCCGGCAAAGCTCGCGAAGGAGTAAAAGCGGTCCGTGTGTACGGAGGATTATGCGCCCCTTTGACCCCTTGTGTTCCCGGTATTACGGGGTTGTGCGTACGCGTGTTATGTTGAACGGGCGATGTGCACGGAAAGATTAATGTACAGCGAAAGAGCTTGCTTATAGGCTCGTATTTACAGTGACGAGAAGCGACTGTCGCGGTGAAATCTTTATTCTACTTTGCGAGCGGTGCGTTTGATTCTTTACAAAGGACGCGTTTTTCTCATGATTGTGAAAGGTTAAGGGTGCGTTTGAAAGTGTATACTCTTACGTCTAGTGAATTTTTTGTTAAGATTACTTTTAGTATGTTTCAGTGTATGGTATTTTCTTGTTAGAATTAAATTCAATTTAATTTTAATTGGAATTTAAATAGGTAATTTTTAATATTATCGTTGTTTTTAATGCTTCCTCTTAATAGATAAATTAACATTTTTATTTAATTTTTTGAAATAGCTTGAAGTTGATTAAAGTAAACAGATAAAATTCTAAGAAGCAGTCCATAATATTTTATACCCTTTAAAACCAGAAAATGAGATAAAGATAATTTTTTTTTTCTGAACGATTTTAATGGCTCTTATTATAAACTATTTTTTAAAGAATTTTTCAATGCCATTATTCGGATATTTAGGTATCAGTCTATCTTAGTGCGACATCATTCAAATTTATTTATGATTTTCTTCTTACGTGCCTTATGTGTCAACCGTTTGATTACTTTTTTAACCATATCAAGTATAGTAAACAGTACAATGTAAATATAAGATCATACTATAGTAAATATTATACTGCACGGTCTCGGATTTACATTTTTTTTTAAAATGAAGGAAATAAAAAAGTTAAATTCTTGCTATTTACAATAAACAGATTATATAGAAGTAAATACTATTTCGTGTATGGGCATATCCACAGAAGTTTTCACTTTTAAAAATCATTTTTTGAAACATGTTTTATAGCTCTCAATCGGTGGGCGTACGAAGCACACAAGTGCGATATAAGATATAATTATGGTAATTTTACACGTGTAAAAATGTTCGTTTTATACAACTAGCTATTGCGGCGTTATTAGCACATTCATAAAAAATATCAAAAAAGTAGTCACATAGCTAGACAAAGTAGTTAACTTATATCGCACTTGCGTGCTTCGCACGCCCACCGATTGAGAGCTATAAAACATGTTTCAAAAAATGATTTTTAAAAGTGAAAATTTCTGTGGATACGCCCGTATATTAAATCGTGAATAATTAAAGTACATGTCTAGTCAACAATTACTTTTGTAATTTCATATGCAAATTTAATTAACTGCTTATTTTGCAAATAAATTCGTCGAATAAGCTGACAAAGTCTTTGAAAACACTCTTTTACCAAGTGCAAGTGAATTTTCATTCACGACAAACAGTCGAGAATTGGAGCTGGGACTCTATACGGGGATGAAAGAAATAACGAACGTGATCGGAATGTGTACAGGTGATGGCGAACTGGAGAGAAGTGTGCAGGCAAATGTAAAATCGCACAATGATGCCGAATGAAAACTGCAAATGCGGTATATAAAAGAATGAATAATAATAAGGTGAAAAGATGAAAAGCGTGTAGTACGGCGCTGTTATTCTTTTGCTGTTTTCAATGCACCGAATGAACGAGGAATTACATAAAATTTAATAAAACGCAATGCGAAATATTCAGCATATCAAATGACGGTAAACTGAAATATTACACAAAGAAAAATAATCTATAATTAGATATAAAATTTATATCTACACGGAGAAAAATGCTGCATTAAAAATTATTACGTAATGACTAGTAAATTGTAAAATGTTTATATTAAATTTTATTTTATTTACAATAAAATTTGTTAGTCAGCGTACTAATAATTTTTATTTTTTATTTTTCGAATCTATATCCTCGCTTTAATAAAGACTACACTAATTTACAATGAAATATTTTTCTCCGTATAAAAATTTATCGTGATCATTTACGAAATATCGCTTCTTTAACGAACAATTCTTTTAACGAAAAATGATTTACCGAGAAATCGAAACGTATTATCACCGTCGAGCGAAGAAACGTCAAGTACAAAATAACGGAGTCATCATAAAATCAAGACGTTCGTGTCTAAAATTACTAGCTCACCTATCAGCGCGGCACTATGTCGTAATTTTGTTATCTCTCATCATTTTAGCTCGCGCGATAAAAGGCTAGAAGCGAGAGGAGAGAGAATCGGCTGAAATATACCGAGTAAAGAACTTACGGATCCTATAGCAACACGCGAGAGTCTCATTTTGGAATTGCATGCTAAGCGCAAATGCCGACGATAGCCTTAGATGGACACTGGGCTAATTCGTGTCAACGCCGTACGTTTCGGCGGAATTGCTTCGGGTCAGCCACTGTACTTATTTAAATTAAAAAATTTAGTTAACTTTCACTTTTTTGTTGTTTAATTTACAAGCGAATTTTGAAGATCGTTATGTTTATTGCGTTGATCAATAATTTTTCATGTGGAATCAATTTTAATAGATGAGAAATATATTATTACTCGAATTACAATAGTAAAGTAAATTTATTTGGTAATAAAATAATAGATTACTGAATAATAAAATTTAATGTAGTTAATTTAATTACTAGTATAATTTATGATTTCACTGTAGTATGCATATACAATAGAATAAATACTGTAATCAATGTCCGACAAATAACAATTAAATTTCATCCACATAAGCATTGGTCAAATAGCATTAAAAATAACGAAATATCCTTTCGAATGAAAATAATTTTACGAAAAATAAAAAAAAATCTGTTTTTCACACATCACCTGATTGGCACGTCGCTCGCAATAGATTGCGAATTATCGGATGAAAAAAAAAACGCACCCACCGGTTCAATTGCGCGAGAGTCAAAAAATAGTCCGCGAGAGTCCGTGGCAAACTAGCGCTCGGCGCGTTAATGCTCCGATTGAATTATTCGCAGCGTATACTCGCGCGCCGCGTAGACATATTTGTTCCCCGAGTAAATAAAAAGTTACGTGTTGCGCAATCGGCGCGTACGCGACTTTTATGCGCGACGTCTAGGTGTTCGCGTTTTTCTCGGCGGAACGCGTCTTCGCGAGGCTAGCTTTTCTTTCTATCATCTTAAATATTCCGCGTTTTTATCGGTACGTAATCAGCACAGCGAAGGACTTTTTCTGGTTTGTCTAAGGTGAACTGGTTAATAAAACTTAAATTTTAAAGAGAAAAAATAAAAGGAATAAGTTTTTTAAAGGAAAAAGTTAAAGAATTTTCCTGGGAATGCTTGATTACAGTGGAGCTTTTGAAAGTATTTTATTGGTGATTATTAAACTCGAGAAAATTTTTCGCTTAGTTTTCATAGTTTTCAACTTTTTTTAAAGTTTCGGGAAAAATAGGTGTAGGATAACTGCGGCATTCGTTCAAACAACTAACGAGTTTTTCAGATACATTGGGTATTTGAAAAAGTATTCACTCATAATACTTTTGTAATATTCGTATGTTATAGTATAGGCAAATTTTTTCGTATTTTTATTACGTAAAGTTGTAAAGTTGTTTATTTCTAAAATACTACATTTTATAGTGTGATTTAAAAAAGAGAGAATATGTAAACCATTCGGATAGAAATC
>JAXIUT010000021.1:2402065-2425581 GCA_035586675.1 Eurytoma californica | reverse complement strand
CTTCGCCTCGATCGACAATTACATGTGATCTGAGACATTTCTTATTATACAGGGCCAGGTACGTAATATACTATTAAATTCTTTTCTGATCTCAAAATTCACTCCACCTTACTCTACCCATAGTCGTTTTTGAACAAGTCATTAAATCATAGAAAAACGCTTAAATTTGCTTAATTTTTTTATTGCGAAGCATAATGATGTGTCCCGGTGTCTATGTATATCTTTCAGTATGAAATAAAATCTACTCTAAAAATTCAAATTTCAATTTTTCCAGTTAAAACAACCCTATTGAAAAGAAACACGTAATTTGTTACATATTTTTGTCACCTACCAAAGTACGTTATAAAATTACGTAATTTGGTACGTAATAAAACGTTCGAATTAGTGTGGTATTTTTGTTACGTTTTTTTCTCACGTATTTTTGTTGCGTATTTTTGTTGCGTATTTTTGTGACGTATTTTTGTGACGTATTTTTGTAACGTATTTTTGTTATGCATTTTTGTGACGTATTCTTGTTACGTATTTTTGTTACGTGTTTTTGTCACGTATTTTTGTTTCGTATTTTTGTTACGTATTTTTGTAACGTATTTTTGTTATGCATTTTTGTGGCGTATTTTTGTTACGTATTTTTGTGTCGTATTTTTGTTACGTATTTTTGTTACGTGTTTTTGTTACGTATTTTTGTTCCGTATTTTTGTTACGTGTTTTTGTTACATATTTTTGTTCCATATTTTTTTCACGTATTTTTGTAACGTATTTTTGTTATGCATTTTTGTTACGTATTTTTGTTATGCATTTTTGTGATGTATTTTTGTTACGTGTTTTTGTTACGTATTTTTGTTTCGTATTTTTGTGACGTATTTTTGTCACGTAATTATTTTATCATGATTTTATTTTATAATACGAATAATCCATTCACCTGAGCAACAACTGGACAATATCAATCTGATGATTCTCCTCCTTGACGAGCCTCTCTACGTCCCCCCAGTCCTTCACCTCCTTGCTGGCGATCTTCTCGCATAGCTTCCTGTAGTTATGCCTGCAGGCCAGGTGCAGCGGGGTGCGCTTGTACCTGTCCCTGGCGTCGACGTTCGCCCCGTACTTGAGCAGCATCTCGGCCACCTCGAAGTTCTCGTGCTTGACCGTCAGGTGCAGCGGCCTGTAGTAGACGTAGTCCCTCGCGTAGCAGCACTTCTCCAGGTGCACGTTGGCGTTGACGCCGCGCTCCAGGTAGGCGTGGGCGGCGCGCCAGTCGTTCCTCAGGCAGGCGATGTGGAAGTGCGACAGGCCGTAGACGGTGAAGGGATTGTCGCGGCCGTCGCGGCACTCGCGCAGCATCGCGTCCACCATGGGCAGGTCGCCGAGCTCGAAGGCCAAGTGCAGGGCCGTCTGCCGGTGGGGATTGGCCACCGAGACCCGCGCCCCGGCCGAAAGCAGCAGCCGCAGCGTGTCCGGCTCGCCGGTCATCACGGCCACGTGGAGGGCGGAGTCCGAGCGACGGTCAGCCGCGGGGAGGTTCGTCGGGCAGCCCTCCTTCAGCAGCCAGAGGATCGTGCCGCGGTCCTTGGCGGAGATCGCGTCCTTCAGCTGCTCGTAGCGGGACTCCGGGCTGTCGATGGGCCTGCTGCCGTCGTCCGGCAGCAGGACTCGGCTCTGGGTGAAGTAGAGCGTCGGGGATAGAAATGAGCCGTTCATCGCGAGGGCTGCTCTCGATCGTCGCTTTCGATTCAATGTTAAATTTGCAAAGACGCGATTTGAGGGCTGGGTGGTAGGGTTATAGTACGCATGTCAAGCTGAAAGAAAAAAACAAATTGGGTAAAACTTGATTTTGTGGACGTAGATGGATCTCGGTTCCTACACTGAAAGAATTTTTCCGTAAAAATTACGGTGAAGCTCACCGCATAAATAATTACAGGAAAAAACGTTATCGTGGGACGGTTTGCCATCTTGGAAATTTTTACGGGAAAATCATTGTAAATTTTACGCGGAGCTTGCACGATGCGAAAAGCTCCGCAAAAATTACGGTGATGTTCCTGTAAAAATGGTAAAGCTTTTCTCGTAGAAATTACGGAGTTTTTCTCGTAAAAATTACGGAGTTTTTCTCGTAAAAATTACGGATCTTTACCCGTAAAAATTGCAAAGCTTTTCTCGAAAAAATTACGGAGCTTTTCTCGTAAAAATTACGGAGCTTTGCCTGTAAAAATTACGGAGTTTTTCTCGTAAAAATTACGGAGCTTTCCGTATCGTGCAAGCTCCGCGTAAAATTTGCAATGAGTTTCCCGAAAAAATTTCCAAGATGTCAAACTGTCCCACGATTACGGTGATCTTCACCGTAATTTTTACGGGAAAATTCTCTCAGTGTACTCTCAGTTTTCATGAAAAAATTTAATGGTTATTTGTACGGTGATGGAGGGATGATGTGAATTCCAGCCTAGTCCCTAATAAACAAAACACGAAATTAACGAAAACTGTATATTTACGTGGACCACGTAAAAAAATTGAACATTCTTTGTAATAAGTTACTATATTAAAAAACCAAATTATAAATTATAAAGTAATAATATATAACTTTTTTTTATTCAAAAACAATTAAATAATGTTATAACTTTTATATAATTTCTCTCAGTTCTATCAACATTACAAAATTCAGTTCAGTAAAAAGTCTCTCTTAAAAAAAACGATTATATAGCTAAATATTTGGAATACATAATTCTTATTCGAAATCCATCATAAATCATGTTTTATCAAAGTTAAAATTTAAAATAGGTGGCTAGACTGAAATCATTTTAAATTCAGTAACATTACAAAATTATTTAAAATGTTCTTAATAATAAAAAAGTGATATATTAGTATTTTAATTAAAATAAAGTAATAACAATCACATATAGAGCGTTGAGAGCATTGATTTTCTTTTTATAATTATTTTTTACTTATTTAATTGAAAATTGAGAATTTTCTTTGTAAACGACTAAACTACTTAAATTCTATTATTTTATAAGAATTCTTATGATAAAAACTTGCTACTTGCTATTTTTTATAAATTTATAATTAAAAAAAATGATGTAAGCGAATTATTTAAAATATTATGAATTATTAATATCGTAAAAGCTATACCATGATGTTTTTTTTAACTATATGGAACAATAAAGTGATCAAACGATTTCGGCCCAGCGTCAGTTCGATCTGCAAAAGTAAATCAATGTGAGCGTAATTTATTGATTTTGATGAGCGCATGGCGATGACTTGAGTTTATAATTATACTAAAGGTCAAGTTCCAAATAAAAATACACTTAACTTAACTGTAACAGTGCCACTTAAACGCACTATATAGATCTCATTAAAATTTTTCTTATTTCTCTATTGCACACCTCCATAAAGTTTTAAAGTATTTTAGTAACTTACATTTTGCTACATCATAGTTACATCGCAAAAAATGCAAGTTATTCAAGTAATTATCAAATTGTAAATAAAGGAATATTAAAATTTGAGTTAAAAAAAAATCACAGCTATAACAAATTCCAAATTTTTTTCCAAAAATTATATCAAGTAGGTAAATATGAATTTAAAAAATTGTTTAATTTTGTTTCGTATATAAGTCACGTATTCATAAAACATTTTGCAGATAAATAAAGCCAATTTCAATGAAAGAATTTTTTTTCTTATCCGAAAATTAAATTTTCAAAATAAAAAACTAAAAAAAAAAAAAAGAAATTATCTCCATTTTACAAACACAAATTGATTAGTTTCACGTAAATTTTTATTCTAGATTTTTTGTTACTGAACATTCGACAAGGAACAGTAGTCAAGATAATGAGGTAACGAAGGAACACGAAAGACAAGGGTAGAAAGCAGAAAAACTTGCCTTACGTAAGTGTACCTATTTGTTGGTTTACGACAGTGGACGATTAATAAATGGATAGCAAAAAAAAACGATCTGCAGTTTATGATCGTAACCGCTAGACAGCGCGTCGTATACTAGAAGATACTAACTGACAACCCGACTGACTGCGATCTAAAGATTGCAATAATTAATTGTTATTTTTATCGCATACCCGGACTTTCATTCAGTCGGTAAATAATCAGTAAATAATTCTAAATATCGAGAAAAAAAAGTTTATGTTAAAAATGTTGTAAAATTTTTTACAATATCATTCGCAACATTACTGACTTTGTAAAATGTTTATAGATTGTAATTTGATAATTTAATTTGCCTTTTAAAAGAAACTCCTGAGTAATGTATGTACATTGAATATTCATTAAGCTAAAGTAATTAAATCATGTCAACTTCATTAATAAGTGGATAAATATAGTGGAAACGTCAATTGTCTGGTTCAAACTGGCGTTTATCTACTTTTTGTAATTATTCATTTTAGTTCGTACAGAGATCTTCTTTATCGACAGTTGAAATCCATTGTTATAAATGGCGCTCTTTATTATATCCTTATAATATTGAGAAATAAACCGTGGTAAATCAAATGTTTAAATATTAATTTTGATACAATTAATTTACAGACTACATGCGACTTAATTAAAATGCATAAATAATAAATATTTTCTAAAAGAAAAATGTCAAACCGCTAAAACAAATCTTATCAATCAAACATTATTTAATAATATTTTTAGTAATGTAATACTAACCAGGAGAGTGTCATACCTCCGGATCACCAAACTCTTCGAAACTTTGTACACAGTTTTCTGGTACCTAAAAATGAAGACCAGTACATATAGTTAGATCCCATAGGCCTTATTTTTTTATCCACAGACCTATATACCTTTAATTGATCGATGGACCCAAAATAACATTAAATATCTGAAAAAATGTATTAATCCTAATGCTTTTAAAATGACTTATAATAAAAGAAATAATTACTATTTAATAAAATTATTATTTTGGCCATATAAATATATATTTACCTGTGATTAGACGGATGCCAACTGCTTAAATCAGCAAAATATTTGCTTTAGCAACTTCTATAGCATTTGAAATGGATTCTGGAGACTTAAATTAGATGTCTAATTGAAAAATAAAATAAAATTTAATATTTCATTTTAAAGAACCTTTTAATGCAATAAAATAATTACAGAAGGGATTACAGTTTTTTTTATCTAATTGACTTATCAATACCAAGCTATCCAGTCTCCAGAATCCATTTCAAGTGCTGCAGAACTTGCTAAAGCGAATATTTTTCTGATTTAAACAGTTGGCATCCGTCTAATCAGATAAAAATATATTTATATGGCCAAAATATTATTTTTTTTAAATTGTAATTATTTTTTTTATTATAAGTCATTTTAAAAGCATTAGGATTAATGTACCAGTCTTCATTTTTAGGTACCAGAAAACTGTGTACAAAGTTTCGAAGAGATTGGTGATCCGGAGGTATGACACTCTTCTGCTAAGTTTTACGTTAAGTACATTTAAGTTTTACTAGTTTTTGTTTTTCGTAAGAATTCATCAATTCAGTGATGAATTCTGCTTCGCAATTTCAAATTTCCCGCCGTCGCAGCCACGTGACTAGATCTCGATCGGTGCTTTCGCTCGATGTATCAGTCTCGCGCGCATCAGCTGCGTCTGTAATCGAGTCTCATTCACGTTATCACGATACGCGTTTCATTCAGCCCCGGTTGCATTCGCCTCCACCCGGCTACGCTGCGCATCAAATCGACACTCCGCTGCATTGATAAATCCGCCCCTCTAACTCGTCCACTCGACCACCCGCGATAATTCCCACCCGCTCGATCAAAAACCCCCGCGAAACTCTCGAAATTCCTCAGCTCGACCTAATCACCCTCAATCCACCGCTTCACTCCAGTCTCGGCCTGAGGTTCCGCTCGTGCACTCGTGTGCGTCGCGCCTCACAAAAGAAAAGCACACGCCTGTACACGCGCGAGCGAGAGGGTACGAGCTTACAGCCCGCGGGCAAAAAAGCGAGACGCCGTCCACTGCGCGCGCGTTTGTGTGTGGGTTGCCGCGCGCACACAGACGCGGCGCCGCAGCGGCAGACAGTCGTGTCGGCTCGCATACTTTATTTACCGCGCCGCGACGGCGACGGGCAGAAAGAGTGAGAGAGAGAGGCACGCGCCGCTGGGCAGTGCACGCACACTGGTCTCTCGCGGCGCGCAGTGCGCTGCATGCAACGGTGAGAGGAGCGGGCGCCCGTGTGCTGTGTGTGCGTGTTGCGCCGCGGCTGCGCTCCCCCGAGTGTTGGCTTCAAATGTGCCTCGAGAATGTCGAATCCTGGCGGTAGCAGGAGGACCGCGGCGACCAAGATCCGGCTGACGAGTGAGTGCAACGCGGGGGGGCCCGCCGGCCTCTACCTCGCCGCGTACACCCTGTTTTTGTTGTGCATTATTCAATATGGCTCCGCCGCGGAGGATGGCAGCCAGACAGAGAGAGAGAGAGAGAGGGACGGATCGCGCCCTGGCGCCTCGTCCCCGGGAGCCAGGGGCACGTATTACCGTCGCGGAGGCCCGCGGTGTGGCTTGATTTCGAGGAGGGCTGGCACGGGGATCGGGGGGCAACGATGGAGCATCGCCCCCCCTCGGTGTCAGCCTGCACTTTTTTCCTTGGGAGATGATCATCGTGTGCTGCATTCGGTTGCCTCCTCAGGGGTGCAACCAGCAGGAATTTTGGCCCCTGTCTGCTGACGCAGTGCACTGCTCCGGTGCCAGAGGTGCACTGATTCCAGCTCGTTAACAAGGCACAGCGGGGCTCCGTTGACTTTCCTCTTAGTCTGATTACTGTTGCAAATTGGAAGTGCAAAGGTGGATGGAGGATCTATTCGACTGTGATATAAAAAATGTTCAAGTGTTTTTGAAGATTTCGTAATCTGAAACGCACAGTGATCAATATATTTTTTTATTGCTTTGTACTAGTGTGAAAAGGTCTTGCTCCAAAGTGGTTTTCGGAGCATACCAGTGAGATATTAATGTAACTGGTTTGCTTGGATCATCAATCTTAACTTGTTAATGAGAGCTGATTGGGTTTGATTGATTTCCCATTTGAAATTGAAAACTGTGTACAAGTTTTACGTTAAGTCGATTGATGTGGTCAATTTGAAAATCGTTAATATATAAATGTTTTAGTCTCTTTCGCGAATGTAATACTTTTAAGCACGAAGTTGAGTAGATTACAACAAAGTGATTTAGAGCAAAGCAAGTGACAGGTTCATTGAGGGCATAGTTGCGATTAGGCTTGATTAGATCTGATAATTCAAGAATCTTATAATTTATTTGCTCCAACAAGGAGGACAGACACTTTTACAATCTCTAAAATTGCTGCCTTATCTTTCAAATTTTACTTCAAAAAGTCAGTTTTTCCAATAGACCTTTTTATTTTTCTTCAGATATTTTAGTCACTTAAATTACTTCAATAGAAATGAATTTATTTTAAATTTGATAAATTATCTTTTCAAATATTATATCTTCATTTTTACTATTATATCAAGAATTAACGAAAATTTTTAATTATTAAAAAGTACTCAATAATTTGTGCATTTATAAAAATGAATTCAAGTTCCTAAAATACTCTTAAATTTTATTGATCTTCTTTGGTATGAAAATACCTTCCACTTTAGTCTCCAGCTTTAGGTATTTCTAAAAATAGTATTCTGAAACGTAGAATAAAAAAAAAGAGGCTTGTGGACCTACGGTGACTCTGGTTTCTTAAACTTGGCTGTAAATGAAGTTTAATTAATGCAGCTGCCAATTGAATTCATCTAAAGAGGGAGAGAAGTCGTCCGCCTCGAAACGCCGCCGTTCGCCATGTAAAAAGACGCGCTCGCTTTTTCCTAATTGATAACTCTGCATCAAGCTAATTTTTTCTTCTCTCACCGACAGCTCCTTCACTTTGGCTCACTACGTTCATTCAGCTTGATGTGTTCCTCTCTCTTTTGCTCTGAAATTCGTTCAATTTCATTATCATAAATTTAATTCAAATATTCATAACAATTATTATTCTTCTCTGAAAATTATATTTCTTACAAATCATGATTTAAGTGATATTTTTATTTTTATTTATGTTATTTATTTTTTTTAGTCTTGTGTGCTCGCAACCTAGCAAGAAAAGATCTATTTCGTGAGTAATACATGCACTAGAAATAATTAAGTTAAAGAAGCTTAAAATATAATAATTCTTTTGCATTTCTAGGTTTGCCTGATCCTTTCGCCAAAATAACTGTCGATGGTTCTGGTCAGAGCCACAGCACCGACACATGTAAAGCTACTCTAGATCCAAAGTGGAATCAGCACTATGACTTGTAAGTTAATTGTTAATTTGTATCTGATAATGTAATCTATTAAAGTATGTTCTTGGATGGAAATTGATTTGATCAAGGTTAAAGCAGATTGTATCATCGCACATCTATTTATAATTTTACAATAAACAAAGTGAAATTTCTATTGCACAATTTAAACTTATAAACAAATGAAAATATATGCATGCAGTATTTTAGTCAATTCATTTCTACCTATAGTTCACAATAAGAGAATTATATTTTTATCTTCTAATTTAAAAAAATGAAATTAACATTAACAAGTGCAATGATTTCACAGGTACATTGGAAAAAACGACGGTATCACCATATCAGTATGGAATCACCGAAAAATCCACAAAAAGCAAGGCGGAGGTTTTCTCGGATGCGTGCGAATATTGTCAAACACTATTCAAAGGCTCAAGGATACGGGATGTAATTACACAAATTATAAACCACTAATTACGCATAGATCGCAAGATTTAAAAACGAGCCGATTTTTTCCAACGGTTTAAAACGAGGCGTTAAATTTCTCAAAAAGTGTGTCGACAAAACGAACGAAAGTAACGCGTATTTATTGTGTAAACACGCAGCGGCAAACGTAACTATAGAATAAAAAAAAAAAAAAAAAAGTATCGGGCTAATGGGGGACCGCGCGGAAAGAGTAATGAAGCATGAACGCATATAATTAGAGAGCGATTTATCGCGCAACGCGCCGCGAACACTTCGCACGCGTTTTCGCGTAATAGAGCGCGAGCGTTGACTCTCCCCCACCCGACGGCCGCAGTCCACTAGCTTATCGGCTGAAAAATTAATTTTCTTCTGTTATTTTTTCATCCCCGCAGATCAAAGGCTGGATCTCTGCAAGGCTCACTCGGACGACACGGATGTCATAAAGGGCCAGATCGTGGTGTCCTTGTTGTCGCGCGACGGCCATAACGGGGCCGTCAGCAACACCGTCGGCCACAATGCCGTCGTCGACGTCCTCGGTGACCTCAGCTGCCCCACGGATCTGCCCGAGGGATGGGAGGAGCGCAGAACCCAGAGCGGTAGGCTCTACTACGTCAACCACTACACCCGCACCACGCAATGGATCCGCCCGAATTCACGGTGAGAATTCCGCCGGAGCACCGAATTCTCAAACGCTGGTGCCGACGGCCTTTTTTCTTCAATTTTAACAACCCGTTTATTTTTGTGTCAAGGTGTCTTTTAAACTGCTCACTGTATAAAGATTAACTTAATGTGTTTCATAATTAGATTAAATCATAAGTACATGAATTAGATTCTATTGGAGCTGGTACATTCATGCATAAAAAAAATTATTTTAATTAAATTTGATTAAAGGCTTATTGAAACTTGATCGGTTTGTATAATTTTACGTAATAACTGCTGAAAACTTTATTGCATTATAAAAGTCGATTTTTTTTTTAATTATCCAATCCCGTGAAGTTTACTTTCGAATTCTATGTCAGATAAGGGTTACTATTACGAAAATTTACTTTGTCGCTTATACATTAAATCTCGTTTTTTTTTTTAATTTTGCAATTTTATAACTACATTTGCTGTCTTAACAACGTTTCAATTATTTTATTTTGTTTTTTCGTTTAATGTATACCAAATAATACTAAAAAAGTTTGTTCTATTTAAAAGGTTTGAAGTAATTAATTTTTTATATTACTGCACATTTTTGTATTTAAAAAAAGTGAATTGTCAATCCGAAAACAATGTACGTAAAACATTTGATTTTACTATCTACTATCTATTGTCTAATTAGTCCTTAAAATAACTTAAACAATCACCTTCAAATTTATGAACATTTTAATAATTTCAGGCCTAACAATGCGATAATCCCAACGAGCCCGGAACCGCCGCCGGTGGCCTGCCTCGAAGCAAACTCGCCGAGCGGCAGCAACGAGAGTCCTAATGCGTCGAGGCGGCAGAGCAGCGCCGAGGGCGGCCAACCGTGGAGCGGCGACGCGAGCCCTAACCGCGAACAGGGTGTAGGAGGCGGCGGCACCTCGGCCCAGAGCACGCCTCGGGGCACGCCCACACAGCCGACCGCTCCGGCGAGGGCCACGCCGCCGTCGTCCGCGCGACCAGCCCGGCCGCCGCGCGCCAACCCCGGCGACGAGCCCAACGGCAATCAGCCGCAGACGCCGAGTAACGGGAGCGCGAGGCCCGTCAACGCCGGCAGCCAGGCCAGAAGGCCCAGCAGGCCCGGCAGGAACAGAAACGCCGCGGGACAGGCCAGCGAGAGGAGGACCGAGGCGCAGCCGCTCGACTTGCCTCGCGGTTATGGTGAGTCTTCTCGTTTTTCTAAATTTTGTTTAACTCGTTTTATTAAGTCTTTCTAGGTTTGATGAAGTTTTTTTACTTCTAAGAATTTTTCTAAAAATTAAAAATGATTTTTTTTTATTTTAGTAAGTACGGTTTTTTCATTGGTTTTGGTTTTTGTTGTACTTACTGTGTATTCTGCGCGTGACAAAAGAAATTTTATATTAAACATTTTAAAGAACGTATGTAAATTATAATTTGCAGGCAAATTAAAAAAATGAATAGAAGCATTTCAATATTGTCACTTTCTTCGATTTGTGCATTTTTCTAAAACGAGAAAGTAAATCAAATTTATAAGATTATCGTATAATCTATTTTATAATATAATTATAACATTTACAGAATTAATTATTTGGTACTTCTTCTTTTATCAAAATAACTTAAGTACTTAAAATTAATGATCAATTATTATTGATTTTAGCGATTTATCTAAAGTAAATATAAATTGATGATAAGAACAAGTAAATGCGACGTTGAATAAACATTTGTACATACTAACAGACAGTAACGAAAAAATAACTTATTTGATAAATAATATTCAAACTTGTTATCAATGCGCATTGTTTGTAAAAAAATTTAGCATTTTGCCTTTTTACCAATGTCTTATTTCACTTACTTAATTGTTCATTAGAATAAGAATAAGAAAAAGAAGGCGTTTTACTCATTTTTTCACTTTAAAATAACGGTGCTTATTCAGAAACATTACTTGGTGAAAAAAAATACCTTTATCGACTACAAACAAGCAGATAAAAATGAGAGTATTCTCCTTTGTTGGCAAAAAAAGCGAGTTTTATAAAGAACGCTGCATTAGAATTCTAAGGGGACTAACGGTTCCTTCCTACGAAATTTTTCGTAGAAAAATTTCTTACATGAACTCTGTACATGACTCATCGAAAAAATTTGAACCCAGGCACTTTTTTGTCGCGATCTCGCTTTGGCTATCTCCCGTACACCTTTATTTGATATGTTACTAATTTTCACGAAATTCCGATGTCTCATTCGAGTTCGGTAATGAAAGGAGCGTGGGATGAAGCGATGTTTTATCAAACTTTATAATTACAATCGCGCAGCCGCGAACTTGAAATTCCATTGCCGCTCGCTGCGACGGACTGTATCTTCGCTAGAATAATGTAATGGGATACCGATGCGCGGATCCTCTTTCATAAATGTTATCTGTTCATCTTAATAAGCCTTTTACTTTCTCGCGTGGAAATGTTTATACAGTTATTACTTCCTCATACACCGCAGGTTCTTGCAATATTTAACGAAGAAAAAATTACCCTATCGTTTTCGGTTATCATTTCTATTTTTAAATTTTATTTCAAATTCAATTGGATATGCGCGGATGAAAAACAGTGTACTGTTATTAATTGCGTATTAAAAGTTTGTGTTTTTCATTTGATTTCCGGAAATTGCGATTTATAAAATTCTGCTGATTGTGAAAACGGATGATGAAATTCCAATTATCAAGAGATTATATACTCGTTTATCTGCCTTTTGGTAAAAAAAGGAAGGCTATATTTGTTTATTTAGACACTGAGATGTTATCATTTCCTGAAAAATGCGATTTTAGAGAAAGTTTAATTGATTGCGTAAATTTTCAAATCGTACATAATTAGATATTTTTTTGTTTAATTCATGAAAAAGAAAGCATTAAATAGTGTATAAAAAGCAATTCACTTTCAGCCATTATTTATGGTTTTTAAATATGTAAACACTTGTAAAAGAAATAGTCAGCTATTCTCAATGGATGTTTCAAACGCAATTTAAACATGAATAAAATGAAAATAATTCATGGTTTGGAATTTTTTTAGACATCTGTGCTTTTTCATTCATAAAGTAGTTCACCGACATTCTTTAAATATTTAAAAAAAATTTGTTACACTGGTGTGGTTAAAATTTCAATAGCCCAATCGGCTTAGAAAATTAAAAATAGATATCAAATTCTAAAGTTACGGTTTTAATTAAATTTCTATGCTTATCCCCTAAGAAAAAAGTCTTAGTAAATATCACTAATAGATTTTTTAAATATTTTTCAAAAACTAAGACGAATTGCAAAATAATAAAAACCACCTACACAAAATTTCCTTTTATGTTGTGTGACTATGTTAATGTAGAAGTCTATTTATTTATTCATATTTTAGTATTGTATTTTTAAGAAATGCTTAATATTAATTCAAAGACGACATCGAATTTGAATCTTTGTGCACAGTACTTGATAATCTTAATTCCTTAATCTTAATTTATACTGTATAAGAATATTGAAATTTCGAAAAAATATTCACTCAAAAGTGAGCCGCTAATTAGTGATCATTGAATCACTTTCACTAATTAAACTTTGGACAGTAAAAATTGTTTCATTTTCACAGCAATCTAAAAGCAACATTCAATAACTCAACGAGAACAACTACTTAATTCCTCGCACGCGTCCAATAAAAAAAAAAGTTTGCGAATATAAAAAATATTCACGAAAGATGCTTAACTATAAGAGAATCATTGGAAATTCCATTTACAGAAATGAGAAAGACGCAGCAGGGCCAGGTGTACTTCTACCACGTGCCAACGGGTTCGTCGACGTGGCACGACCCGCGCATCCCCCGCGACCTGCCGGCGAACGAGCTGGAGCTGGGCCCGCTGCCCAGCGGCTGGGAGATGCGCCAGACCCAGAGCGGCCGGGTCTACTTCGTCGACCACAACAACCGGACGACCCAGTTCACCGATCCCCGTCTCTCCACGCAGATCATCAATAATTTGCTCAAGTGAGTCAAGCACCGTCAAGCCTGACGCTCAACGCCTTTTAGCGATAAAAAGAGAGAAAGAGAGCGCTTTAAATCTGAAAATGTGACATTTAAAAATGTATTGTAAAATGTAAAGATTACACAGACAGAATTTTCTGGTGAAAATCGCTGTATAGTTGCCCTCTCATGTCGAATTACTAAATTGCTCAAGCACTAAAAATTAGTACAATGTACTCTACCAATCAACAATAAGTGGACCACATTGCACTAATTTTTTGTGCATGTAGAATTTTTTTTACTAATAATTAGTGAAAATCAATTATTCAAATTTAAAGAGCAGTTATCTTAGGATCACGTGATTTGTTTAATAAAAATTACCGCACAGTATTGGAAAAATTACTCAAAAAAGTAATTTTTAGCCACTTTTCCATGCTGTGGATAATTTTTCTCACAGGTCACAAAACCTATCACTTGGTCTCAAAATTGTTAGCTGTCATAGTTATTTATTTGTAAAATAATTTTTTATACAAAATTCTGTCGATGTATATGTAGAATGTACAGTCACGTGTAAAATGTAAAAAGTCAGATAAAAAAATTTCTTAGTCACATGTAGAAAGCCATTCATTTCTTTTGTATGTGAATAACTTTTAACATGTAATATATTTTGATTGTTCACATTTTACATATGAATGTTACATTCTTAGATTGAGTGGGAAGAGCCAATGAGAATCCGTTTCGCTCTGCCTGCCGTAAAAAATTTACTGCTCTCGCTCTAAGCGCAACATAAAAGAAGTGTTGATAAAAATGAATTCGGCAAATAATGGCGAGCGACGTCGGTGAATGGATTTAGAGTGACTATAAGCGCCGGAGGTAGACGCTGTTTGCGCAGTGTAGCCGAAAAAGACTTCGCGGTATGCTTAGTTTACGAAAGTTTATCTTAAGGTTTAACGCAAATTCGTATTTTATTTCCAAATTAATGTTGCACTTCGTTGTTTCTCAACAGTTTGCACGCGATATTTTTCTTTGTTACTTCTTTTTTTTTTTCATTTTTAAAAGTAAACTGGGCGTGCTGTTAATTTACGTAATACTTTGCGCGTGTTCAAGGAGGCAAAATGGAGCGGCGACTCAGCAGGCGACTACCAACAACGCGGCGACGCCGACGAGGGCTGCAGAGCCGGCCGGAGCGACCACTCCCGCGGCGGCACCGGCGACTCCTCAGAATGTGAATCAACAAAGGCCAAGGACTGATGGTGCAACTAACAATAATACTCCCACGAGTGCGTATCGTTCAATTTATTGTTGTCTCGCTTTTCATTGCGATTGGCTAATTGGCCTGATAATGTTACGTTTTTTTTCAGACGAAACTCCGTCGACGCCTAACGGACAAACCGTGTCCGACTTACCAAAAGAGTTAATGGAGAGCGAGCTTCTTCCAAAATATAAACGGGACTTGGTTGCGAAATTAAAATGCTTGAGAGCGGAGCTGAACGCGCTTCAGCCGCAAACGGGCCACTGCAGACTGGAGGTGTCGAGGAACGAAATATTTGAGGTAAATATTAATAAGACTCTTTATCCGAGTATTAGATCAGTGGTTTGAAGCAATAATGTACGGTACTAGTATAAGCAATAATTTTTTTTTGCTTCGTACACACTGCACGTATTCACTTCCAATCATCCTTTTTTTGTTAATTAAATACCAGTTTTTTAGAGGAAAAGATTGCGGCAAGAATGACCTTATTTACGTTTTTTTCTCTCAAGAATTACACTTTCTCTTCACACTGTTAAAAAAAACGTAGATGTAATAGCCCGCCTTGAATCTAACTGGCTCAAAAAATTCAATCAATTTACAGGAATCATATAGACTGATAATGAAGATGAGGCCGAAAGACATGCGAAAAAGACTTATGGTAAAGTTCAGAGGAGAAGAGGGACTTGATTACGGTGGTGTAGCGCGCGAATGGCTGTATCTACTGTCCCACGAGATGCTCAATCCGCAGTACGGCCTATTTCAGTATTCACGAGATGACAACTACACGCTGCAAATAAACGCCGACTCCGGCATAAATCCAGAACACCTGTCGTACTTCCATTTTGCCGGGAGAATCATCGGCGTCGCCGTCTTTCACGGTCATCACATCGACGGCGGCTTCACTACTCCTTTCTACAAAATGCTGCTTAACAAAGCGATAACGCTGAGCGACATCGAAGGCGTTGATCCCGAGCTTCATCGAAGCTTGACGTGGATGCTGTAAGATTTTTCATTTTACATTTGAGAAATTGAAGATAATTTTGACTGATTAAAACATGATAAATAAATTTCCTTTTTATCCGCACAGTGAGAACAGCATAGACGGAGTACTAGACGCTACGTTCTCAGTGGAGCACAGTAGCTTCGGTGTTCTCAAAAATCACGAGCTGAAACCCGGCGGCAAGGACATTCCAGTGACTGAGGAGAACAAGAAGGAGTACGTGCGCCTCTACGTAAACTACCGCTTCATGCGCGGCATCGAGCAGCAGTTCTTGGCCCTGCAGAAGGGCTTCCACGAGTTGATACCTTCGCAGCTGCTGCGGCCCTTCGATGAACGCGAACTCGAGCTGGTCATCGGAGGTTTGGGTACGATCGACATCAACGACTGGAAGCAGAACACACGATTGAAGAATTGCACGCCTGACACGTCCGTCGTCAAGTGGTTCTGGCAAATCGTCGAGTCGTACGGGGAGGAGATGCGCGCTAGACTCTTGCAATTCGTCACTGGTAGTTCTCGAGTTCCGTTGCAAGGATTTAAGGCTTTGCAAGGTAAAGAAAAAATTACATTATAATTTTTCATCAAAAATAGCCTTTTTAATAAATTAATAATTTTATTGTTTATTAGTAAGCAGAATATTACGTGGGATCGTTAAGACGCTTAAAAATTTCATAACTGTTTATCAGATAAATAACTAAATATGTGGTAATTTTGTTCAGGATCGACAGGAGCAGCAGGACCTCGACTTTTCACAATACATGCTGTGGACGCTCCGAGCGAGAATCTGCCAAAGGCACATACTTGTTTCAACCGAATCGATATCCCGCAGAGTTATCCAAATTACAAAAAGATGTTGGACAAACTGACACAGGCAGTGGAAGAAACTTGCGGATTTGCCGTCGAATAACTTGTAAGTAATTAAATACTCACAAAATACAGTAGTATTGTTACATATATATAAATTAAAGAGAATTAGCATCAAAAGTTTTTTATGCTTTTAAAGTTATATAAAAAATATTGAAATATTAAACTCTATTGTTACAATAGGTGGCTGCAGTTCGCACAGCCACGATGTTTATCGTCACTCAAAAAACCTAAACCTGCACCTATCTCGCCGAAGGACAAAACTTCACAGCGCTTAATTGCACTGGATATTGGGTAGGTAATAAGAACGATCACCTATTTCGTTGACGCAGA
This sequence comes from Eurytoma californica, assembly GCA_035586675.1. Lineage (NCBI taxonomy): Eukaryota > Metazoa > Arthropoda > Insecta > Hymenoptera > Eurytomidae > Eurytoma > Eurytoma californica. Next base: position 2,408,814 of record JAXIUT010000021.1, on the reverse strand, counting down.
AGCAATTCGCAATATGTAAATATATGAAGGAAGAATTCAACACGCTTCAAGTGTTTATAAATGTATACATTTTTTTTATAAATCGTAATTAATGATTTGAGATGCGCATCGACAAGTTTGCATAGCAAATCAAGATGAATTGTTTAAAGCGGAATTTAAAAAACTCGATAGGAGTTTAATGTCTTCGACAAGAATTATTACGAAAATTCCGAAAAGGATATTTTAAAAAGTTTCATCCATATTATTTTTTTAGAAATGTTTAGATATCGCTTCTTTTTTGCCGATGACTTAACCATTGCAAAATATCTTAAAATTCACTTTTTCAACCCGTTGGTGTCAAATTCACTCAAAACCCTTCAATAATGGACTAAAAAGCTCGTATATGTTAAGAATGCTATTCATAATTGTCAAAAACTGTTCACGAAAGTCAACACTTTTGTCCATTTTTTATTCGCAGATTTTTTTATTAGTAACACTCAATATTTTAATTTAAATAGTTAAAATATTTAAAATTATCGATTAGCATAACTTTAAAAAGATCATCGGCAAAATCTTTGCGGTATCGCCTTTCAATAATTTATGCATGTGTGAATTAAAAGTAACAACGAAAAGCAATAAGGAAAATTAATGTTTAGTGGAGAAAAGGTGTAGAAAAGAACATTTCGCGTCCCTCTACTCGCCTTATCCTTCGTGTACAAAAAAAGAAATTCAGTGAGCTCACACTTACATATCTCTGTGACTGTTTTATGCAGTGCTTTGACGTGCTTCGCTGTTGGTAAAAGAAATAAAGGATTTATTCTGCTACCAGATAAAGAAATGTTAAATAAAACTTAGTTAAATACGTAACAATGTGCACAGTCAATTAATACTAATATAATCCAATTATCAAGTTAGTGTTTTATAAAGAAGGAATGCAAGCAATAAGACTCATATCAAGTGCGGTGGCACTTTTTTTATTGTAAACGACTTGTTACGCTAACGTTTCGCTTACATATTTATGTTTCAATAAGAAACGTCGTGATGAATTAAATACCAGACAAGTGGAGAAAACTATTATAAAAAATTAAATAATTTTACTTGCAAGAAAAATCTTTTCATTGAGAAGGTTTTTGTAAATGTAGTGTTGACCGCAGAATCACACTATATAGCCATCTTGTCTGTACATTTAGAAAACTAATAATTTTTTAAAATAGTTTAAGCCGGTCTCTGGTGATGAATATTTGTTATCTTCTAGTACCATTAAACGAATCCTTAACGACAATTTGTAAAGTTACTAATTTCTCTTTTACTAACAAATTAACGTAAAATTCAATCATTAACTTCTTTAATTTGAGACCAAATTTACTTTACGATAACAAATGTGACGAATAACAAACAATAAATAATCTGTGACGAATAATGATGTAACCAAATGGTACTGCAGCGTTTTGCAGATTTCCGATATTCATAGGAGCCTTATGCCTCTGTAAAATCTCAACAAGCGTACACGGGCGGAGTTGACAACAATTGTCACTCAATGCGCATTCACAGCTGAAATTAATGGCTGCAACAATAAATTTGGCGCGCAATAAGGAGATACAGTTAAAATCATTGCAAAATGTAAATTATTCAAATATTTAATTATACATATTTTCATTTTTTTTTTAATTTTATTTTCTTGAAAAAGCTTTTATTAGACTGTAAGACAAATTAAGCAATTTGTAAACGCGAGTTTCTTGAAATATATTTAGGTACTATGTTTCGAGAAAAATATTTTTAGAACAATGTATAAAAAATTATATTAGATGAAATTTTTTCAAAACTAATTTTGATAAACAATCGAATCGTAGTATACAATGACGAAAGAAACACTGCATACTGCGTCAAACTATAATTACTTAAAGAAAATTATTGAATCTGTACTCTAAAATTAATAAATAAACTATCGGAAATATTTGAATGAATATGAAATACTGATTTCTCGATGATTTTTACTGTACATCTTTCCTTAATATTTTTTGTAAATAAGTTTCTAGCGAGACGTAATATTTGTATGAATTAAGGAACAAAACAAAATCGGTGCGTTCCTTCGCTAGCCTAGTCGTTCGGCTAGCGACAGGCAAATGCACTAATTATATTTCAGATATGTAGTGAAATAAATTTTAAGGAATAGAAATAAAAGAAAATAACGTATTAACGAAATAAAGAATTGTACATTAGCTTTAATTTAAATTGCAAATATTTAAAGGAGAGATTTTATTCGATGAGTCGAACAAAGAGCGGACACTATATCCGATCGAAATATATAATTATTGTACATGTATACCTTTTTGTACCGTATACCAACGAATAAGTACTTCACTTTGAAGGCTCATCGTGCTGCATCTGGACGGTTGAGATCTTTGATAGATTCGGCTTGGAATTCTTCCTGTTGACTGATTTATAAATGTCTGTATTTTTTTATACATGCTTGCTCTAAATGCCATGGTTACCTTTACTATGAAAAGATGTAAAATTTGCAAAATCTCATTGGTTTTATATATTCAATATTATTGATCTGCTATGCCAATTAAATAAATTGAATTTTATCAATTTTTCAACTCTTTTTGATATAATGTACATTTAATTTTACTTTATTCATTTATAAAGTTGTACGTTTAATTTTACGATCAAGCAATTCAATTTTTATTTAAAAACATACGATATTGTACGTGTAAATAATTAAAATCTGTGATGCTCATGAGTAAAGGTTTCCAATATTATTAGAAAACAATTAAAGGCAAAAGTCGTAGATCGTGAAAAGACAGATCTTTTATCAGTCAGATTAGGTCATGATTGAATATCATTTAATTTTCAAACAATCTATGATTTCACCATCTAGTAATGTACGATGAGGCTCTCACTATCCTCTTTGATTTTTCTTTTTTGTAAAAAAATTTGTATTAAGTCTGTGTTTGGATAAAGATGAGAGCCCTTAACAAGAGTGCCTTGAAAATATGTGACAGAAAAACAAGTCATATCAATTGATGCTTTTGCTCCGTAATCCAACGAATAGACTATTTTTAGTAGCCTTACAAGCTCTTTAATGTAAGACTCCAAATAGTCACCAATAAATATTGAGAGTTAAGAGCAAATATTGTAATTATTCAGGTATAAAACAGTTATATATAAACTATAACTTTAAATACACAATAATTCTTCAGCAGTAAAATATTGTTCGATTGGTGTAAGCGTAAGTGGAAACAAACAACAAGAAAGTTTGTATATGCACAGAAGAGTAGAATTTTTATGAATAAGAATTAAAAGTGATGAACATTTTACTTTTAATTTTCTCCTACTCTTTTGAGTAAATCAGTGTCAAAATTGTAATTACAACCTTATGATAATTGTTTATAATTGGTTTGCTCTTATGAAAGCAATACTGTAAATTCTTTTGTACTATTAATTATATTATGAAGCAAATTTTTTTTCTACACAACATTTAATTTGTGTAACTTTCTGTTAATGAAAGAATAAAATATTGATTTTTTAAGAAGGAAATCAAATCGAACACAGTTAATCAAAACTCTTTTTTTTTAAGAACATATTACTTGGCACAAAGTGCAACTGCCATTATACGTATTTGCGTTCTTCTTTGTAACTTGCTTTATCGAAGGCTCGCCTTTATTTCTGTTTCTTTTTCTCCGCACCAAAATCATACTAAAGAATTAGGATGAAACATTTGGCCCAGCTTTACTAGGCTGTAGCTTTGTAACGTAGGCCAATTAATGGACTGAGTATCACTTTGGCATGTTCTTTTTTTAGAGCACAAAAAAGTAATGTTTAATTTATAAATAAAACTCGTAAGCGTTTTAAGGACTCGTTTTTCTCGTGTTTTATTTATGCATTGCTGTTTTTTTTTGTAGGATTTTTAATGTGTAATTAAAAGTAAGGGGTATACCATAAAAAATCAATGAATTCTGTATCTATAAAATGATTTGCTGATTTTGTTATGAATATAAAAACAAATGCATACTATCTACTGTATATCACCCAATGTTGTTTTATAACTTACAATTTTTTCCATAAAAAAAGAAATAAATAATTCTATATCAAACTGTATTTGGATAATTTTCAATAAATTGTTCTTTATTGACTGAAGTAATTGAAAAGCCTTATTTATAACCATATTAAATATACACCTTATTACATATTAGTTATTTAAAATATTAGGGCTCTAAACAATCTCTAAACAAATATCATAATTGGATAATTTGATACAATCTGTAACATTAAAAAGGTCAGGCCAAATCTTTTGCTATTAAGCATTAACATTAATCCCTTTGCAGGCTCCAGTTGTCTTTCTGTTCCAAAAAAATTTCTATTGATTAACCTGGTTAGAGAGGTGGACACGGCTCCTAGGATCGTTCTACGAGAGTAAGCACTTAATTGTGTGTATACTGACCCAGGGCCAGGGTTGCTATAGGTGACCAGGTTGCAACGCAGTCACATCTGAGTGTAAAAGAGGGTAAGCCGCCACCTGGAAACCATGTCTCATTTATTTGGAAACCGACTGCGGCCCCGTTCGTCTCGCGCGTTAAGCATCACCAGCTATTCACGAAGGCCCACACCTTGGCGCAGCTGTGTGAGTATACTGTAAAAAAAAGTGCATTAAATTTAATGCATTACCCAAGCGGAAATAATATTTTGTAATAAAAGTTACAAACTTTTATAAACTTTTATAAAAAACCAGATTTGAGACTTGACAAAAAGTTTATAAAATTTTATAAAAGTTTGTAACTTTTATCAACTTTTATAAACTTTTTGTACGTTTTTGTACGTTTGTCAAACGTTACTATGTATAATCCTTCAAAACATGTATAAATTTTTATAAACTTTTATAATCTTTTATTAACTTTTATGCCTTAATTTTTCTTATAATAAAAATTTTAATAGCAATATTAATCACAGACCATAAAATTTTGTAAAAAAATTCGTAAAAGTTTATAAAAGTTTGTAACTTTTAGAAACTTTTAGAAACTTTTTGTTAAATCTCGAATCTGGGTTTTCATAAATGTTTATAAAAGTTACAAATTATTATAAACTTTCATAAACTTTTATACATATAACCAAATTTCCGCCTGGGCAAGCATTAATTTTCAGTTACACGCTTAAATTTTGCTTTCATATTACGTTTACATTAAATTTCATTATATTTGTTTGCAGTGTACCTAAGCATCGCTACCTGGAAAGAAACGCAGTGATAGATCTGCGCGTCTAGGTCCGAAGCATCGAAAGCAGCATACTACTACCGCAGTCCGTGGATCTGCGTTCAGATGATTCATGCGCACTCGAGATCTCCGAGGAAGCACGCGTACTGACGCGCGTACAGGAAGTGTCGTCCAGGGTCCCCGTAAGGAAAGGAGCTGCTCGAAAATAGTAAAGCATACGGCACCGGCGTCAAGGCTCCTAAAAGGATATAAGGAAAATCGATCGTCACGAAAAGAGAAAGCTGGGGCTGCATAACGAAGAGGGTTCGAACGCCCGCGGACACGCGCACCTGCACCAATTAGCCCAAGACCGACGCGTTCGCTCGCGCGCGCTCAACTCACGAGAATATGGAAGTAGTTGGCGAAAGAATAATGGAAGTAATTAACGCCGCACCACTATGCGACATCAAGCATCATGGTTTGTTCCGCATTCACTCATTTCTGTACATATATTATTATTTTCTCCGGTTTTTCAGTCTATATGTTTATTTAAGTGCTTTTCGATTTTTATTAAAATTAGATCGTTTGCGGCACCCGTCTCGCCGGAAATCCCACATGGCTTGGTTTTTTAGTAAGCTTTGTACCGTAATAATATTCAATTTAATAATCGCATACTACTACACCCCACAAGAGCCAACAATAACGAACTTTATAAATATAATTCGATACAATGCATTGTGCGGATGTACGCAGCTGTTTTCTCATGTTCTTTGTGCGATTTTAATTGTTTATTTTGTTCATTTAACTAGAAATGATAAGAGCAAATACATCATCTTGGGAGAGATGGAAAAACTCGAGGAAAAAGAAAATAAGGAATTACGGCTGGTCCAAAGTATAATTATAATGCTTAATAGTGTTTCTACATGTTATTTAGCTTTAGGTGCAATTTTTCTTCTATCTGATAAACTGGCCCTTGCAGTCTAACAAACTAAATTACTTCGCTATTCGTGACCCGGCCGAGCGCCTAATCGTGAGGTTCTTATATGTGGCGCGTTCGTCGACCAGGATCAACTTCTCAATCGTCGACCTGCGTCTTTCAGCTGCACCCGTGTTCTTAGCTCTGTATAGGAACCAGTGTTGAGGATACGCTGTGCCGGTCGGAGTTGCCGAAATGTACCATTAGGTCGTTTACTATATTTTTAGACACATTTGGAGATAGTAAAAAGGGTCCTGATCCCCAAGCTACCATTCCAATGTCTGGTCCGCAAGATCGACCAAGACTTCAAAACCGACCTTCACTTCCGAAGCTCCGAAGTATGTGACGGCCCCGCAGAAAGATACTTCGTGGCAAAGTTGCATCCGCGGTGAAAAAATTATGCTTCGATTTTCTTATTTTAATGGCTCTTGACTTCAAATTCTCCGGATTGCACTGATTTTACTTTCGTAACGCTGTTCTATAGTCAGTATACCCTGGCAGACATTATAACTGACATTGACCGAGAATAACTGAGAAGCATCAAGAAATGTCGATAATTATTGAAAAAGTTCGATAAATTTAGAGAAAATATGAGACTTATTGTA
>JAXIUT010000021.1:2383870-2401965 GCA_035586675.1 Eurytoma californica | reverse complement strand
CTTTTCTCAGTTATTTACATGAAAAAAAGAGTTTCAGATTAAAAATTATATTAATATTATATATTAATAGTATATAAAATTTTTTACTAATTTTTATCTATCCGGAGTCATAAATCCATCCGGAATCCGAGATATCAGTTGTTGAATATTCTTTCCTTGTGTGACAAATATCAGACCACAATTTTGAGCTAATTTAAATGAGGCTTGGCTTAAAATATTTGTTATTAATGTAAAAAAATGGAATTTTTCACTTTTAATGTGACTTTTAAGACACCAGGTTTTTAATATAAGTGAAAAAATAACAAACTAGTAGCAAAATAAAAAAGTGAATTTTTATTGCTTATTTATTTATATATTTATTTATTTAAGCATCATATGAGCTAAGAGCCCTGTACGGTAGAAATTAGCTACGTAAGAAAAATAAAAATAAAAAAAAATAAAACTCAATAAATCGTACTACAATTTTTATCGGAATCTTGCCGGATCACGTAAAGCCGAGCGTAAATTTTTACAGGAAAATAATTTTTTTACAAACCATTTCTTGTAAAGCTTACGAATGCCTGTCCAGCTGTCTAAAATTCAAGTGTTAATTAATGAAACTCTGTAGTTATATATATATAACTAAAAAATATATTTTATAAGGATAAATTTATGAAGAATAAACATAAATCTAAAGTTACTCCTTGGATTTATATATACATCACTCGTTTTTCGATGCTACTGTATATGTTCGTAAAATAGCACGTCGGATCCGAACATCTTTAGTATGTAAATTCGGAGCGAACGGTGATTTGAGCGAGGCATTTAAATATGCAATTTTGCGGCTGATACCTGCACTACTTTTATCACATCTGCGCGCATTTTTATGCCAAAAGGCGGGAAACCCGTCATAATTACTTCTCCAATATTTCTTTTAGGCTTCGAATGCAAGGACTTTAAACAAATGTTTATTTAAAAAATTAAATTTCCTAAAAAGAAATTGCAGTGTTTTTTTCAGTATTTAAATGCTGTTGTAAAATGTGAAATTAAACTATTTTTAAATGTTATTGGGATTTAAAAATGTCATGGCGGCCGATTGATGCGCCACTAATAACGTTGAAAAATACATTAGGTGGCGAAAAATGGAATTAGAGAATAGAGAACCATATATACAGATATACAATTTTTAAATCTTAGTAGAGGACCTCTACTAGAGGTGCGCTTATATCAATATGGAGTTTCCCCCGTCGAGGCCATCACGCGACGCGGTGTCGACTGCCGAGCGCGCAATACGTAAAAATTTAACCTAAAAGTCAAAGCGAATTGGCGCGAAAATGTCGCAGAGGAGCATTACGTCGTTTTTTACGCGAGTAAATCCCAAATCCGATACCAAAGATGAGGATGATAATAAAAAAAGTAACGCGTCAACAGAGAAAAGTGAATTATCATCTGGTAAACGAAAAAGAGATCAAAGTAGCGAAAAGAAAAAATCGCCGGCTTCGAGGAAGTCCCTGACCAATGGGACCAGTAAAAAGGCTAAAACGCCTCAACAAAACGGGAAGCGCAGAAAATCAGTGAATACTACGAAAAAATCTCCACCCACAAAGAAATCCAAGGCCAATAGTACGTCTAAAAAGGGGCAGAAAAAAGTTGAGAAAGTTTCAGAGGATGAAACCAACAGTGACTCTGAAACCCCACCAGTGGAGAAAGAAGAAAGTGATAGTGGAGAAACATCCGAAGAAGAAGAAGATGAAGCTCCAAAGGAAAGATTTACAAGAGCTAAAGTTAATAAACCCAAAACTACTGTATATAAAAGGCTAAAAAATATTGTCGATTCTGATACTTCATCAGACGAAGAAAAAGGCAAGAGTAATGGAAAATCTGCTGAAGAGTCCAAAGCAAAGAAAAATGATAAAGATGAGAATTCTTCATCGAATGAAGATGATGTTGATGAGGATAACGAAGAGGAGTCTAAAGATGAATCAATGAAATCTGAATCTTCTTCACAGGAAGATGAAGATGACACAAAAACAAGGTCCAAAAAGGTTGAAAGCAAATCCAGTGAGTCGTCTTTATCAAAGAAATTGAAATCTTTTGCATACCAAGATAAAGTAGATAATAAAAATAAGTCTTCTGAGGAAGATGAGGAAGATAAGAATGATGAAAGCAAATCTAAAGAATCTGAAGATGCAGAAAAATCAAAGAACAGCAACAAAAAAACTGGAAAAGCTGAAAATAACGATGAACCTATGGAAACAGATAATGACGAGCCTGATACCGCAAACAATGATAAGACTAGTAAATCAAAAGAATCTCCAGTGTCTAAAAAGTCACCGAAAGGTAATAAAAATAAAAAATCAGGAAGTGATAATGAAGATGAGGCAGGTACTCCAAAAAGCAAGAAAGCAAAAAATACTAAATCTGAGTCACCGTCACTAAAAAACAAGAAAAAAGATGAGTCTAGAGAAAAAGATGAAGATAATGATAAAATTAAAAAAGGAAATAATAAAAAGAATGTGAAAAAAGTTGAAGAAAGTAATAAAAAGAAAAAAGAAAGCGGTAAAAAAATTACCAATGATGAAGAAAAGGATAAGAACAAAAAAGATAATCGTAAGAAGAGTCCTATAAAAGAAGACAAAGATAAGAATGAAAAGAAAAAAGAAAATAATGAAAAGGATGAAAAGGATGAAAAGAAAAAAGATAATGAAAAGGATGAAAAGAAAAAAGATAATGAAAAGGATGAAAAGAAAAAGGATAATGAAAAGGATGAAAAAGATGACGAAAAAGATGCAAAAAAGGAATCTTCACCATCAAAAAAGCTTACATCTAATGGAGTAGCAACATTTGGCAAGTCTAAACAAGTTAATGAAAGTCTTAATTATAATCCAGCATCATCTAATTATCATCCTATTGATGATGCTTTTTGGAAGGAAGGTCAAAAGGTTCCTTACTTAGCATTGACCAAAACTTTTGAGTTAATAGAAGGCATTTCCGCTAGATTGAAAATAATTGAAATTTTGTCTAATTATTTCCGTTCTGTAATTGTTTTGAGTCCCGATGATTTATTACCTAGTATTTATTTATGTCTCAATCAATTGGCTCCAGCATATGAAGGATTGGAACTAGGAATTGCGGAAACAAATCTAATGAAAGCAATAGCCAGTTCAACTGGCAGAACTCTTGCTCAAATTAAAACTGAATTGCAGAAAGTTGGTGATTTAGGTAAACACCATTTAAATTGAATTAAAATTTTTATAATTAGAAATATTTTGTATATTAACAAATCTTATTTTTTGTATGTAGGTGTAATTGCAGAAGGAAGTCGCTCAAATCAAAAGATGATGTTTCAACCTGCTCCGCTGACAGTAAGCAATGTGTTCACAAAACTCAAAGAAATTGCTTCAACCAGTGGAACTTCTTCAGGAGTGAAAAAAGTTGATAAAATACAATCGCTATTTGTAGCTTGTCGTTACACTGAAGCTAGGTATTTAATTAGATCTCTAGCTGGAAAACTAAGAATAGGCTTAGCAGAACAGTCAGTTTTGCAAGCTATAGCTTTAGCATGTGCAATGACTCCACCAGAACAAAAACGCCCTTTTGAAGTATTAAATGCGTCAAAGGGCAAATCCAGTGAAAGTTTTAAACAAAAATACGATGAGTTGGCTCTAATTCTTAAAACCACTTATTGTCAGTGCCCAAATTACAATAAAATGATTCCAGTCCTACTTAGTAAAGGCATAAAAGAATTGCCAAATGAATGTAAACTTACTCCAGGCATTCCATTAAAGCCTATGCTTGCTCACCCTACAAAGGGTATACAGGAAGTTTTGACTCGATTAGAAGGATTGAAGTTCACTTGTGAATATAAGTATGATGGAGAAAGAGCACAAATTCACATTTTAGAGGATGGTACAGTTAACATATACAGTAGAAATCAAGAAAATAATACAAGTAAATATCCAGATATCATAAATCGAATTCCCAATACAAAAAGCGATGATGTGAAAACTTGTGTTTTGGACTGTGAAGCAGTTGCTTGGGATAAAGAAAAGAAACAAATTCTCCCATTCCAAGTTCTGAGTACAAGGAAACGCAAGGACGCTAATGAGGCAGATATCAAAGTTCAAGTGTGTGTATTTATGTTTGATCTTTTATACTTCAATGGAACCGCCTTAGTTGAAGAACCTTTACAAAAACGTCGAGAACTACTGAGGCTACACTTTAAAGAGGTAGAAGGAGAATGGTGTTTTGCCAAAAACTTAGACGTTCAAACGGTAGATGAGGTACAGGAATTCCTTGATGAATCGATAAAAGGAAATTGTGAAGGATTGATGATAAAAACACTAGAAAAAGAAGCCACTTATGAAATAGCTAAAAGATCGCGAAATTGGTTAAAGCTGAAAAAAGACTATTTGGAAGGAGTTGGCGATACTTTGGATTTGGTGGTGATAGGTGGATACATTGGAAAAGGAAAACGTACTGGCACATATGGTGGCTTTCTTCTCGCTTGCTATGATCAAGAAAACGAAGAATATCAAAGTATCTGTAAGATTGGTACAGGCTTCAGTGAAGATGATTTAACTAAACACACAGAAGCTTTGAAAGAATGTGTCATTGATCAGCAAAAATCATATTATCGATGTGATTCGAGTCTTGAACCAGATCACTGGTTCGAGCCAAAGCTTGTGTGGGAAGTCAAGTGTGCTGATCTGTCACTGTCACCTGTTCATGGAGCAGCCAAAGGCATTGTTGATCCTGAAAAAGGAATATCACTGAGATTTCCTCGATTTATCAGAATACGGGATGACAAGAACTGCGAAGATGCAACTTCTGCTCAACAAATCGCTGATATGTATTTAAGTCAGGAACAAATTAAAAATCAAACTTCGTCTACAACTACCGCAGCGGATGAAGATTTCTATTAATTTTTTTTTTTTCACTTTTTATAGTTTTTTTAAAGAATTTTAAAAAAATGACTGATCATTTATAAAGCGAAAGTTAAATTATTTTATGAAGTCCAGAATTCGCTTTCCATTTTGAATAATTATCTTTTTGACAAATAATATATTATTTTTAGTTTGTAAGAAAGTAAAAATTGTAAATATATTTTTTGTATACACAATAAAATATGAAATAATTGTTATTCCAATTGACTTATTGTATAAAATATTTAAAAATAACTTTTATAAAATGAATACAAAACATGAATAAACCTAATTACGCAATAATCGTAATTTTTAAGACTATATTGTCATTTTTATTGTAAAAAAAAGCGAAACACAACAAAAACTTAAAATAAAGTATAAAAGTAAAATGTAAAGTCTGATAATTTATTATTAATTCTATCATTTATTCTTTTCAATAATTAAGCTAATTACAATGCAGTTTTAATTACATTCGGAACTATGGCTCTTGAAAAAGAAGTCTCATACAAAAAGATTAAACACTGGAAGGTCACGTCGGAAGAAATGAAAACACGACATTCTCACATTTAACATAACACCAGTGTATATTGTGTCACAACTGGGATACAGAATATTACAATGGTGCATAATAAAATTCTATACATTTCTTCTTTATCTTCACTCTATCTAGAGTTAAATTATAAACCGATTCTATCCGTCACCCTAATTCTGCCTGAGCTATAGCATTCATCGCTTGAATTACTTGTTTATTAAAAAGAAAATTTTCATCACTGTTTTTGCAAAACAATAAAAATAACTTTTTCCATAGGCTGATCAAATAAAATATAATGAATCGCTTCAGCTCAGAAAGAACAATTGTAAATCATTTGGATTTGACTCCACCGTTTATCTCATAGTTTCTTTTTCCTTGGGAACAAGCAGAAAACTAAAATTTCTTTAAAGCATAAACAAACTCTTAATTTTACACTTGTAACATATGATAATATTATTTAATTATAATAATTCATATAAACATTATCTCTATTATATTTTTATTACATCTGTTCTCATCTTATAATTAAATTTGCTGGCTCATCGAAAGAGCAACTCCAGACAGTTTTACCTATGGAGGTCATTCTATCAACAATGTCATAATCACTCGTTACTTTTATTTTTCATTCATGACTTCCTTACATTTTGGTAGCATTAAAAGGAGTGAGAAGCATATCATTTAGTCTGAGGTCACCTTTCGATGAATCAGATTAGCTTTTCTATATTTAATATATGGTATATACACATAATGTATATAAGCCATTTGCTCTATATATATTATACATATATATTCATTTGCTTGCGCATTTGTTACGCTCTGTTCTATTTGTTTTTGTGTAGATTTTGATCTCTGAAATAGAGTATGGTAAGAAGGTAATATGGCTTTTGTGTAATTTGTAAGATAGGTACGCTGCCATTATTCGCTTGTAACAGTAAATCGCATCTTAGTACTTAATGTTCATTTTTCTTTCAATCATTTTTTAGTCTTTTTTACAATCAGGTAGTGGACAATTAAAAATTTACTTCAGTTTCTTAAGCATAAGAAAAAATATTTGTTCTTTCTTTAACATTACACAATGATTTTAAAGCAAAATATTTACAGTAGACCCTCAAAATAAATAATCATTAATTGAAGTAATTTAGAACTGCATGGTCTTTGACATAAGTAAACGTTATTCTAGAAATATTTTATAATTATCATTATGCAATGTTAAAATGAGTACCAAAAATTTAATAAACCAAAGAGAAAACTCTTCATTGAAACCACTACCTGCTTACACTGTTTTATTCGAATAGTATGTATTACCTAACTGCTTGATTTGAATATGCTTATTCATAATATTCATTGCAATATATTATATATAAATCTAGATTTTTTTAGGAAAAGGGTATAGGAGATGGGGGGAAAAAAGGTAAGTGTTGGGACAGGTGTTCCTCAAACGTTATCATTGTGATAAAATCTGCTTCTCTCGTTATCAATTAATTAGTAATATACAATAGCTATATTCTTAAATTTAGGCGCTCGGCATCGAGACTGCACTCGTATATGTACTTTTACAATTTTTAATTCGTAGTACCAATGTCTAGCTGCAAATAGTATTCAACTCCTTTTTCTTTTATAGTTGATTCGTCAGTCACGGTGTCAAGCGTCTCGCACGCATATTCCCTCTTTCTTACTTCTTAAAGCTATTATATGAAATACATGGCCTTATGATGATTTGTAAAATCATAGTGCTGAGCTTGAGTTTTCTTTTTACATTATATATTTTTTATTCGAGATAAGAAGTCATCCGATGAAGTTCTTTTCACTTAGTTTTTTTCGTACAAAGAATTAATTATATTTGACTACCTTTTCCTGAATATTCTATAAAAACTATACATTGCATATTTATCTTGATTTAAGCTACATTGAAATAATTTGAATAATTTTTTTTCTTATAAAAATACTAAAGATATATTAAAAAATTATGAAATTTTTTTTATATAATTTCTAGTTACTACGTAAATTTTAAAATATTTTACATTGTATTCAGGCCTTTCTTATCATCATTAATAAAAATAATCTTACAGATGGTTTTTTACTCATTGTATAGCAAGTGTTAAAAAATGCTAAAATAATTATTCTTTACTTAACTGTACATATAGATTTTAAATTTCAAGCATTAGTCCATTGTAATTATTAAATTACTTTCTAATTTACAATTGAAAATTTACAAATCTTAGGTACAAAAAATTTAATATAATTAGAACGTATACGGATGACTTTCGTAGCTCGACGGGTTATAATGGAGAGTTAATAAAAACTAAAGAAAAAACTATTCAACATACAACTGTGCACTCTTAGTGAATTTTCATATTGCACTCAAAAAAGTCGCAAATGTTAACAAAACGTTAAGAAAACTTAAATTGTTAAAATAAATTTTTTTTTCGAACATTTGGTAGCTCTGAATGTAATAATGTATATCTACACGTCGACTCGTCACCGTATTTCCATCTCTCGTTATTCGTATAAAATTGGGTAAACGAAAAATATCCTTGAACCTCTTTCTTTACCTAAACTATATATCTTTACACGTATATTGTATAATATATTTACTTTGTCTCTTATATATTTTTTCCTCTGGTTTATCCTTCTTCTGCCACTCTTATTCATCATTCTAAATGCCAATTTGAAAAAAGTGGGCAAAATACAAACTACCAGTTGCAAAGCTAATTTGTCGTCGCCGTTCTCTATCAGCGAGCTTTAAGAGTAAAATAATATAATTTTTATACGTACCGGTAAAATCGCATAAATAACCAAAATTCAATTTTGGTTTATTTAAATTTTTCAGGCGCTGCTTTTTAATCCCTTCGCGGGGCTGGCTATAGTACGCGTGAATTACTCGACAGTAGACGAATATTTATGTTATACTCACTGTAATATTTTTATCATGCATTTGGAACGCGTGAACTTACTAACTTGACTTAAATCTATAAATTAAAGAACATAATCGAAACTATCTCATGTCGCACATGAACGAATATATATGTAAGCATATTTATACACATTTTTAAAAAATAATATAGTACCGAAAATTTAAATAAAGTTAGTATTGCAATAAAAGAAGCTTTTGTGACAAATAAAATATCAACCCTGCAATATATTTAACCATAATTAAAATATAAATTCAAATAGCAAAATAATTAGTACAATATAACAAAGTAAATTTAACAAATAAAAAATTGAAAGTTTGGAAAATATAACACTGAATTTGAAATAGTTTCGGTCATGATCCGAAAATAAATCTTATAAATTTTTTGCGCGTTTAAATATTGACAAATTACTAGAAGCAACTAATGATCTCGCAATATCTTCTCGTTTTCGTATTTTACTTGAATTAAATTCAAATATTGTAGTTTTATATCCTGCGTCCTTTAAGACTCTTATAGGTAGTGCTGAGGCATTTACAATCACGTACAACACGAAATCACAATAAAATAAAAATTAAGTTTATGATTCTTCAATTTATAGATGAAACGTCCTCAATTAATGTTAACCGTTTCATAAAAACAAATTCGAAAAATTGGTTGTTGGAAAAGTAGTACTATTTGCTATTTATTGTCAACTTTTATTTTATTATTAAGGAAACTTTTTAATTGGGTTGCTGCAAAATAATCTAATTTTAAACTTTAAATGACATGTGCTACTGACATTTGAAGTTGATCTGTTGTAGTAAGGTTTAAATAACGAATTTGCCCACCTACACTTTTAAAGAGCTTTGATTTTACTAAATGAAGGAATTTGGTTTTAAGAGATCCTACATTTTAATATACGTTATGCAACATAGAAGTGAGTAACGCGTAATTAGTGTAGTATCGTTCTTTGTTCCTTTTTCTTTTGGTTGCAAATGTGATTAGCGTACACATTTTTTTTTATTTATCACTAAGAACGTGCGACACGTTTATACAAACGGCAACGTCTCATAATCACTGCGTTATTAGAATCTTGGTTTCATTATTTTACAGTTTGAAGAATCTGCGAAAGTTCGTGTGCGGAAAATTCGGTAACTCAACGAGGCTACAGACTTGGATTTTTTCAAGTACAGTTTCCCTACTTCGTTTCGTAAACTTTGCGCAGGACTCCATCGGGCTGAATAAAAATGCATAAAAACTGTCTGAGTGTATGTGTGCCCCTTGAATAGTAAATTAAGTAAATGTCTAAAGTTCATTGATACTTCTAATCTATGCTAGGAACGTCCTAACAAGGTGTATTATACATTATGAATGTAGAAAAAATTTAGTTCGCTTTACTTTTGTGATTTCATAGTACGTGCATGTAAAACTAATATGTACGATAAATTAGCAATCACAGATCGCGTTATTCAATGTTAAGATCGCTTTTCATCAAACTTTGCAACACCTTCTATTAAAGAAGGAAAGACACAAATGTGCAATAGATATACTCTCAAAAGTAATTTCAAACATATATACTCAAACTGAAACTTTCTGTAAACATTGGATTTGCAATAATGCACGAAATCATAATAAAGAAATGTATAGAATCTCGACTTTACTTTCATCAACATATCTACGCTTTTACACTTTGTGCCTTTATTTTTCATTGCAATTTCGTCACACTCTTAAGTTCCAATAATCTAAATATTCGAGCTTATCAAAGTTTACACCACTTACTCACGTAACCATCTACTAGTGGAAAAGTGACCCTCGCTCCGACAAACAAATCCAGAGCAAAACACCAAGCATTAGCTGTGTCGAACCCTCTTTAAAAAAATCCAAAAGAATAAAAAACTAAAGCAAATTACGTAGAGAGCAGAATCTGGGACGCGAAGTCGTGGTTTACAAACGGAGGTTTTAAGAGCGTCGCTTCCACTAGTAGAAAAGTCCGGGATGGGCGTCGCGGACTCAGTAGGAGGCGAGGACGCCGGGCGGGGTGGGCACGACGACGGTGTGCTGCGGCAGGCCGACCGCCGGGGCCGGCGGCGGCGCAAGTGGATGGCCAACGAGGACCGCGGCCGCGGCCGCCGCCGCCGTGGGTATGGGCAGGCTGGGCGCGCCAGCCGCAGCCGCAGCAGCCGCGGCGGCCGCCTGCTGGCCGACCAGGGCCGAGGCCGCGCTGCTGACCTGCGTGGGCGGCCCCTCGGCCGCGTGCTTGCGCAGGTGGCGCAGCATGTTACCCTTCTCGACGAAGGTCTTGCCGCAGTCCGGGCAGCTGTGGGGCCGCTCGTCCGAGTGGGAGCGCCGGTGCGACACAAGGTGCCCCTTGCACATGAAGTCCTTGGGGCAGAGGTCGCAGCGGAACGGCCGTTCCGCCTGGCTGCCCTTGTTGTGCGAGCGCATGTGGAAGAGGAGGTTGCCCTTCAGCGGGAAACTCTTGCCGCACTCGGTACAAACGAATGGACGCTCGCCGGTGTGACAGCGCATGTGATTTATCAGATGCTCCTGAGGAATTAATTATTTTTGTGAATGTCAAGAATTTCTTTACTTGATGAACGAACATACATGTACACGGAAACAATTATTAAAGTCTTTATTAAAGCAAAGATAAACTTGAAAAATAGGAAAATTAGTATAATAATGACTAATAAATCTCAAAATATTTATATTAAATTTAACTTCATATTATCAAATTTACAGTAAAATTTGCTAGACACTATACTATTTTTCTTTATTTTTCGAATTTATCCTTGATTTTTTAAAGACTATAGCAATTTTTAATGCAATCATTTTCTCTGTACAAGGTGTGCGTTTTCTTATTATGAAAGAATTCGAGTTTACAAATGTTTAGTGATGAAGAAAATTATTTTAAGTATGTGACAATACTGAACTAAAAAGCAGTAGTATTTGATTATATGGACAATTTAAAAGAGATAATGTATAGTACATAATGTCTGCTTATTATATAAGCGAGTAATTTGAACTATTCTTTAGTCAGACGTGTAATAAGAAAACTTCTTTACAATTTTGCAATTTTGCGATTTCTTTGATTACAAATTTCCAAAATAATGATTGTAAATAATAACAAAAAATTCAAACTATGGAAACGTTTGTGTGCTACATATTTTTTAAAGATTTAGATTTTAAATTTAATGTTATCAAAAGATAATTCCTTTATCAATAAATTACTTGAATAATCAAGTGCATTTTTAAGAAAAATGTTACAGTTTAATTAAATACATTATAATTTTGCAATGCTCTGTGTGACTTCGATTCATAACAAAATACTACAAATAATATCAGTGCATTTCAATGACTGTCGAATAAAAAGAAACGCAAATTGAAGTATAAAATAATAAAGTCGATAACATTATTAACGCAGTCAACTAGAAGATTTTATATAACAATATTTCTTTGTCACTAAGTAAATGGTTTAAGTCCGATATTCAAATATCCGATTCCTAAAAAGTGTTTACAACGTAATGAAGTGTCATAGTCAATGAAATCATTGGCTAAGTCTAAAAAGCTAAAAATTTTTAATTTGAATTTGAAATTTCATTGACTATAAGACTGACAAGTAAAAACAAACATAAAAGATGACCTATACAAAAACCAGCAGCGATGTCTAACATAAATTTTTTAAATTTTGACGAAATTTACATTTTACTTTCATCTCAAGCACTTCAAAAACATTGGATTAACAAAGTAATTTCTTCATCAACAAACAAATGCTTCAGCACCATCGCAAACGAATGAACTGAGGGTGCAGCGAGCGTCGACTTGGTACCCTCGGAACTCACCTTGCGCGTGAACGGCTTGGAGCATACGTTGCAGCAGTGCGACGAGTCGCCTGTGTGCTGCCTTAGGTGATTGTTGAGGTGTTCCTTGCGCGTGAAGGTGCGCTGGCAGAACTCGCAGCGATGGGGCGACTCGCCGGTGTGTATGCGCACGTGATTCGTCAGGTGCTCCTTGCGGGTGAAGGACTTGGAGCAGAAGTGGCAGCGGTGGGGCGACTCGCCTGTATGTTGACGCACGTGATTTGTCAAATGTTCCTTCCGCGTGAAGGATTTCGTGCAATACTGGCACTTGTGCGGTGACTCACCCGTGTGCTGCCTGACGTGGTTCACCAGGTGGTCCTTCCGCGTAAACGCTTTCGGACAGTACTGGCAGCGGAAGGGCGTCTCTCCTGCGTTTCGGTTTTTTCGTGTTTTTTTAACTGATTCAAAACTTTTTCCGCTCTCTTAAGGGCGATTCTTTTTTTTTTTTCGTTTCGTTTCGGATACTGTGCGTTGCGCATCGCGTAATTTCTTTATTGCGGTCAAATTCGCGGTCGGGAAAATAAAGGTTTGTCTCTGTTTTTTTTTTCTTGGCGTTGGAAGGGTATTTTTCTTTTGCTGTATACAAGACGTTTCGGTTGCGAAGAAACGACGTGTATTTATGAAAACTTTCTATTTTGACGCTAAAATTTGCTAAATGAACTTTCCTTCCGTCGCTAAAATTTGTGTGTTCCCTTTTTAACGTACGTCATACAGACAAGGGGGCATCACCTGCACAAGGCGAGTTTTGCCCGATGCAATGCACCAAGAGGCAGATTCGATCATATACGATATGATTTTCATGTAAAATAACATGAACCTTTAAGCAAAAAAAATCTGAATGTGATTTTACAAAAGATCATTGAATATTTACCTGCCGAAAACTAATTTCATTCGCTTAAAAAAAGAAACTTTTAAAAAATCAATTGAAGTTTTATAAACAATTTTGCTTTGAACTAACGGTACTTAAAAATGTGATTGATGCTCCGATATAATATGCAGGTAAATATTCAAACAAAATGATAGTAAAAAAATTGCAAAGTATTTTTGCTACAAAAAATAATAATTAAAAATTGCTTGATTATTTTGAACGCACAATTGTTACAATTATATAAAAAGTGCCAGAATAATTTTTTCCCTAGTAATTATTGTGTTAGTATGCAATTTTTTAACTAAAGATTATTAACATTTTTCGAGTGTACAAAATTGCGTTACATAATATTAACGACAATTTTGTGACCATAAAAGATTTGCCATCTTTGTGTATTGCATCCAAGGAAAGTCTATGTACATTTGATAAATTAAAAAATTTTTGTATAATTGATCAATGTGTAAATATTGTAACATAGACCATCCTTAAATAAAAACTTAAATCTAACAAGGAAAGAGCAGTTTGTTAATGTTCGACAAACGAGTTATTTGTATCATTTAATGTAAAAAAGTTTAATTTGATAAATAATGTTCACTTTTATTTAAATTGTTAGTAAATCATTGAAAATATAATAAAGCGTGTACGTGTCCACTTAGACATGATTCTGATTGTTTCATCAATGTATTAATAAAAAATGTATGGGAGCTCGGAACTAGCGAGGCGACATTAAAAAACTGCGTGTAAATAAAAAAAGAAAAAAAAATAGGCAAATGACCAAGCATGTATGAGAGCGGTGTATAAGGCAGAATTGTGACTTTTCTAATGAAATTTGCAGGTAAATGATTAAAATATTTTAATTCAAGGATCTTAAAATGCAATGAAAGGATTTGCTTATTCAGCAAGAGAAAGAAAAACTATACAAATAAAAATAAAAAAAATATCTTGTGCCTAGTAAAATTAGAATTATAGAAAAAAAATATAAATTTTATTGAATAGAGTAAACAACCATGTTTAAAAAAACTACTATTGCAGAACAACTAATAAATTGAATCAAATTAATTTTCTCTAAAAATAATATTCAGTATTACTTTTATCTAACGTGTGTAAGTATGCCAATATTGGGATGTTGTGCATGCAAATTTGGCGCCACATTAAATAAATGGTTTTAAAAGCATGAACTTTATAACAAAAAAACGAAGGCAAAATTTCGTTTAAGTATAAGACAAGAAAACAAAAATACAGAAGTTAAATTAAAAATGTTATTCTCAAACAAGAGAGAAAAAAAAGGTTTCAACAAAATATCATCATGGCACATGATAAAAAAAGTAACAAAATAAAAAAAAGAAAATAAATAAAACCGGTTAGTGAGCGACAGGTGAAAGACAAGATAAAGAGAGAGACAAAGACAAAGAGCATGAGAGGACAGTGTTATCATTGTCGATCCTTTTCTTTTGTATTGTTGCCTAAGTGAACATCTCTGCCAACCGCTCTCACCTGTGTGTTGGCGGATGTGGTTAACAAGGTGTTCCTTTCTGGTGAACGATTTGGAGCAGAAGCCGCATCGGTGTGGTGACTCACCCGTGTGCTGTCGGACGTGGTTCAGCAGGTGCTCCTTGCGCGTGAACGTCTTCGAGCAGAAGTCGCAGCGGTGCGGCGTCTCGCCCGTGTGCCACATTATGTGATTCGTGAAGTGCTCTTTGCGCGTGAACGACTTGCCTGCAAAACAATAGTACACCATTAGAAAATTTCGTTTCATTTCAAATTATCATTTAAAAAGGATTTTTTTTTAAATTAATGATAAAATGATGGTTATGTAAAATTTGATTTTTTAAATTAATGTAGTAATGAAACTGTAGTTGCATCGTATACGAATTCTACTAAGTGTAAGTAGATATATGCTGAATACGGTAGGACTGGGTATTACTATCTCAGTTTCATTCGAGGTTTTTTCACATTATTTATTACACTTGAGATAAAAGTGTAAAATAAAACATTGAAATAATTTATAAGTTATGTAAATTGATTTTTTTTTATGTAAAATATAAAAACTGTTCTTAATATTTAAATGTGTAAAAAATTTCTATATTGTACATAAAGCGTTATTTACTTATTAACATTATTTTTTCATAATTTCATCGGACTGATAAAGACATTTTTATAAAAATCTCAATTAATAAGATACTAAATTCTCAAATTGGTACTTTGTAAAGTATGGTCACCTGCTTTAAGAGTGAGAAAATAAAAAATCACCCGGAAATAGAATGATTCACGTCAGGTATATACAAAATCCTTCTACATATCATCTGAAAATCTCTGACTAATATCTCACAATATTTATGTGTTTATGATCACTATATAATAAAATAATTCAATTAATACAAATGACCAAGGGAAAATTTTCAATATTTTGAACACAGATGAAAGGAGCGATCATCTTATTATTGACTAATGAAAATATTCATCACTAATTAATCCATTATAGATCAGACGATAATACAGTGATTAATCGAAATTAATCACATTTATATACTGTAATGACCGATCACAATGTATTTAGTTGAAAACATTTGACAGAACGATAAACAAACGCGAAAAAACCAATTAAAAACGCCAAATCGAGCCGACAAAGACTCGCGAAAAAAAAAAGGAGGATGAGAAGGGTGACCGAGCGCCGCCGCGCACGTATAGGCCGCCGCGGCGCGAAGGCGTCGATTCCCGGAGGCGGCGTCGTTCGATCCGTGGAAGCCGCCGGTGGGTGGCCCCCGCCGGCGACCCACATCCCAGGATCAGCCCCGGACAATACACACCGCTCAGGTTGACGAGGTAGCAGGCGACGGCATCGCGGTGCTGCTGCTGCTGCTCGGCGCTGAGGGCCCGGAAGCTCGGCTGGAACATGCGTGCGGCTCTCGCGCACACGTACGCGGTACTGGGGGAGGCGCGCGATTATCGCGGCGGCCGAAGACGCGACGCGATCCTCCCTCCCCCCGCCGCCGGTCGAGCTGCGTCCCTCCCCCGCGCCGCGCGGGCTTAAGAAGCGGGGGTGTCGCCGCTGAATAGGCGGGAGGTGGAGTCGAGCCGAGGAGGCTCTCCCGAGGCAGACGGGGGGGAGGGTGAGGCTTTAGCACCTGTACATCCCCCCCGCGCGTGGATTATGCGGATTTTACGCGGATCCCCGATGAGGGTGGGAGGGTCGCGCTCGGTCTTTACGTGCACTTTCTTTAATTACGGGGTTGTAATAAAGCATTTTTTTCATCGGCGGACATTCGGAGGCTTAACTTTATCCGTTCGTTAAAAGTAAAACCTTTAAATTAACCTTTTGAAACTAACACTCGTGGACACAAGTTTACAAGAATCTTCTTCGAGCTATACATACATTTTAATTAAAAAAAAAAATACATTATTTTAAAGAAAAAAATTAAATCTCATAAACTACGTAATTATCGAATTCTCATCGATAGTAAACGGCAATTTTATACAAAATAAAAAAGACAGAATGAAATGGGGAAAAACGTCGAAGAAAAGTGGCGAGCTCGAGGGAGAATTTAAACCGCGACGATAAAAAAAGAACAATCGGTGTGCCGGCGGGGGAGGGCTGGGCGGAGAAGGGGGTGGTGGTGTCGGAATGCGCGGCGGCGGCGGCTCGGCGTTGATGGGGCTAAAAAGGAGAGAACGAGTGCGGCGGCGAGGGAGAGGGTGGGGAGCGTCGACGCGCGATCAATCCTAGCGCGAATTTTATTTTTCGCCATCGTGGAGACGGCGGTGGCGAGCGCGACGCGCGATAAATTATCTTTCGCTCCGTTGCCGTGGGTGACCGGATCCAAACGCGCCGCAGCGACGCCTTTTTTTATTTACCTCAAGAGAGACTTTGTTTTTTTTTTTTAATAAATAATATTATTTTACGATAATTTTTTTTTTTTAATAAAATTAGTATATTGAGAGAGTATGTTTATATTACTATTCAGTAATATTTCAATACATTACACTAAACATTGTACTAATTAAAGTTATTATTAGTAATTTTTTACTTAAATAAACGTAAACGTAAAATAAACTAATAAAGGCTGAAAATAATAAGGGAAGATCATTCGTACATTTAATTTTGGTAAACGAGTGCGTAATGAAGCTTACCGCAAATTTCACAGCGAAAGGGCGTATCGTTCGTGTGCGAACGCATGTGATTGGCCAGATGCTCCTTGCGCGTGTACTTTTTGCCGCAGACCTGACAGTGGTGGGGTGTCTCGCCGGTATGCCACATCACATGGTTCATGAAGTGCTCCTTTCTGGTAAAAGACTTCTTGCAAAGGTCGCAACGATGAGGCGTTTCACCGGTGTGCTTCCTCACATGGTTCACCATGTGTTCCTTCCGCGTGAATGTCTTCGCGCAGTACTGACATCTGAAAATCGAAAAAAATGAGTTAATTTAAATTTCTCTGCTTTAAACAAGGTGACACCCAAATCGCTAATTAAAATTTTATACGAAGAACGTGGTTCTTGCAAGAAAGAAAAGAGTCGATAAATGCAAATCTGAATTCAATACTGACCTATACGGGGTTTCTCCCGTGTGACACCTGGTGTGGTTGTCGAGGTGTTCTTTCCTTGCAAAACTTTTTCCACAGACCGTACAATTGTACGGCTTGTCCGTGGCGTGACGCTTCATGTGTCGCTCTAATGAGGGTGCGTTTGCGAAAACATGAAAACAAACCGCACACGTAAACATGGAACCGCCTAAATGGCACTTCCCGTGGCGCGTTAAATCCGATGCAGTAGTGAATGCTTTCCCGCACACCTGAAAGCAAAAATACATTTAATATTTTTTATATTAAAAATATTTTAAACATTTATCCTAGCATTATTCTTATAGTATTAAGTATTAATAATTTATGTTCAATTTATCATACTTCCTGCAGTAGATTATGGAAAACAATTTATCAAAATCATCAAGAAAGGATTTATTAAATTTGACAATAGTACATTGTGCAACAAGGGGAGAAAATTAACTATTTCAAGCGTGGGTGAGGTGTGCAGCACGAGTCGGAGTCG
>JAXIUT010000021.1:2317861-2358135 GCA_035586675.1 Eurytoma californica | reverse complement strand
GAAACGTTAATTTTGAAACTTCAGCGGACATTTTAACGTTTCAGAAACGTTTCTGAAACGTAATCGAAACTAACCAAGCAACGTTGCATGGTTTCCAGGACGACGTTTCTTCAACGTGTCTTCAACGTTTCTTGCTATCTGGGTTAAGTATAATAATATATATGTATTATCACAATTTTGGATTATTTTAGGACTATACAATTCCTCGTATAAAGTTTTTATTTGTTGTTTTTTATCCATTTGGATTTTATCAGTGTTTTTTCACCTATTAAATGTTTTAAGTTCAATGGTAGTTCGTTGA
This sequence comes from Eurytoma californica, assembly GCA_035586675.1. NCBI lineage: Eukaryota > Metazoa > Arthropoda > Insecta > Hymenoptera > Eurytomidae > Eurytoma > Eurytoma californica. The sequence goes on along the minus strand of JAXIUT010000021.1, from coordinate 2,357,834 downwards.
AAACTTTTATAGCTTCTATATATAGCTATTCTTATTGCTAATAGCTTTTAAAAAATATTAAAATACAGTACTTAATTATGAGGGTGTGATCTAAAAATGCTGATAACTTCTATTTTACCTAACATACTGCGGATTTAACTACAAGATTCGAGACTTTCTCTCACGCAGCTCCTAAATATTGGCCGTATAACAAATATGGGGTATTGCGTATATCGCCTAACCATACCTTAGGCGATCGCGCGCGCATCGGCACAGTCTGACATATAATGTTTTCCGCGTAAACGAAGGCATCCGCTGAGTGGATCTAAAGTAGGGCTGGATGAATCAGTTTTGGAGTCGGCTAAAAAAATACCGATAGGGTGTACGTGCAGTCCAGTCTTCGTCGACGACAGGCCGTTATACTGTTAGGCTTGGCTTAGGGGGAAGGAAAGGGTAAGGAATAAGGGCGGTATGCGCGCGGAGCAGTAAAACAGCACCGACGCCCGACGGCGACGAAGGGGAATCGATAAAATTCGCTTGTCGCCAGCAGACCTGCGGAAAGTATAGCGGACACCGCGAGCAGCGCGAAGGAGAATGACGACGACGACTACTCCGAGTGTCGCGGCCACGATGACGAGCGCCAAGCTCCAGGAGGACATCAACAGCATACCCCTCGCTGACGACGATCCCCAGGGTAAGAGAACAAAAAGTTGACTGCTTTTTAGAGTAACCAAGGTGTAATCTGTTGCCCTTTTATAGTCATCATACCCGAGGAGGAGAATAGCACGGAGAACAATTCCAAGGCTTCGGATCCACTGAATCACGGGCAGAGCATGGATTCGCTCCTGTCCAGTTTCACCGACAGCTGCAGTCCCAATAGTAAGTTGTCACTTCGAGGGTCATCGAGGCGCTATTCATTGTCAAATCATTCAAAATGTTCAATATTAGGATGATAAAAATACTGGTGAAGTGCAAATTTCTAGATTGATTGCTCGACGTAAAATCAGACCTTTATTTTTATCATTGACAGATACTATCATTGCTTATTGCTCTGTACTAACCATCTTTAAAGATTAGCATCACCGACGGCATCACTTGCAGTCATTTTCATGCCATAAGTAACAGTGTGATAGCTCCTCTTTTATGATAATTGTGATCATTGGTTTGTTATGCTATTTAGGATGTCTTCTAGGTTTGGATCCTGATGTTAGCCCTGATGAACAACAAGAAAAAGCAAGATTAATTGCTCAGGTTTTAGAACTCCAAAATACACTTGATGGTATAATTTTTAATTAATAAATAGATAAAAAATATCTGTATAAGTATATGCACTTAATTACTTTAATGGTTATTACAGATCTATCACAGAGAGTCGATGGTGTCAAAGAAGAAAATCTCAAATTAAAAAGTGAAAATCAAGTACTTGGACAATACATAGAAAATTTAATGTCGGCATCTAGTGTTTTCCAGTCAACGAGTCCGAAGACGAAAAAATAATTGTAGCAACAATAATTATATGTTCATGGTGAAGAAGCTAGTATACTAACTTCGGAATTGTTGAAATTGTATGAAAGTGAAATGTGCAAGCTATTAATTTAATTTTATTACTACTTATAAGCATCTACATGACATGCCATGTTTAATTTTAATGCGAAAAAAACTTATATGTAAAAGTCATTCTTCTGTACCAAAGATCTGCTAGGCATAGATTTTATTAATTTTATTAATTTTATGACTGATTTTGTAACATTATTCATAATTTTTCAAAAAACAATACTACTTAAAGAGTAGTAGCTTTTTTAGGCATAATTACATGACTAATAATAGTAAGCATAGTTAATATAATTTACAATATTGAACAATTCAATATTCCAACATAAGTGAGTTCACAATATACATATTTGTTAATATACAGTTAACCATTTTTTTGCTCTCAAAGAGAAAGTCAATTTAAGAGTTTTTAAAAATTGAGAAATCTCTGCAGTCCGAGTAAAAGTCGGCGTGCTTGTAAAGCTTGTGATGCAAAGTTTAGCAAAGTTAAGCAAAGTTAGCTAATGAAAATTACTTAGATGTTAGGCAAAGAGCTTTGTATCTCACAAATACAAATACAAATTGTACTTTTATAAATATTGTAAACAACAGTAGCAGGCAATTCAATTATTTTAAATTAATGTTTAATCATCAAATTTTATGTGAAAAGTTAAGCTACTTGCCTAATGGTTGAATCTATTTGCACTGGAGTATGCTTTATTTTTTTATTAAAAAAAAAATCTTATAAAGTTGATCATTTCTAATGTTCTATCTCAAAATTGATATAAACTGTAATTTAAGTATCTGAAATTACTACTGAATCCAGAATTATTTGTATACCCATCAGAAAATAAATCGCTAAATAAACTGATTTTATAAAAGATACTCAATTTATTCAGTACTTAAGTGTAGATCTTGGATAATTAAACTTTATTTTCCTGTTTTACAAATATACAATTCTTCAAAATTAATAATTAAATTTGAATTTTTCTAATTTATATATTCTTAAAAACTAATTGATTTGCTGCTCGGATTCGCTGTGTTAAAAAAAATGTTTCTTTTTTATTTCTTGCACTCATTTGCTTTTAATTCCAAAATAAAGAGGATACAAATTTGAGAATTTTAATTTTAAGGGGAGCCTTGGATATATTATATGTTGGAAAAATATGCTGCAAACTTATTGAAGTAATTCCATTTTACGCGCAAACCATCCCAGGATTGTTTAAACAGTACCCCAGGTGGAAATGGTAAAAAGTACTAAAAATTAATAAACAATACCAAAAATGACTAAATAGTTGTAAAAAATATAAACTAAAAATAATCTATGATGTCTCTATCTGTCCAGATTTGAGACAAATAATAATATTTATCATATATTATTATAAGTTACTTGCTGTTACTAACTATTTATTTATTTTTATTTATTAACCAGAGTAATAGATACATACATTACAAATTATTAATAGTTATTTTTTTATATTTTTTTTTTTGTGAAACCTATTTATATAAAAACAACCGATAACAGTTATTATTTTTCTTTTTTTTTTTTGCAGGTTCACACATTTTCTTTATATTATATAAGAAAAATATAAGATTAATATAAAAAAATAATAACTTTTAGTAAAAAAGTATAATGTCCAGATTTGAGACAATGTATAAAAATTTATAACTGTTATTATTTTTTATTATTTTTCTTATTTATTATTAGATTATTCGATTTCCACCTGGGACTGTACCAAACAAGTAAGTTAAAAAGTGAGTGTTTGTGCTTTTTATATCTGAATTTTTTCAGAATTTTAGAGTGACCTCTGTCACCTTACCAACAGCAGTTACACATAATGTTATTCTTTGTTTTGTACCAAAGACTGAAGCGTAAAGATGTTTAAGGATTGTCTTGCACACTATTATAAAGAAGTTCATGCTTTCTTGAAAAAATTAAATCATTTACAAGACGAGGCAAAAATTAAAACTGGAAAATTGTTAATATTCTATGATTACTAAATCAAATAATATATGTTGTGTAAATATTTAAATATTTGAACTTTAAATAAACTTTAGCAATTCATATTAAATTCTTTATAAAATTAATTTTATAATTATGATACACAAGAATATACACAAAGTACTATATAAATAAAATTAAAAATTAGGTGAAGAAATATTTACCTATAAAAAATTTAATATTTAATGCCTAAGACCTCCATATGTGTTTTGTTATAAAAATTAAAAAGGATTTGCTATTTTTTGGAAAATATGCTTTAATAGTTATTATACATTATTTACACTGGCATTTTGATTTATTCTATTTACAATTTCAAACTATATTCGTTTCATAGTTTAAATTCAATTTAAAAAACTAACAATAAGTTTTTATTTTAGTGTGTATAGGTAAATATTTAAAAAAAATTAAAATAATATTTAAAAATAACCCAAACAGTTATTAAAATGTTATCTTTTTTTAACTTTACACTTCTTTTCCACATTTCTCTCAACCTTTTTCTCAATCTTTGTCTCATTTGTTTCATCATACTGAGTTTCGGTTTCATCTTTACTCTCTTTTTTTTTTGGTTTACTTCTTTTCTTCTTCTTCTGCAGTATTTCATCTGCTTCATTAGGATCTACCCCTTCTAAAATCAACTTTTTTCTTTTATTAATCATTTTTTTTTCATAAAAATCTGTTTCGTCCAGTCTAATTTCTGCTTCACGTTTAGTTACTGATATCTGAGTAAAGATGTTGACAATTTCTTTATCTATATAAGATAAAATTTTATTATTTAATAAAAGTATAAATGTAGATTTAGAATTTATTTTAAAATACTTCAAAATGTTATCCTGACCTTCAACTTTGAATTCTGTAAGTTTGGTTCCTATTGTTTCTTCAATGGCGTGCAATAACTTTATATCATATGGAGTCACCAAACTAATTGCCATGCCTCCTCTTCCAGCACGGGCAGTTCTACCTACTCTATGAATATATTCCTTTGGTATATTTGGAATATTGTGGTTAATAACAAGGGCAACAACAGGAATATCTAAACCTCTTGCTGCTACATCTGTAGCAATTAAAATTTTTACGTGGTTCGATTTAAATCTAGCTAATGATGCTAGACGCTCCTTTTGTTTTATCATAGCATGCAATGCTACATTTTCAAAACCCACTTCATTTAAGGTCATTGACAATAACTGACAATACCTAAACATATGAAAAAAATATTAAAAATATTTACTTTAATTATAAATTTCTGAAATATGTTACTTACTTGCAAGTATCAGTAAAGATCATGATTGATCCAGTCTCATTATCAGCTCTAAAAGTTCTAATTACCTCAACTAAAAATGCATCACGAATATCTTTAGGACAAAGTACATATCTTTGATCCAATTCTTTAACCGTTGCGACTCCAGAGTCATCTTGAGATTCCCACATAAACATTTCTTTGCTAGATACTTGCTTTACTTTATCTAGGGCATCGGTAATAGTTGCACTAAATAATAACGATTGCTTTTCTTTTGGCAAAGCTTGGAATATAATTTTTAATTGTTCATCAAAGTGGCCACCTAGTAATCTGTCAGCTTCGTCAATAACAAGAAACTTAATTCTTTTCAAGGAAAATGTATTGCAACTTTCAAGATGGTCAGCTAATCGACCTGGAGTAGCTACAACAATGTGCGGATGTCTCGCTAATTCTTGCCCTTGTACCATCATATCCATACCACCAACAATTGTACATTTTTTCAAGTTAATTGATTTCCCTATAGCAGCAAATTGGTCTGCAATCTACGAGAAAATAATAATACTTTGATGTAAAATTTTTTATTTTTTGGGTTCCGAATGCACTTTGGTATAATAAAAAATATTTCAAAATGATTTACCTGGAAAGCAAGTTCTCTTGTGGGAGTTAAAACTAGTGCAAATATACCGTAAGGATCTTCAGATAATTTTTGTAAAATTGGCAAAGCAAAAGCTAATGTTTTGCCGCTTCCAGTTTTTGCACAGCCAATGCAGTCTTTTCCTTCTAATATAGCAGGTATACAGTTCTGTTGGATCGGTGTTGGTTTTTTAACGCCTAATTAAAGTAAAACAAAAAGCACAGTAAACAAATGTTTTATTAGAATAAGAAATAAAAATTAACTCCAATTTTACAAAATGTTGTCAATCTTACCAATTCCTTTACACTGTTCGATAATCCAAGAGTTGATTTTTAAATCTGCAAATTCCGTCATTTTATTGAAGTTTTATTACAAAATAATGCAGTGTTATTATTTGACACATGACCCACGTGCGGTGTTTTCGAAAAGGTTAGGAATTTTTGCACACTACCGCCATCTATTTTTAAAACGCGGGAAAATTTTCATTTTTGAATTTCGTTCTATTATTCAATATTTATTTATCAAAATCAATTTAAAGTAGAGTAAGTACTAAAGTGACATTTTTATAATCAAAATTAATTTATATGTTTTTATATAAATTGTTTTTCAATAAAGACGATACTATCATTGAAAATATTTTGAAGGGATTTTTAATAAAAAAACTGTTGGAACTTTTACGATACTGTATTCATTTATTATAATACCCTAACAATTCATAAAAAATAATAATGACAGTGTCGTTTTACGCAAATCATTATCGATTAGATATACAATTATGATTTATCATATGCAACGGCAAAATAAAGAATGTACATACAGGAAAAATTAAATCCAAGAGCAACTTTTATCATCTCTTAATCTCGAAAATTTCTAATAAAGATCTACACGTGATCACATGCTTACATGATTTCTTTTACAACAAAAGGAATAAAAAAGGAAGAAAAGAATACGTTAGAAAAGAATATTTCCACCATTCGACCGCACGATCAAGGTGCACTACGCAAACTGCGTAAGCATAATCTGCTCTCGCATGCATCCTTTTACATACGCGTACATACATACTCGCGCGTCGCGTCACACGAAAGAAAATCAGTACAAATGTGGAGCTCGAAAAGAAAGGTAAATTAAATTGAGAAAGTAAAGTGGCCTACAAGATTGTACATAGATTCGATGATCGACGCCTTTTACAACGTATTTACAAAGGGAAAAAGAGAAAATCGTTCTCTCGTCTATGTCCTTTAATCGAAGCGAAATAAACGTTTATAAATATACAAAAAGAATCGTAAGTGATGGGGGAGGATAAGTGGGGGTAGGGAGAAAAATTATTCGTCTAGTGGCAGTGAGCGAGACTCTGCCGCGTTCGAGTGCTCAACCTGGCGGCACCCGAAACTAGCGACTCTTTCGCTGCTTCGTTCCTCAAACGAAGCCAAAAAGCTCGAAACGTAATAAGCTTCGCGCGAATTCAACAGTTGTTGCGGATGTTGGCGATTGTTGCATCTGACAAACGATTCACAAAATTTTACAAGTTTAGAAGTGAATATCGAGTGGAAAGTGAAACTTTGGAAAAGTTTTGTGCAAGTTTCTTATAGTCGTTATTCATTAAAACTTCATATTCCAAGAAAAAAAGAAACAATTTTTTTTAACTATTAAAGAATTTATTAACTAATAGAGAGATCAAAAATTTTACTCAGTAGCTTACAAAATAAAAAGAAAATTAATTCTCTTCAAGGTGCTTTTAAGAAAAAGAAAATACTCTTTTCATCAGCTTATCGACTAAAAGTTTACCATACAAAAAAATAAGCGCTTAATTGTTACATATAACGTTATATGTAAGTAAAATAGAATCATATAAAACCATGCGTGTGATTCGATAAAATTTTATACAGACGTACATGATCTATGGAAAATACACAAGTTTTCCTGAGTTTGCTGTCTTCCTTATACAAGCAGAAAAAAAACAATCACATGTACAATATTCACTTCAAAACTTATAAATCCTACAAAAAATCGGCAGCTTACACAGTTTTTTTCGCAGTGTGTTCAATTTTATCACGCAGCTAAGAAAAAAATGAGAAAAAATATTATTTTACACAACGAATGCCACCAAGTTAAGGGTACGATGTAAAATTTTAATTACAAATTCGGTTTCATCTCCTTTGCGCGGTCAAGGAAACGAAAAAGCTTCGTACTTTCTCATTCTTTCACTAGAAAACAGCAAACATTACTTCGTTCAAATTTTTTTTTTTTAATCTTTTCTTTTTCTCGAGTTTATCTTTTTATACAGCCGAAAACATCGTCCAGCGAAGAGGTCTATTCTATCAACACTCATTTTTCGCCTGTAGCTTGACCTCCAATAGATGCACACAATTTATTTCACGATATTTATATGTACCTATAATTGTAATCCTACATTTCAGCATCGAAGTAATTTCCTCACTTTTATTTCGGCATTTTTGCAAAAACGCGTGAACTTTTACAGTAAGTCGTTTACAATTATAATGATAATAAAACAAAGAATAGATATTATTTTATATATGTATAATATATATCACATATTTTTTTTTGTTTGTTATGAGAGGCGATTGTAGTTACACTTCCCGAGAGAACCTACTTGCGGTGTACTTTTTTTTCTTTAATTTAAATATATTTGCGTTATAATTATGCCTAGCGTATATTACATTGCTTATGTACTTGAAATTTATTTATACTGTATTGTATTTATATTATATATACTGTATGTATATTCATGTATAAATATACATGCATGTGTTCGTATGTATAATTCTTAGTGCTTCTACGCACGTACTTTTTTAATTGTTCGATAACTTAATATTCTCCCGCTGTATTATAGCGCGAGTTGCAGAAAAATGTAAAAATTATCCATTCTCTGTATTTTATCTCAAATTTAATGCAACTTTTTTTAACGTTAGAGAAATTCATTAGTTTTAACGTATGCAACAATCGTTCAGTGTCATTTTTATATAAACATTGTAAGTCGAATTAATGCTATCAGTTATTACGATGTATAAACTTGGACAATTCATTATTAGGTCGATCGACGACGCAATGCGATAATTTTTCAATAATACATTCAATAAATAGTTGCGTGACAATTCCTCATACGGAATTAGAAAACAAGGGATTTAAACGATGACAATTCAAAACAATCTAAAAAATAAGAAAACTGAAATTGATATATATGAAAAAAATGTAATTATTACTTCAACGTGTTCTGTGAAGACTAAGTACAAAATGAAATAAAATAATTTATAAAATAGTTTGATGATTCTATTTATACTTATTTATACTACGACAACTAAAAATTGAAATTAATTTTAGTCAGAAAAGCAATTTCATGTAAGTTTTTTGTCAATTTTTATATATAATTTTTTTTATAAATGCAGGTAACAATGAATAATTAGATGAGGTTGTTGTCAGGTTTTTAAATTATTCTGTTACCGATTATGATTATGGACATATTTTATCAAATTAAATATTTACAATTTTTTCACATATTTATCAATTGTTCGTCAATCTATTGTTGATTTGTTGAATTATAACTACAAGAATAATAATTAAACTCATTCCGAATCTCTCTAAATTAATAATAATTGCATAATAATGAAGTACAGTATGACACGTTACTTACGATTTAAATTGATAAAAAATTATGTTCAAAGATTTAAATCTTGCCATTTTTTTTAGCGAAAAAGTACTTTAATATGGTACAGAAGTTCCTTTCATCAAAACGTTAAATGCTCTTGAATTTGTTCAAAACCGTGTTTTTAATTGTTTATGTGCATTTGTTTTTTTTTTTTTTTTTTATTTTTATTTTTCTAAGCACAAAGTAAGCTACCAGGCCATTCGTTTTAAATTGATGGTATAAAGTACCATACCACTGAAAAAATGTACACAAAGAAGCCATAGAAAGCAAACTCTAGTGCACACTATATCATTTACCGTTTGAACGAACTAACGTCTATAACATCATTACTTCAGACTAGCTAAAAAAATAGATTATTTCAATATCAAACAAAATATTAATAAAAACTTTTGATACAAAAAAAGAAGAATTGCAACGCGTAATCATAATTTAGATTTTAAAAAGTCTAATTGATCTAATATTTACAAAAACATTTCTTTCAATGACGTGAGTTAAAATAATTCTAATTAGTTCGTTAAAATATTTTGGAAAGTAGACGAAGTTCGAAAAAAAAAAATAAAATAAAATAAACCAAGTCAGTGCATAAAAAAACAGCTTGTGCAAATAATCCTCTCGCTTTAGAAATGTTAAGGTATAGCGGGGTCAAGTCTGCTAAATTGATCAATTTAAAAGTAGCAACTTTCGTATTTAATTAATGCTTACGTTTTTTCTAAAAATATTAAACTTTTATTTACCTGAGTACATGATTATATTTATGCATATCGAATTAAATTTTAAAAGATAAATATGAAATTGTTGCAAATACTAAAGGTGTTACTTTTAAAATACTGTCACTAGCTATTTTTGAATCTAAAATTTAAAAAATGACACTCGGTTACAAAATCATATGAGAAATGTACGATTGTTAAATCATTTTAATCCATTTTTCCTGCCGATAAGGTATCGAGCGAAAAATACCTTCTATAAAAAAAAGTATGTAACAACCAAAATATGGTTTTTTGTACTACATAGTCAAGTCTAAAACTATTCGCTCATTCCGTTCGGTACTCGACAGTGAAATAACTAAAACACGGAAGAAATGACGGAGAGAATATAAATAAAAATAGCGGAACGTTGACCTCAACAGAAAATGGATCGAAAATAACGGTTCAGTAGCTCTCGCTGAGCTTCCTCGTCATCGTCGTCGTCGTCGTCGTCATCGCCCGAGTCCTCCCCCCGCTATCCTGACATCCCCGAGCGTTAGGAGTGCGGCAGATCAATGGTGTGCGTCTCATTGCCAAAGATGAGCCTTAACCTCTTCATGGGTAGCGCCGGCGCGTCCAGCAGGTGCTGGCGCTTCTTGTGTCGCCTCTCGCGGTCGCGCGTCTTATGCTTCTTGCGGGGTCGCGACGCCTCCGCCTCCTCCTCGTCGACGCCCTCCACGCGCAGCACCTCGTACTCGGGCACCTCGCTGCAGTCCTCGCTCAGGCTCGTGCCCGACTCGATCACGTCGTCGAGGATGGGCGACCGCTTCATACGCAGCGTCAGCTTCAGGGGCCCGCACGGACGCTCCGGTGTCGTCGGGTAGGCCCGACTCTCCCCATTGTCGCTCGAGGATTGTCTTCGCTCCTGCTGTGGCTCCGGTGTCTCGCTTACTCGCCGCTGTCTGTCGCTACAGGCTCTACTGCTAACACTACTGCTACGATTACTACTGCTGCAGCTACTGCTGCTGCTGCTGCTACTGCTACTGCTGCTGCTGCTGCTGCTGCAAAATTTATAAAATTGTAATTAAAAATTCTTTTGAAATAGTGTAGTTGATTAATGATTTTTCAGTAACTTTTTTCTTATTAATAATTTATTTTATTTAAATAATTTCAAAATGATTAAGTTAAATTCGTAATGCATGGGAAAACAATGATTAGATAAAATAATTAGATCAAATAATTAAATTTATTAATTAAAATATATTCGTATAAGTAAGAAAAATTTAACTTGTCCTATTTTGTAACACTTACTCGTCATTTTTTTCTTCACTGAGAGTAGAACTTTCTCTTAAATGCCTTTCCTTTTCGCGAATAAAAACATTCTTATTGCTGTCACAGCTATTCCATGGATTCAAGGGTACACTTGAGGTTGTTGGATTTTCTTTTACTTCGTTATACTTATCTTTTAAATGTGGAACACGATTTGGCAAAGTAATGTCTTCGAGATTGCTCTCTTTTTCACTGAACTCATAAATGTCTCCCTGAATACCCGAATCATCATCAGCTCCTCCAATCGGCACAGATGGCTGTTGCGTATCCTTCTTTTGGCTCCTCGTAAGTCTCACACTGCGCCTATCCAATAAACTTCTGTTTTTGGACTTTTTCAATTTTGTTCGTGATGTATGTTCCAGTGACTTTTTATTTTGATTTTTACGTGACCGTATCAATGTTTCGTTACATCTCTTTAGTGTTAAGTTTCTAGTGTCCTCAGAATTTTTAGTGACAAAATCATCTGAAGATTCTTTTTGTACCAGATTATTATTCATTTTACCTATTGTTTTTATTGACTCTTCTTTAATTGCCCCATTTGATTTATTATTAAAAAGTTTGTCATCCTGATCAATTAAAATTTTAGCACAATCTTTAACTTCACTGGGATATCTCGATTTACAGTCTCCATTAGGCAAATCTAATTTGTGGAATTCAGAAGTGTTCGAAGGTTCTATCGGAGTAACCTCAGATTGTTTGTAATCCATATTCACATCAGTTTCTAAAATTTCCCCAGCAGAACCTTCCATGGAATCTAATTTATGGAATTCTTTAGTTTCACGGAAAGGTGAATTGCGAGGAGCTTTGCCATGAATAGGTGATTTTCTGCAATTTACATTGTACGACACATTGTCACTGAACTTATGTAGCTTTTTATCATTTACGAATACACCATCATAAACCTCTGTAGAACTTTCACTTTTGTTTCCATCTTTCACATTGTTTTCACTGTTTGTTTTAGTACTATCTATACTCACAGAACACTGATAACTTTTTATACCATTTTTTACGCACTGATTGGTATCTAATTTATCCACTAAAGGACTATCCGAACTGTTTTGAAATTTTGAACGAGACACAAGATTAGAGCTATTTAGACTAAAAGAATTTGTACTAGATTCTTTTCCGTATACCAGAAATGAACTATGATTTTCCGCAGGCTCATCTTTCAAATTTAACTGTTCACTTGATGACACATTCTCCAACAGTCTATGGTTACATTCTTCTTCATTGACGTTGTCATTCTGATTTTCTGATGTTGATGAACGAAGATCTCGAATGTGACAAGTATTGACTGTTTCACTCTTGGACGTTTCCTGATTATTGTGTTTATGTAAATTTGAAAAGACACAATTCTCATCACCTTCCCCTCTATCTGAATCCTCTTTACGATGACGTACATGGATTATACCATGATGAGACCCATTACTCTCAGTTCCTTTATTCCTCTTTGCTTCTGCTCTTTTTTGCAGCCTTAAAAAATAAGTAAAAATTTTTTTATTGTATCCCATTAATTTAAAAAAAAATAAATAAATATAGACAATTGTGTTATTACCTGGAAGCCCTCATACGTTGACAACCTTTCAAGTTGCTGCGATTATTATTATTGTTATTACTACTATTATTATTATTATGATTATTATTATTTTCAGTCTTGTTTGCTTGATTTTTATTTCTCAGCGTTCTCGTTGCTGATCCTGGTGCATTTTGAGAATCTTGAGATGCATTCTCTTCATTGTTCATTATCGCTGGCTGTTGAGCAATGTCAGAGAATCGACAACCTTGAGCAATCAAGAGCTCAGCGTCGTACTTTGTAAGGCCTTTCCGCTTCAATTCTTTCATACTGAGTGACTGAGGCGCAACTGCAGTATTACTAATTTCCCCATTTCTTTCTGTAAGAGTACTTTCTTGCTGCTTGTTACTACCGAGAGGTTGCTGTCTGTGTTTTGTGCGGTTTATACGATTATCTGTTTCTCTTAATCGATAACCTAAAATATAAAAATGTTTATTAAAAAAGTTTGTTTTATTTTTAAATTATTACTTATTATAGTAGATTTTTATTTGGCCTTAACTAACTGTTATGCAGCTATAACAATTAATAAAACTAAATTTTATAAAAGAATTAATTTTTTCATGAATATTAACCTGATTCTAGTTCTTCTCCAGGTTTTTGGTTGGCAAAAGCTCCTGTGCCACGTCTTTCACATGTTTCGCACTCACAGTAGCAATTACCATCGCCAAAAAAATCTTCTCCATAGAAGCAAGTGATTTCCTCTCCTGCTTCGATATCACGTAAAACCTTGACACAGGCAGTATCTCGACCAGTAGCCACAAACTAAAGTTATAAAAAAAATGAAATGAAAATTAAAAATTATTTTACAATTTTTAGTGAAGAGAATAATAACCTTGCAATTTGCTCTACAATCATGGTTAATATAAGCTGCTGGACCTAACCAAAGTTGAGCACAATTTTTTCTACAACTAAACATTACTGAAAAATCATTTTTTCCTGGATGTAAGAGAGCAGCTTCCTCCTAAAATTTTTAATGTAAATTTAAGTTTACTTTCCATATTGAGGTTAGGGGATATTCATTTAATAAAAAACACATACTTTATCACTTAATTCCGCTATGCAACCTACAAGGCAAGGAATTTTATCGTTTTTAAACCATTTTCTAGTTGCACATATTTTTGCTCCCTTTTGACCTTCTAGAGAGTACCTATAACAAGGCTTAATAACGAAACCTGATTCCTTATCAAATACCCTCAGGTATCGACAAATCTAAAAAATGAATCAAATTAATCAATGTTTGGTCGACTTTGCTATAGCTAATTCAGTGTTATAACCTACATGTTTCTCTAAATTATTCTGCTGTTGTTTCGACTTGGTATGTGGTAGACGAGCTCCCCAATCTCCACTAATCAACTTCTTGTATGCTTTTTCATAATTTTGTGATTGAATGAATTCTGTGATTACTTTTTTAAGTTCATCTTTATTAGCTTTTAATGGTCTATACCTAAAAAATTAAAAAAATTATACAACATTTATTCGAACTCGTGAATTTTCTTATTTAAGAAAAATCGTACCTAATATTCATTTTATGCGTAGTAAATCCTAGGTAGGTATCGAGCACAAGCGAAGTTGCCAGGTCGTCATTATCACAGAGCTCTTTAGGTGTCATACCACCTGCTGCTGTGACGTTGGGCTGTATTCTAGAATTGACGGAGCCACCCAATCTTCTCTCCTGCTTCCGCCCTCCCGAGCCCTGACCAGATAAGCAGTCGACCACCATTCTGCGATCTATACCCTTACTGCAATTAAAATAAAAATTTTAAACAATCATATCAAAATATCAAATGAATATTCTTAGGCAACTCTTTCTCGATACCCAATTTTACAACAAAGCTAAACAATATGGAGCGCACCAGCAAAAAGTGCTTGTCGATCAAGATACTTTATTCGACATAGCCTCTACCTTCTTGCTACTCGATAGACTTCAATTATCTTAATTCAATTATCCGAATTGATTAACGTTAGAAAAAAGAATGACAGAAAAAAAAAAAAAATCCACTGAAATAATTGTTTGCCCCTCGACCGCCGACGGAGCTCCGAAGCTAAGTCGCGATGCTCCGAAAATACAAAAATACTAGCTCCCAGGGTCAAGTTCTTCGCGGCGATTAGGAGGCGAGTCCGCAGCGCGGGTTTAAGCCAACGGTACAGTGGAGCGAGCGAGACAGCGTTATACCCCCGGAACACTCACACATTCCTGCCCGAAGCCACACTCGCGTGTATAACACTTACACCCTGGCCCTTTTGCCGCAGTGCTCCGAAAAGGAGGAAATTCCACCTCGTCGCTGGCGGAGGGGAAGAGAACCGACCGACGCGGACTAGAGAACCGGAGACGCGTAGAGAGAGGCGAGAAGGGGGGAAGAGAGAGAAAAGGAGCGGACCGCGCTCTCGCGCAGAAATGGCCGAAGAGAAAGAAGCCCCGCCGCGGGGGGCTGCGCCTCTCCTCTCCTCAGCTCTCTCCTCTCGCAGGCTCCTCGGGGACGTGTGCGCGCTGCTCCGCGGCGACGATGCCCGCCTCTCCGGGAGAGGAAAGACCCGAGGACGCGTCGAGGCGCGGTGAACTCTTGGACGCGCGCCCGCGCGCGAAGACGACGACGACGCGATCTATCATGGCAGATCGAGCCTGGGATAGGAGAGAGAGCGTTAGGGAGAGGGAGGGGGGGGGCTCTCCTTATGCCGTCTGCCAGGCTCAGGTGTACTGCTGTACGAGGGGGCACCTTTTTTTTCTCCCCTTAATTTTTTCCTCTCTCTTTCTTTCGGGCTGCCTGCTTCTGGAATGGCTGGGTTTGGGATGACTCTCTCCCGATGCCTACGTTTCCGCTCGCTCCGACGGTGCAGTCACGCCGCGGTACATTTGATCGATAAATGCGTATGTAAAGTTGTAAGCTTCGCGGATACGACGAACGAATGTAAAGTTCATTCGGATTTGTATACTCGCGAGGGACGCGCGACTGACGATTAATAACGGCATTATCAATTGACAATGCGATTGAGATTGCACGGGGAAAGCCGGGGAAAAAAGTGGAGCACGAAAATCGCGTTGCCTCGTCCGCGTGAAATTTAACGCACTTAAAACGCGGACTCAATGTTCTCTGTTCGTCGCGCGCGATAAATCGACTAACCTCCTAAATCTGTATGTCTCGAGGGATTAAACGGAGAAAATGGGAGGTGTCTTGAAAAAGCTTGGCTCGATCGAGAAGAGTTCGATGTATGCATGTGGCACACCGCTCAAATAAAGGCAGGAATGGCGGTTTTAGAAGACAAAGATCCGCTTGTTAAAGCTAAACATGAAAATAGCCAGAGGAAAGAATGGCTCCGGAGTAAGTGTGCACATAAAGACGGTTCAGTGCGTACATGCATTTTCGCACAGTCGCGAGTTTTACACGGACAAAGAAAATCTGTCTAATCGTTAATTCGATTGACGCGAGAAATACTGTTCGAACGCATGGAATCTTAACAAATAACAGCTACGAGAATGAAGTAGCAAAAATACAGCGGTTCGGTATAGGATAAAAATGTGCAAATGAGACTCCACATACACTAATACTGAACGACTGCGAATATTCGGCCATTATACACTTGTTCGATTATAAGAGTGCCACATGTGAAAGACTGCAAGAGCCGTCGAAAGGAAAAAGACCTACCCCGAAAAAAAGTCAATAGAACAAATATGTTCGGAGGAAAAAAAAGTTACGAACTCCGTCGCCTGCAGCGCGCCATTGCAGATCTACCCTAACTGTACACTTTGCTCCTCTCTCTCTCTCTCTCTCTCTCTCTCTCTCTCTCTCTCTCTCTCTCTCTCTCTCTCTCTCTCTCTCTCTCCACAATTTCCACGTTGTGTAAAGCACACCTTAGCGTATTGCAAAACATACTTATCGCTCCACTTAGCCTTAGTTACCCGTAGAAACATTTGAATTTCCTCGAACGCAATTATTCGCAGCGTAACATTTCCGAGTACACACCATCCGTCCGTCCGTCCGCTCGGGGCCGCACACACCTCCCTCCCCCAGCGCTCTATACACACTATCCCTTATTCGGCAGCTACTTCAACGGCGCGTACACTCATGCTGGCCGCACGACGCGTGGATTATCCAGCGTCGGTTGATAGGACGTATACCCGCGGCCGCACTTATTTCTTTTTTTACTTCCACGTCGCCGGCTCCTTCTATACACACACACGGACAGCGCCGCGCGAATAATTGATCGAGCTCCGATCTAGAGACCCGCGCGAGCCGTCAATTATTCATCTTCGGAGCTGGGGCCTCCTCGTGCACACGACGGGGCATTGCAGCGCGAGCCTGACGCCCCCTTCACACACGGGCGCACTGTAGGTACTGGCGTCGAGAGCCTCGGCTATAGGCGCTACACCCTATAGGTCTACACTCGCGGAGACGGATATATATGTACGCCGCGAGTACAGAGAGAGAGAAAGAGAGAGAGTAGCTCGGCGATTTAAAGGGAAAGAGTCACGAGGGGGGCTGGTATATGCTACACACCGTCGGGCGGACGTCATGGGTGAGAAGCGCTGCTCTCACGTCTCGGGTGCGCGGCCACTGACGTAGTCGAGCGACGGTGATGCCATCCTCCGCTGCGACCTGACGGGCCGGCGGCGACTCCCCCGATAGCCAGAAGCTCTCTCTCTCTCTTTCTCTCTCGGCGCCCGGAAGGGGGGGGAGGAAGAGAGAGTCGCGCGTGCGTTTCAGCGGCGCTACTGCTTTCCGGAGCTGCGACTTCGTCTCGGCGGCCGCACGCGCATACCTGATCAGGCCCTCCGCCTGGGATTATGTACACTGCTCGAGTTTTAAGGCCCCTCAGCCAGCCTCCGCATGACCCAGCTGCGGTCAGCTCGGCGACGACGACGACACCGCACGCTGCGGGCTACGTGTGCCGAGATGCGCGACGCATGCAGCCACTCCGGTCTGTTGAACTCGACTCGCTCTCCTCGCCGCGGCGAGTCCTACTCCTCCTCCGCGCGGTGTGGGGGAGGGGGCGGCCTGGTGTGGAACGCCGCGCACCACTGCGCGCGTGTGTGTATGTGGGCGCGCGCGTGGACTCGCCTATATGGCTTCTCCTCGGGGCTCGCACGAGCAGCGTCGCCGTCGACGAGGAGACGAGACTCTCCGCCACTGCGCGCGACTCTCACCCTCCGCGCGGAGAGCGCCTAGGGAGGGGCATTTTTTTTTTCGCCATGGTCGGCCCGAGAGCGAGCTACTTGCGCCGCCAGCGCGTCGCCATGGCTACCGGCCGAACGCGGAACATTCGAAAAACCGTTGGGTTATTCTATTGATTTTTGTTGAGGGATTTTTTTTCTTTTTTTTGGACCGCCCTTTAGATGCGTGTAATCGGGGTCAGGGTGAAAATGCCGGTGCTGCAGTGCGATGGAAGGTCGTTGTTATGGGCTTATCGGAATTCGGAAGTCACTGCAGTTTGCAGTTTTATACTTGGAATACTTTCAAACGACGTAATTGTTCGATTTTCAACTTTTGATTGTTTAATTTATTTGTTATGTCAAGTGATTTTATTAAAACGTCCCAGGTGGAAATAGTTTGTTTTAATGAATATTCAAAAATGTTCAAAAGTTTTTTAAATTGTTTAGAAATAAACCTTGTATTTATAGACTGCACCCCTGTGAAACTCTTTTAAAAACACACGATTTTTAAACAAAAAGAAATTACATTATATTATTTCATATTAAGTACTTAATTGGAATTGGAAAAAGTTCACTTTTATTTATAAATATTTAGGTACAAGTTTATGTTCAAAAATTTTCCTAATCCTGGTGGAAATTTCAATGAAGTAAACAGTGTGGAACACTTGAATTTTTATAATAATTAATAATATATCATAACAATACTTTTAAACATTTGAATATATATAAATGCTTTTAAACATCTGAATATTTCTAAATAAAAATGTTTCCTACCACAGATTTGAAATGAAAATTAATGTCATTAAAATCCAATAAATAACACATAATACTGTAAACTTTCTTTATTCTGTATTTATTAGTACATAATATACAATCTCAAAAATACTTATATCATAAATAAATATAAAAATTTCATTTTTAAATTGCAATTAAATTCTAATTTACACCTTCTTGTTAGCTTGATATACACCGGTACACCAAGAATCTTTTTAAAGGAGTATTTTAAACAATAGTATTTTAATTCTAATTAGATAAATTATTAAAACTATAATGTCAACTGCTTTCATCAATAGTTCTATATGAGATCTTATATATTCACAGACTTTTTACATAATATCTTTGATTCATGCTGCATTCTACAAATACTTTTCATGTGTAAATTGCTTACGATGATACATGAATATTTTTAATTTGTCTTCTACGATGTGGTCGTGGATTTGGTGCGTAACCAATGGATCCTTGCATCTTCATTGTTTGCATTATTTGAGTATCAATGGTAGGAGTCTTCCTGTGAACTTTTTTCAAAAGTTCCTCTGGCCAGTCACTCAATAATGAGTTTACTTTATAAACAATTGGCATCACGCTTAGAGGTGTTGTATTATCAGTAAGGTCTATGGATTGAACAATTTCTTCATTATCAACAAATTCTGTAGGCCTAGGAAATGTATTAAACTGTGGCTCAGCAACATTGGATGACATTAAATGAATGGAACCAACTGAATCTCCAAAACCAATACACTGCGATGTCATAGAAATATCTAATGATGTTATCATTGTTCCCCCTGTAGCCACTTGATATAGGCTCGATAAAGATGGTTGTACATTTGCATAAATTGTATCAAGAAGTTGCATCTGACCTAATGGCGATACAACAACAAGTCTGCTAGAATAAGCTGGCAAAAATTTCAGTAGCAACGGATATACTAATGTCTGCAAAGGATTTATTGCTTTCATTTGTCTTAGATCGTACACCATTAAAAATCTATCAACTGAAAGTCCTTGGCGACTATTGCTGAAACCGCAAGTTATCAAATGATTCCCCTGAACATCAAAATCACTTAAAGAACCACTGTGAGTATCCAAGGCGTGTTCCGTTTTTAAAGTAATTGGGTCTTTAAATTCAATTCTTCCAAATGCATTGCCAGCACATATGTATCTGCTGTGTTCTCTTAACATAGCGCAACCATTTTCCCCAATTTCAATAGAACGCTTTTCTTTATTAGTATTCAAATCATAATCAATAATTTTCTCTTGATGTCCACCCATTAATATACCTGATGAAGAATAACATAATAAACATTGCATGTCAATCATATTATCCGATGTATGGGTATATATTGGTAAACCCCTGCGACTTTGTAGCCTCAAGGTATTTTGAGTCAGTACTAAGATTCCAGAATCTAATGCTCGAATTTGTCTGACTTCCTGTTTTTGATGAACCTGAAATGAGGTATACTTCTGCAAAAGAGGACCATAATAAGAAGTAATGTGACCCCCTTGATTTCCCGTCCATAAAATATCTTCGTTAGTATCAAAATAAACTGTTGAGACTCCAAAACCATTTCCAGATCCATCAGTCAATTCAGTTCTTGTTTCTCTGAATTCGGCTCCAGCAAATTGTTCACTAAATTGTTCATCGCTTAAAACCGAGCCATCAGCAGCTATAAAGTTTTCTCCGTTTATACTGTACTCCGGATTATTCCACAGTAAATTTCCTTCTAAATTGACTAAATCAGTTTCTTGTACAGGATTGTAATCAGTCACCGGAGGGTACTCCATAATTGATATTTAGTAATAAAATATAAATATATAAAAAATGTTCAGTAATAAACTTTATAGATTGGACTTTCCTATCAATATTGAACTACAAACAAGTATTTTGCAATCTGCAAGAAAAAATATGAAAAACAGAATGATTAGAATAAATATTTACTATTTATCGCATACACTTTAAATGTTGAATTAGAAATTGGTAAATAATTTACTGTATATCTACCGTGAAGCCAATGTTGATAAGTTCGAACATTTTTTACTGATTCAATTACTGTAAATTAAAATCCACTAATTCGGAATAACTTTTAACATTTAATGCGCCCCTCAACTCTAGGCTTGGCTTCCATTGTAAACACTTGTGGAGTTTGCAGCATACCAGTGTAGTACTGCGTGTATTATTGCTATTGCCATTTGTCGCGTGGGGTTCTGGGTTTGTAAGCGATACTACACTAGTACATATGATTTCAGAATAATAAACAATAACACAGAACGAGAATTGAGAAAGAAAACTAATATGAATTGCAAAAAATGTAAAAAAATTTGTTGCACTTCCATTTACTTTATACGCAACAGAAATAAATTCAGTAGATTCACTGGAATTTTAAATTCCTTTCGTTTATAAAACAATTGAGATTTTGTATGAAAAATTCCATTAAATCCGTCAGATAGAATATCAAAAAACAATCGATACGTATTTTTTCTTTTTTTAATTTATCGCTTATTAATAAAGTTAGAGCTTAAGTTAAAATGAACAACGTGACGGCACAACGTATGTACATACATACTATAGTATATCTATATAGTGTACAATTGTGACATCATCGCGACTTAAAAACTCGCTATATCATCATTAATAATCATTGAAATGAAAAAAGAAATAAAATAAGTGTCGAATATTTTTCGATATTCTATCAGATATATATAGTTAATAAAATTTGATTTAATTTTTCATGCCATATCCCAATTGGTACTCTTAACTCTATTCTTCCAGTTCCTTATATTATCATTATATTTCATTTCGTTTTAAAATAAAAAAGAATATATATACATGGTTATTAACAACTATTTATGAACAAGGCGGAACAACTATTTTTTGTTTCCTACCTTATCAACACGATTATTTAGCACCTGTGCAGTACTAGTAGTACTACTATTATAACATGTATGCTTTAAAAGTACTACGAAAAACAGCCACAGAGGCGCCAGTTACCGAGCTATCGACAGTGCAAAATCGCGCTAAAATTTACCATCGGCGCTGATTGGCCGCTGCGAGCAATGGCGCCGTATCGCGGCGTATAAGGCCGAGCGTCGTTGGATTTTAAATTCGAAAAACCGTTTGAACTTCAGCAGACGTTTATTCGTGCACGGCGAGCGGCGATACACGGAGCTGCGGTGCGACGGTATTTTTTCGCGAGTTAGCTGCAACTGTTTTTCCGGGTGGAATGCGTTGATTTCGATCCAGGTGATACCATCCAAATGGGAGATAACGCATCCTACGGTTTTTACAGCGCCAATCACAAGGTAGATGCCATTCGGGATTAATTTCCTTTGTTTAGTTTTTTAAAGGGAGAAGTAACCTACGTAAGTACACTAGCTGACCCTTTATCCTTCGCGACGTTTCTCAAAGCCTCCTGAGTGCTGACTGTTTAGTGTTTATTGAAAGGGCTTTTCGTTAATAGCTTTTTTGCCTCTACTTTTTCGTTGTCTAAAATTTCTGTTAAAATTTATTTGTTTATATATGCTTATTTTACTCTGTTGAAAAAAACTATAGATTTAATGAAGACAATGTTTTTTTTTGCATATTAATTAACGGCAGTAAGCAGTGTAAAAAATAATTTTTTAATTCATGTTTGATCTACGGTTAGTAATATGTAGGGCAATGTTTTGTTATTAATGTTTATTATCTTAAAGAACAATTAATGTAGTAGATCTTACTTGCTTGTAATTTATTCGATTAATTCTTTATTGGGATGCGAGTTGCTTTTCAATACAATTTTTCTATTTGTTTTATTTACGTACCAGAGTAAGTACTCTGGTACCTAAATGGGGCTATTGGTTAATTGTTGATTATCATTATTTGATTGTAACATATTCTTTATGAAAAATTAATCAACAAATGATTACGCTGATAGTAAGTACACTCTACTCTATTAAAAAGTACTCTAATAAATTAGTTTTAATTTCATGTTAATCATATATAGATTTAAATATATTTAATAATTGATAGTATAACATTAAATATATAGTTTTTATAAAGACTTACAATCAAAAATTGGACAAGACTTTTTCTTTACTATTTACTGCATCAGGCCAGCTGTTTTCCCGTTTATGAAACAAGTTGAAACCTGTTCAAAGTAGTTGTGTGTAGTGTAGTATTTTTTCCAAAATAAAATATAAAAACTTTATTTTTGTTCTATTAATGAAAAGCATTTAATCTAATCTTATGATAATATTACTGAAAAAAAATATTCAATTTTAATTTTTATTATTTATGCAATAAATTTTTGTCAATCATTTAATAATTATTTTTTTTTACTAAACACTTTTACTTTTATTTCTTATTTAGATCAAGTAGTAAATAATTTTACTTATAATATTAAATATAATTAATATTATAATAAATAAACAATATATATATATTATTTCAGATGAACAATATGGACGGAACTCATTCCTCAGATAATGAGTCTTTAAAAGGTGATATGTCATACTTGTTTGGTAGAGATCCAAGTATTTTAGCTTATGGTCAAAGGCCATTTCCTCCTCAAGAATTGAAGAAAAATTTAATTTCACTGTTGGAAGAAAAAAATGAAGATGAATCAGTTGAATGTGAAGAGACTAAAGTTTCTACTAGCACTACAGATACAGCAACCACTCAAACAATTAAAGTATATCTGCGATTAAAACCATTTCCTCGCAAAATGCCTGTTACTCCTGAGCAAGATGAGGCATATACCATCTTAAATTCCACAACTCTTTTAACAAAATTACCTTCACTCGACACTAATGCTAGTTATTTGAAAAAAGTTAAAACAATTGATAAAGTTTGTCGAAAATTTATATTTACACAGACATTTGGACCAGAAACTACTCAACTTGAATTGTTTGAACAAGCAGTCAAACCACAAATGATAGAATTTTTAGCTGGGAAAAATTCTGTGATTATGAGTTATGGTTTGTATTAATAATTTTAATTATAATTCATTTTGTAACTTATAGTATATTTTTATATTTCTTGTTTGTTTATAGGCACTACTGACTCTGGAAAAACTTTTACTTTGCAAGGTAATCCAAAATTTCCAGGAATTATTCCTCGAGGTCTAGAGTATGTATTTAGCAATATTAACCCTCGTCCAACACCACCATATAAGCCAGTAAATCTGTGCGATGTGATTTATTTAAATCATCATGATCGAATTCAAGAGAATGATCAAAAAGTGAAATTACTTGCATTTTTCAACCCAGTGGATAAATCAACCTATGTGCAAACCTATGAGCAAATTCAACGTCAACTACAGGAAGAATCACCAATAAGACCTAGTAAAAACTTTGATGCTCATTACTCTGTGTGGATATCCTTTGCAGAGATTTATAATGAGAATATCTATGATCTCTTGTCAAATGATTGTCAGAAAAAAAGACCTGCTCTGAAGCTTGCATGTGACAATAGAGGTAGAGCTTTCATCAAAGGTCTTAAAAGTATTAGTGTTAATTCTGGTGCTGAAGCTTATCAAGTTTTAATGGTTGGTCAATATAATTTAAAAGTGGCCGCAACAGCATTAAATTCTAGAAGCTCAAGATCTCATTGTATATTTATCATTAAACTGCTTAAATATAGAAATGAAAATGATCCGAATTCAGTAGTTGTAAGCACGTGAGTAAATTAAATTAAAAATCTCATTTTTATTAACTTCACTATACTGTCTATAAATAATTAATTTATCATTTTCTTGCAGGTTTACATTCTGTGATTTAGCTGGTACTGAGCGTTTGAAAAAAACCTTAAATGTAGGTGAAAGGCTGAAAGAGGCTCAAAACATAAATACAAGTTTGTTAGTTTTAGGAAGATGTTTGAAGACAATTTATGAATCGCAAAATTCTACAAAGAATAAAAATATGTCAATAGGGCCGTTTCGCGAATCAAAACTGACAAAGCTATTCCAAAGAGCTTTGTCAGGAAAAGAACAAGTAACTTTAATAGTAAATGTGAATCCTATGCCAAATCTTTACGATGAAACTCAGAATGTTCTTAATTTTTCGGCTATTGCAAAAAAAATTGAAATCGAACGTTTTGAACCAGTCAAACGAAGACGTTCAAATACAAGATTTTCTCGATTAGTCACCCAAAGTATGAAAACTGAGATGGATTGGGAAAACACAGAGCTTGATGATGATATTTCAAAAGAATGTAAGTGATACTTTATACTTTATTGTTATGTGAAAAACAATTTATTTTATATGGTATTTAATTTTTTTTTATTTATAGCTGAAGAAGATTTAGATGAATGTGAGCTTGAAGAAAATGATGATGAGGCCCTTGAAGATCTGATGGCTGAAAATGAAATGCTAAAAAAAGAAATAAAGGAATTGAAAGCATCCGCTCTAGCAAAAGAACTGCAGACACGAAAAGAAATGTCAGACATGTACAGTGAAATAATGAAAAAAATCGAGGCAGATTGGAAGTAAGTATAAAAGAATTTTTAATGTAATTCAGTTCTCCATTTCTTTCATAAACCTATCTCTTTTTTATTCATTAAAAAGGAGTCGTCTAGATAACATGGAAGAAGAACAAGAGGACTTACGTGAATTGGCGGTTGAACGTATTGAAATTTATTACAAAGAAAAGCTAAGCAAATTAAAATTCAGGAAAAGATCCCGGTCTTCAACGAGTTTTGACTGCGGCGATGACGACGAGGACGATGACAAGGATTTAATTGAAGAAATTGAAGAAGAAAATGCCCGGCTTTTAGCAAAAATTGATACTTTTGAAAAAACGATCAAAGATTTAAAAGAAAAAAAAGAAACAGCAGAATCTGAGAAGACAAAAATTTCATTTGAATTAGCCGTTGCGCAACAAGAAGCTAAACGAGCCAACGACATGTTAGCTATGGCTGAAAGGAGTATCGCAGGAGATGATGCATCCGCCAATTATATAGAAGAATTGAACAATAAAATAAAGCAAAAAGAAGAAAGAATAAAGGTGAGTAATAAAGTACACACGCAGTATGTTAAATAAAAATTATTAATAAACTATTTATATTTTTCAGACAATGAAAGTTTTTTTGAACGAGGCCAAAGAAGAATACATTTCTATAACTAATCATGCTGAAAATATGGAGAGTCGAATAAAAAAACAAGATGAACTTATAGCTGAATACACAGAACGCGTTCGTGATTTGGAAGATCAACTTACGCAATCAAATATGTATTTTTCAGAACAAAGTAAGTTGATCGAAGATTTGGAAGAAGAATTGGATCAAAAAACGAAAAAACTTTGCACTGCTGAAGAAAAAATTATAAGTTTGACCGAGCAATTAAAGGAGTTAGATTCTCCAAAACTCGACAAATCTGAAAATGTAAATAATTCATTTTTATTTTATTTAAAAAAATTATTTACATAACACTGACTAAAATTTTTTACTATGATTTAAGGTGCAAAATGAAAAAGATGCAAATGAAGAGCGTGAGAGAAACAAGTTGCTGCTTGAAGAAATGACATTAAAGTTCCAATTTGCAGATGAAGAAAATAAACTACTGAAACAAAAATTAAATCAAAGGGTAAACGAAATAATTGATTTAAAGAGTAATCTTGATTCGACAAAAGATCAGTTAGGTAAAATTACGGAGAAAATCAATAGTTTAAATATTGACGATAAAGAAGAGAATGAAAAGGTAACAGTCACTACTGCTGAACAAGAAATTCAAACAGATACAATCGATAAGTCTTTAACCACTGAATCAGAGGCAAAATCAATTGCAAACACTAGTTGTCAAACGATAGAAGTTCAAAGTCCGACGGTTGAAACGGATGAAAAGGGCTTACAAACATCATTCTGCTTAAATAGTTCACCCATAAAACAAATTAAAAAAGAGGTATTTCATATTAAGCTACATTTTCAATTACATAATTGCGCCATTTAATTATTCACAAATTTTTCAGACAATCGATTTGGAAGTCTTTAACGAGTTACACAAGGAATTTGAACAAATTAAAGAAACGTTAGAAATGTGCAAAATGCAAAAGGAGGAAGCAGAAAAAGATTTTGAAAGAAGCAAAGAAACTCTAAATACTGAAATCAATGCTTTGACACTCCGAGAGGAAGAAAAGAACGAGAGGATAGAATGTTTGCAGAAAGGTACTTAATTAATTTAATGCGTATGATATAATTAATTAAGTTTTACTTTCTAAAAATTTGTATTTATTTTTTGCTATTAGAATTAAATGGAATCGTTACAAATTTTGAAGAAGAAAAGAAAAATTTACAATCATTCATAGATGCTCAAGAAAGTAAAGATCAACATTTGGTAGATCAAATGACTACTATACTTATTCGAGAAAAGGATAAAGAAAAAGAAATATTCACTTTACAGAAAGGTAAAATTATTTATATAAAAAAACACATTATATAAATGTCTTAAAATTTATTAATATACTTTTTGTACAGAGATGAAGAATTTAATAAAAGATCACGAGGACACAGTGAAACGAATGGAAGTAGAAATGAAAGTTAGTTTGAGAGAGCTCACAGTGACAAAAGAACAGCTTGCCAAAGTAGAGGAAAAGAGTAAAAAAGTAGAAAAGGAATATTTGCAGGTCATACACATTTTAGAACGGAAGATTGATGCCTCAGAGCAGAAAATGTTGGAGAAACAAACGGAAAATGACAAATTAACATTCCAAGTTGGAGAATTGAAAAAGAATTTAGGTGATGCTCATCTGGAATTAGAGTCATATACAAAGAATAGAAACGATATGGTATCGAAATTCGAAGACCTGGTAAAATCGCAAAGCGATGAAATCGATCGACTTAAACAAGAGGTTAATTACGTTGTATTTTTTGAATTTATTTTAATATAAATATTTCCAATAGAATTCTAATTAAAATAATCCATTACTTTCAGATTGAAAGAATGCAAGATGCGCTACAAGAAGTTAAAGAAAATATGCGAACAACTTCTGTAACGAAGAGTACAAAGAAGACACGCCTCAATTTAAGAGAAGAGAAAAAGAAGGTACCTATACTTAAGAAAAGTACTTGTAAATATATGGGTTTCTAATATTGTTAATGTTTCAGGTGAAAAATGTATCTAGTGATGCCACTGAAAACACTTCAGAAGATGATCACCGTGATTATAGTAAAGCCTTAAAACCAAAATCTAAAAAAGAATTCCTCACGCCTACTAAAGACAATATTCCTGTGATAGAATTATCAGGCTCTGAATCAAAGTTAGTACCGATTACTTACGAAATATCGCATTACAACTACTAATGTGCTCATTCTTTATTTTTAATTTTGGACTCGTGAAATTTTTTTCCTTTTAGAAGGACAACCAAAAATGTTAAAACGGAACCAAGCACAACTTCTACGAGGAAAACAAGAAAAAAAAAGTTATTTACGCAACTTGATGAATCATTTGTTGAAATTGATGCAGGAGAGGTATAATTTTTTATATATTTTTTTCAAATACATGCTTTTCCTATTTCAATTATTATAATGACTACTTTTTATTTTTGATTCTATACAGCCTTCACCCTGCCCAACAACTCGAAGTCTGCGTAACAGAAGGAAATAGATGCTAAGTAGGTTTTTTGTACAGACTATTTGTAAATCCTCTTCACTTAATCACGAACTTACTTTATGTGTAAATAATTATTTTTTAATATTTTAACAAAACATTGTTGTTGTATTCAAACGTTTTTATGAAAATTTCATTATTTTTTAAGAAGTAAATCTATATTGTATAATGTAAGTTTTTACATGATTGAAATATTATCTAAAAATACTTTATATATGTAATTTTAAAGTGTATGTGTCTAACTTATCTTCTATTAAGATGTCTATTACTATAAGATTACTATATTCTCCGTATTTCTAAGTACACATTAATATTACACATTAAAAAATATTTTTGTAATGCACGGAATAAATTGAAATACCAACATGACGATCTTTCGAATTAATTTATTTTTTTAATTTTAACGTTCAATCAGACTTACATCGTTTTTCACAATTTTTCCTATACATCTTTAAATATACAACATGCATCAATACTTAACAAATTGTTTTTGCAGCATTGCGTTAAATGTATTGTCAGACAAATGTGTTTGACTCGTTTATAACGAATTACATTTGTGCGGATACGTGTCGTTAATTAATGATTAACTAGTGAAACGTCCTTAATTGGTTTAGAATATGACAATTGATAGAAAAATTTTGATATATTGCAATTTCGTTTATTCGTTTGATGCATCGAATTTAATTTGCTTTTCACTTATTAATTCACTTTTGTAAACAAATATGTCGATTTCATCTGAATATGATAGTTTAATGCGATTGACAAAAAAATAGACACTCAAAGTGTTGTTACAAAAATTACTTTTGTTGATTTAGTATCTTAATTATAAATAACTATAATAAAAGTATTAATGATATTGCTGACTTTGTTACGCTCGAAAATGGCGTAATTTATATACATTAAATTAAAGTGAACACCAGCTACTAATAACTATCATGATTAGAATACTTGCTTTTCGGTAACTAAATGCAGACTAAAAAATTAAAATGCGCATCGTTTTTCGAAAAATCGTAAATAGGAACACGCAATTCTATCTAACGAAAGGATACATTCATTAAAGACTTAAAACTAAACGAAATAAACAATTTTGCGTAACATCTCAGGCGGAAATCACCTTCTATTATAAAAGTTTCAAAAAGTTTATAACTGATATAAACAGGCTACAAAAGATGGAATTGAGACTATTAAAAAAGTTTTAAGCTATTATAAAAAGTTATCAATAGTTATATACTTTTATAGGTTTTTTGGATCCCATCCGAATATTGTGTTTTATAATAGAAGTTTAACAAAATTTATAATGACTTATAAACTTTTTTTAGCTGATAATAAGAAAAAAAAACTGTTATTATAGTCTCAAATCCTACGTTTATAAGCATTTATAAACTGTTTTTAAAAATTATAAAAAAATTATATACTATTAATAATGGGTATAATTATTTGCTAAATTTATTTCCGCTTGGGATGAAATAAACTTTTTAACGCTTACAAAAATGTCTTGCAGCCTTTAAGGCACGTCGCTATCAGCAAACAGCATTTTTGCAGATATAATTCCTAAATTTCTTGATTGTTCAAAATTGATAATTAAGTAAGAAGTATTTAGTACAAAGTGTATCACAAAATTTACCTTAAAAAAAGTTTAGTGAAAATGTACAACTGTTGCGCTTCAATTTATTTCTTTAGAGCTAAATTCGCGTGATTGCACAAGCGCATATTCACTCCTCATACATGCATACATTTTTCACCAAACAAATCTCGTTTCGAGTCCCGCGCAGGCCTACTCCGTATCTTTAGAAAAAAAAGTTTATCCGAAATTCGCTAGCGTAGGCGCGCGCACGGGTCAAAAGTATTCGCCGCATCCGTTGAAGACGCGCGGGCAAAACTTGCGGGCAGCCTGGGCGTAGGGCGCGTCGCCGTCGACTCTGACGACCTCCGCGGCGCTCAGCTTGTTCCACACGTGGATCGCCCGCGCCTCCGCCATCAGCCGCATCGTCTCGTTCAGGTCCTTCGTCGTGAAGTAGCGCCTCCACTCCTTGTAGAAGATCGGGTAGAACGCCGACGGCGGGAACACCTTGAAACCCATGCAGCGCTCCTGCGTCATGTCCTTCGCCTGGAACCCAGGTGGAAATAAACTTATAATAAACTATAATAAATTTCCCTGCTAACACGGAAAGTTATAAAAACGTTATAAAGTCGTGTCCAAAAACACCAAAAGAAGTTTTTTGTGAATGTGAAAAATAACGACTTTAAAACGTCTTTTAAACGGTATTTTGGCCGCGAAGTTTATTGTCTTTAAAACGTCTTTTAAACGTTATTTTGGCCGCGAAGTTTATTTTCAAATTGTTTTACAGACGTTTTATAAACTTCTTTAAACATCTTTCAAACGTCTTTAAAACGTTTATAAAACGTTTTATATTATTTATTTGTGTATTTGTTTATTTAGGTATTATAAATTTAATGTGCTAAAGAGTGCTTAGCAAATATAAATCGATTTGAACCTTAATATTTGCATACACATTTGATCTCAAAATCCAGTCTGTTTTGCTCTATCTATTGCCGTTTCTGAGTTATTTAATAACAAATAGATAAATAAACAGTTACATAAATAAATATTAAAAACGTTTTATAAACGTTTTAAAGACGTTTTAAAGACGTTTGAAAGATATTTGAAAGACATTTAAAGACGTTTTAAAGACGTTTTTAAAAGATACCTATAATAATATCCATAAATTTATTTTAAGTTATTACTTTTTTATACTAAAAACATGAGCTAAGTGCTTTTTTGAAATGTGACTTACGTGTAACACTGGGCGATAAAGGGTTAGTAAGTTTTATATGAACGAAATTATTTCCGCCTTATTCCGGGAAACAAATAGTTTTTTATTAAAATTTTATTTTTTAATGAGTTTAAACTCTGTTAATGTTTCGTAAAAAATTAAGTTTCTTTTGGTATAATAGATGTCTTTTTAATCACCCGTGTTACTTATAACGTAATATTAAAAGTAGGACTGATACTTTTGCGAAGCTTCGAAGAATTTGAAACGAAGAATGCTTCGAAGGATCGAGGAATCGAAGTTTTGAAAAAATATATTTAAAGATAAAGTGGACATTTAAAAATAATCGTATGCTTTATATAATAATTTCGCGAACTTCGAAGCTTTGATCCTTCTTATTTTCGAAAATTCGAAGATTTTGATACGAAGCCTCGAAGTTTGAAGCTTCGAAGCTTCGAAGGCACACATCTTCGGCCAAAATTAATAGTACTAACTAAAAGAGTTTATTTATCTTGTGTTTTTATTAAAGGAATGTTTAATTTATGGATATTACAGGTTGCCCTTGATTCTTAAATTGAGTTGTAGTAAAATATTTAAAACAAAAGATTTATTTTTCAAAAAAGACAATATAAAAATAAAAATTGAGTTATTCAATTGAATCAAATTTTGGGACTCTGTAATGACGGGATCCTATAATGTCTCAGGAATTTATGCATTTTTTATTAAGTATTCAGATAAAATAGCATTGCTAAAGAAATTAATCTTATATTACATTTTTTACTTAAATATTTTACTACTTAAAAGAACTACTAGAACAGAATAACTATGAACGGTATTATTTTTCTTTTTCTTTTTTAAATTAGCCCAGTTATCTGCGAACAATAGACCATTTTGTTACAAGGTAAGCAATTACTGTACTGTTAAGTAAACAAAATTAGACGCGTTAAAAGTTATTTTCGTCGATAACTTTTTTTAAAGCTGACAGTAGCTTTTCAATTTTACTTTTTTAAAGTAATTTGCAAAGAAAACATAATTTTTAAATTTTATCACAAGCATCAAAGCTTT
Source organism: Eurytoma californica (assembly GCA_035586675.1). Taxonomy (NCBI): domain Eukaryota; kingdom Metazoa; phylum Arthropoda; class Insecta; order Hymenoptera; family Eurytomidae; genus Eurytoma; species Eurytoma californica. The sequence continues at coordinate 2,325,874 of JAXIUT010000021.1, read as the reverse complement.
TTTAATTTTAAGTTAAATGTACCAAATTACAATAGTATACTACTAAACATCGAGTTCGATGGATGAAGCTTTAGTAAAAAATGATGAAAAGATTTAGTAAAAATTTCAATAGTCGCAATTTAAAATTTTTAATAGTCAATAACTTTTAATAGTTTCTCACAGACTGACATTGTAGCAAAATGTATACAGTGAAATTTGTTATTCCAGTACATTTTGAAAGACACTATAGTAAATTTTACAAGAAAATATCGTACTTTTATTAAAAAATGTCAACCTATGAGGATATTAAAATTGACTATTGCAATTTTTAATAGAGGATTTTTTTCCGCATGCGTTTCTTTAATTTCAAATCCCTGGTGGAAAATAACGCATCTTATATTTTTTTTATAATCAAGGTATTAATAATTAGCTAACAATTAGCTATTTTCTAGCTAGAAACTAGCTAATTTATAGTTAAAAATATATTTAAAGTATTCTCGGCTGCTGAAGACTATGTAAACAAAAAAACAAAAAACAACCTAAAAACGTGCACTGTTAAGCTTTCTAATTGTAAGCTACTTCAATTACTTATCCCGATCAATTATTGTTTAAATTTAATGAACTTAAATGAGTAGTCAAAAAATGAGTGTAAAATTGATTATTATTTACACTGAGAGGAACATTTAATTTTGTCTAATTTATAATATTTTATGAAGCATACGCTATAGGCAGAATTCGTGTCGATTTTAACGCTATATTTATAGCTATAAGATATTAGTATATCGTAAAAAATTAGCTAATTTCCCGAATAGCACCAAAAGTTTTAAAAACGTTTAGAAAACTTTTTAATAAAGTCCTATATGACCGCAAAAAAAGTATTTAAAACGCTATTTAAAACTTTTTGAGGACCAATGTCTACACAAATATTGAGATTCAAATCGATTTATATTTGCTTAAAACTTTTCAGCACATTGAATTTATAATAAATAAATAAATAAACAAATAAATCAATAAATAAATATCATAAAACGTTTTATAATCGTTTACGAAACTTTTATAAAACGTTTTAAATAACATTTTAAATACTTTTTTGCAGACATATAGGACGTTATTAAAACGTTTTATAAACGTTTTCGACTAAAAAAAAACGTTTTTAAAACGTGTGGTGCTATTCGGGTTATAGCTATAATATGCTTTAGTTTTCCACCAGGAATTTCACTGTGAAATATAAAAAAAAATTAAAAGGAGTACAACGAGGAGAGCCGACGTACATGTTGAACGACACAGAATTTTTGCAAGGTTCTTGTGATGACACCGGGCCCGTTATTGCCCCAGACGTTGCCGCGGAAATTCCTCATTAAGTCGCGCAAGCAGGCGTCCGCTACCCTGCGCCCCAAGCCCTGCGGGCTAAAACCAATGACCCCCGCAGCGACGTCCTGCCAGTCTTCGGCTCCAGCGAAGTTTGTCAAATCCTCCAACGAGCTGCAAAATGTAAACGGTTTCTTTTAGGCTTATAAAAAATAATTATTAAAATGTAAAATGACTCGAATGCTCATAGTTTAGTACAATTTAAAAAGGAAAAAAACTCGAATAATCGCGCTGAGCAAACTAATATTGCTCCCATCATTCAACGTACTGCTCTCATCAAATATAGTTCATATGCGCAGTTTTAAGAGTCTGTCTTACTACAGACCGCCTCACAGTACGTTGAACGATGGGAGCAATATTACTTTGCTCAGCGCGATCATTCGAGCTTTTTCCTTTTTAAATTATAAAAAATAAAATAAAAAATAAAATATTATTTATAAAATATTATTTTTTTTCTTATCAAAGTTTCAAAATATTTCGTTATTTTATTTAGAAATGTTACACTTCGTAATCAATTAAAATTAAATAAATTTGTTAAACAAAGTAAAAAGAACCGTAAGAAAAGATATCGCGTAATATTTAACATTTTAAGGATCAATATATTTTTAATTTTTTTAAATAATCATACTTTACGAACTAAGCAATATTTTTAAAACGATAAATGTTAATGTTGAAAAAGCAGATATGGTTCTCTAAAAGTTCTACAAAAATGTTAATTTACTATGTTTATAATTAATTTAAAAACCATGATTTTAATTACTTAAAATTTTAAATCTTCAAATTTTACACTCAGTTTACAAAAAAAATATTCAGAACATACATTAAATTATGTCTCGTTTAAACAGTATCTTAAAATAATTTTTACTGACTAAAGTTTAGAAGCAGCAATGAGTAATTTAACGACAGCGTAACTTTGACCTCCTTATATAGTGTACGCTTTTGCATTGTCGTGCAAGCCCGACTTAAAGTTCACCGCAGCGTAGGACTTGGTTGAACGTTCCTTCCATTTCTGGATGAAGGTCGATCGATCACCCGCGAAATAGTGCACCTTTACGCGAAACAATTTTACTCTTTTAGGTATCGCGATGTAAAAATAACGTAAGGCAACCATTTTTTTCAGTTGAATTAGCTCATACGTGGTAACTAAGCATTTTATTCGAAATATAAGTAAAAATTATACGGAATTGTGCTACGGTTATTATTTAACCATATCGATCGTCCGGTTTCTATATAGAGATCAGAAAAAAGTTTTTAGTATAATTTTTTTTATTTCTCGAAACCAAGTCGAAGACGTGTAACAAAATCGAACGAGATAGAATATTATTTTCTGTATTATTTTATATCGAAGTAAAATCAACAAATTTTAAAAAAATTCAAGTTCTTTCTCGTAAGTCTTTTTAAGTGTCTTAAATCACGATCAAAAGGGTTATTATTTCGATTGAAATTTATGAAGATCCATTAATCTTTATTGAAAAAGCGCTGCACTTGTTATTCAATTGTACTCTGAACGCGAACAAAGGTATTGGAGCGTAAATAAATTATTATTGCTCGGTCGCATTTACAAATATTGATCGACTCAGAAATTGTAATGATCACTTTACATTTGAATTCAGTTGAAATAACTCATAGGTATTTCATCATCAATGGTATTTTTTTAACTTTATTATTCCATCTTTGACATTGATCTAGTGATGGGTATCGGGTTGTATAACTAACTGATTTTTTATTAACATATTGTGGGAGTAATTATTCTAATGCTTATTTGTCTTTAACTATTTTCTCAGCTATTTACAAAAGAATTTTCTGCGATTTATTTATTCAAAATCATTTTTTTCAACCATCATTTATGTATTTATACTTAATTAATTATTGGCACTAATAAACGGCAATTTTGTCGTTATCTTTCTCATTTATAAAAAGATTTTTTATGGTAGCAATAAAGGCATGTACTTTGACAGTAAAGAGTAAAATGCACTATTTTTAGAAAATTTTTGATTTGCATTTCAAGAACAGTTGGAAGTAATTCGACAACTCATATTGATTATTTTTTTAGTGCAATTACTTTTATTACACAGAGAATGAAGTAAAAAAGTGTATATATAAAAATATCATTAAATGCAAGTGAAAATTAAAGTTCTATTACAAACGTTCAAGTCATATTTTTTGCAGTTATTTCTACTTCACATAAGTCAATCGCTTAAAACATTGTTATAGAACATAGTAGAACAAAATCAAAAGTACAGAAATTTAAGGTTTTTCCGAGATCATTCGATCCCCGTCGTAATTCTCCACCTATCATCATTTAAAAAAAAGGCAAGCGATTGAACAATAAATTGTTTAAAAAATTAGAAAATGAGCATTTACTCAAAGCAGTACTACAAATAGAAAAAATTACTTAAAAATATTTGTGAGGAATAAAAAGTTAGCATTTTGTCTCTACTTTAATTTCCTTTTTTTATTTTTGTTCTACGATTAATAGAACCGGAAATATTGCCGTTTTTTACTGCAACGTGTTCAAGAACTTTTGAACGGTACTGTACATTTTCAAACTCTATTTATACGAATGATTTAAAGTTTTTACAGATAAATCGTACTATCAGTAGCGAACAAATTAAAGATAGTGACACCATAATTTATTCCTCAATACGGCTTAGGGGAGAAACTGCCACCGCACTACCACTTCGTAACGTGACTCTTTCGGTTTGGAAAAGTGCAAGCTAAACGCGATAACAGCGCAAATTGTTAGATACATTGCGATAGTTATCCCTTGGTGAACTCGTTTAGTATAAAGATAAATTTAGATAAAAGACATAAATCTATCGTTGCTCCCTTATTATGAATGAGTTAGACTTTTTTATCACTTTATGTAATAACTAGCAAAGCACGCTCAATTCCTTTCTCTTCGTTTATCACACATTTCAGAAAAATACTTTTGTTAATAAATTTTTTTATTTCAAAAGGACAGTAATTCTTTTTAATTTATATTCAAATCATATTAGATTAAACGGAGTGTCTATTCGCACAAAATTCACGTAAAATGATGAGGATTTACGGGGATATAAAAACAAAAATCAACATAAATCCACGTATATCCACGCAAATATTAATAAACCCACCGTAGATTAAAAGACAGGTTATGTTGCTTTTTATTTTTGAGGTTAGAAACTAAATCAGTATTTACTCTATAATATACTCTATTTAAATAAACCAAAATTAAAGTAAAATATCAAATTCGTATCAAAACATTTTAAAGTTTGGAGCCACCGGATGTTAACCATTGTCCAATCAAATCGCTTTTTTCGAGACTTCACAACATCCTGTCATCGTTTTTTTAAGAGAGGATATTGCCTTCAGGAGGAATTATATCGAAATGTAATTTCTTGTTGTTGAAGTGAGTTTAAACCCTATCTTTCTAAGAATATTCCTCTTTTATTTTAGTGTTATTTATATAAATAACTTTTTTTTTATAAAATTCTAACAATGGAGTAATGGATATCTTCATAAATTGAACATTTTTGCACATTCTAAATAAAAACAATAGGTACATATAAAAATTTTGGTATCTATTACGTCACTGGTATAGCAAATTTGTAAAAAAAATATTTTCGACAGATTTTAAATTCAATCCGATTGCGAGTTAGAAACGACGTTAGTAAAAAACTCCATTATATTCGTCTGATAGAATATTGAAAAATAATCGACACATATCCCAGATAGCACGTTTCGTTGACTGAACGTTGCTGCAACGTTGGTTTTGCAACTTTGCAACTTTGTAATGAACGTTGTAGAGACGTTGTCCCAACGTTGCAGGAACATTAAAATGTCCGCTTTCGTTGCAAAAATCACGTTGCGGGAACGTTGCGGAAACGTTGCATTTAGAACTTTCAACGTTGCTGCAACGTTGTCAATCGTGCGACTGTATTATTCGTAAACTGTATTTATTCGTAAAAAAAATTGTTTAAATTTCATTGAATCGTAGCTACTTTGATTAAATCATCCGGATGGTACTTCCAAATTTGGCATCGTAGCTACAATTTAATCAAATTTAAACAAATTTTTTTATGAATAAATAAAGTCGCACGATTGACAACGTTGCAGCAACGTTGAAAGTTCTAAATGCAACGTTTCCGCAACGTGATTTTTGCAACGAAAGCGGACATTTTAACGTTCTTGCAACGTTGGGACAACGTCTCTACAACGTTCAAGTTGCAAAACCAACGTTGCAGCAACGTTCAGTCAACGAAACGTACTATCTGGGATATCCTTTCTTTTTTCAATTTAATAATTATTGTAATAATGAATGATATGCTGTTTAAAAAAATTTGAATGACATCACAAAAATCGGGCGCGGGATATACGGAATATTAATTTTTTTTCATGTGGAATCCAATCGAGAGCAATAAAATTAATTACAAAAAAACGCTTTTGAAGTTAAACTTTCGGGCTTAACGTCTTTGGATTTGCTTACTACTGTTTTAAACGATTGCCTGTAATTATGTAAATGAAGTTACACTCGACTGTAATTGATGCTTGAGGTATACGTTTACTTAATTCCAGTTCATTTTCAAGCGACTTTGCCATTATTTGAAAATATCCCGCAAAATTTTTATATTTCCTTACGTGGAATGTACGTAAGGAGGTATAAAAATCAGCCAGATGTAAACAAGCAAATTTTACAGATGCGGTTGTAATGGGAACACGATTTTCTTTTTTACAAGCGTTTTTTCCCTGGTAGAAAATAACCCAACCAAAAATGGCTTATGTATTAAGAATACCAATGCTTGGTCAAGTTTTTAAGCCAACGAATGAAAAAAAATATTTTAAGGTTAAGTTGACATCCGCGTGCTTGAGAACGCGAGCTGTATTTCTATATCTACATAAACATAACCTCAATTAGAAGCAGTTTATATAACCTCAATTAGCACAAGTTTAATGATTTAAATCTATTTCTGTAAGCAATACGTAGTGTATACATGGGGTTTTTTGATACTACATGAATAGTACAACTATTAATATTTTATTTGAATCATAAATTACGTATAATTGTCTTTTTTCATGATTTTTAATATTCACGATTCGTTGGCCAACCATTGTGCCGTGACGAAATAAGATATTTTTGGCCAATTATTGGTTAAAAGCTTGGCCAATCCTTCGTAATTTGGTGAACGGATGGCAACCCATTGGTTATCATTTCTACCAGGGATTAGTACTCAGTAGAACATCTTATTTCTCTATAGGCATAATACCACTTTTACTTATACACTGTGTCCCAAAAATACCCGAACCCCCGATAACTTTGCAGAGTAAAATCCTATAAAAAAAAGTGAAATAGAAAAGTTGTAGAATTTCAAAAAATAAGATCAAAGATATGGCCACCGCTGAATTCGTTTTTTGAAATCTTATAACTTTCCTATTTAACATTTTTTGATAAGATTTCACCCTGCAAGGTTATCAGGGGGTTCGGGTCTTTTTGGGACACAGTGTATATATCTACCCGTTATAATCATCGTAATTCATTAATAAATAGATTCTCTCATTTTTTATGGACTGCAAGTAAAACACTTGCATTCAACCAGTTTAATGCATTTTTAATCGTAATATTATTAGAAAAAGAAGAATTATTATTTTTCGTAGGTTTTCAACAGAGCATTTGTATTGATTTACGACAAATTTATCTGCATCTCTGTATAACAACCTTGATGAATGCACTAGTACAAGTACTGAAAAATTGGCAGCAAAATAAATTAATGCATAATTGAATGACTCGACATGATCACATGAACCCTCAATCCTGCATTCATCCATCCACATTGAATTGTTTTTTTCCTTTCTTTTATTGAATTTTCTAAGAACATGCATTAAAAAAATTACACGCCACAAGTGCATTAGCTGATTATCGCTGCACCCATTTAATTTGTCAGTGACGCTGCAGAAAAGTCAATTACTAAAGTCGTGCGAATATCACCTATATAGGTATACATCATACACACTGAGAAAAACTGCAAAAAAAGAAAATACAGTAAGCATGGCATATTTATTATGTATTTCAGCAGTAAATATACCATCTTTGCTATAAACGTGCAATATTAATTTATTTTTTAATTATTTTTTTTCTAAGTGCACAAATTCAAAATTTTACTGTTAAAAATTTGTCAACTTATCGAATTCATCAATCAACCTCCCAACCATATACAATCTACTAAAAAAGGCACTTTGCTGGGTAATGGAATTGTTCGGCGGCCAACACTGGATTTACGCCGCGCTGGATGCGGTTAACTCTTGGATGGGTGATGGCTCGACTATTCGCTCAGTGTCCATCTACGTTGGCGCCCTCTGCAGTAAAAAATGTTCCAGCATGTGGTAGCATTTTTATATAGTTATTATACGGAAAGAGTAGAAAAAGGCTATTTAATTAATATTTACCAATGATAAAATGAACAGTATTATTATCAGAATTGGATTCCAAACTATTACGCATAATATTAATTTTGAGCCCCAAAAAGTAAAAGGCAAAGCCTTGGCTTTAACAAACCCCAGATAGCAAAGAAACGTTGAAGAAACGTTGAAGAAACGCTGTTCTGGAAACCAAAAAACGTTGCTTGTTTAGTTTCGATAACGTTTCAGAAACGTTACAGAAACGTTAAAATGTCCGCTGAGGTTTCAAAT
>JAXIUT010000021.1:2253730-2294608 GCA_035586675.1 Eurytoma californica | reverse complement strand
ACGAACAACATGATTTAACACTTTATTCCTAAAGGTCAGTAAATAATTAAAAATAGTGGGTTCTCTTTTTGAGCATCTGTAATTATCTGTAATTATTGTAGCGTTAACTATACATTTTTGTTTTTTGTAACTATTTATAGTTCTGAAGAAGGCACTAACTCAAGTGCCGAAACGTCAGATAAAGAATAAATTGAATTCTCAAAATTGTGTTCGTCCTGATCATTGTAGTCCTTCAACCATCCTTCATTCTTTAAACACGTTTGTCTATTAAAGTAGCGATTTTCTTGCGGAGGAAACAATCGCTATTACATTGCACTTATAGAGGAGCAAAAAGCTTTTGACAGTAGTAGCAGATAAATCGGTAAGACATTTCATTCTGTTTAAAACGTCATGTTTTTCATAATAACAAAAGCAGCTTTCACTGCGTAAACGAGCGAGTGAAATTTCGTCGTCCGCAACCTCGCGGCTTATAAATTACGCGACTCACAATCGAAATCCCAAAGACAATAGGGAAGAATATCGCCGTGGTAGGGAAAAAAGGGTCGACGCTCATACTCACGCTGACAGCCATTGTGGGAAAATCCGTAGTGTCCGGGTAGGCAGGCGTCGCAGCGGAGGCCGCCGACACCGGGCTTGCAGTGACATTGTCCGGTGGCGTCGTGGCAGGAGGCATTGTGCGAGCCCACGGCGTCACACCCACAGAGCACGCAGCCCGCTCCCGTGGCCAGGCCCCAATGGTCCGGCTGCAACAGACATTCGATCGTCGTGGAATCGCGGCACAGAGATAAAAAAAAAAGTGTCCCGACCGGTAAACAATGAAGAATCGCTGGACCGCGCACGACTCATCGCGCTAAATTGAGGCACGATGCGACTCTTCGCTATTATTGCCGATTCTTAACGCAGCTTGTTTTTAATCATTTTTCCTTTGAATATGGAGAAGGTTTCAAATACGTTGTAAAACTGAAGCGAGTCGTTAGTTGTAGATAAATTACTTAATTGGAAATATATTTATAGCGAGGTAAAAGATGCACATTGCGTTATCGAAAATTCATGCTTATCTGCAAGAATGCGAAGTGTAATAAAATTAGCAACTGAAAGAAACTACTTACCAAGCACCTGTCACACTGTCTGCCTATGACTTGAGCTTTACACTGGCATTGACCACTAACAATATCACAGGTAGAAGAAAGTGATCCTAACATATTACATCCGCAAACTGTAACAAAAATCAATATATTCATAATTAAAAAGATATATTATTACAGTAATTTAGGAAAAACAATTAAATTTATTAACGGCGTACAATTACACTTCATTCACGTTATAGACAAGAAAATAAGTCGCAATACATCTCAATATGCTAAAAAGGAGTACACGCGCACAGTGCTTTTCCAGCTCTCTTTCCCAGCCTTTTGTCGGCGATGGCATCAGCGGATAATGAGCGACGCCCGAGTTGGCTCTGTAATTTCGCCATTTATAAAACGGAACGTCGTGGTGCGACGTCGCGCACACCGGCCGTTTTTAAGGTAGCATTAAGCGGTAAGTGATACCTGACCAGTTTTCGATTTATTGAACGATAAATCGCTCGCCGACGAACGGCACGCAACTTCTGCGCGTTTCCCCGCTCGACCACCCGAATTTCTGAAAGCGAGCATACCTCAATTAAAAGGCTTCCTCTAAATTATCGTCAGATCTCGAACTTTCAAGTGAATTTTCAAGATGATTATTTTTATTCTCTAATTATAGTTCGCTCGAAATGTTTTAAAATTTACTTAGAAAGTCCCTTTTCCTCGTGACATCATCCTCTTAGCATTTCAAACTTGCGCACGAATAAAAAAGGCGCGTTACCTCGCACGTGCGTGAAAGAAAAAAAAATTAACCGTATACCGTGGGCAGATAAGATCCGGAGGGAATCTCGGCGCCTCAAACAAAACAAGGAATTCCGAAAGTCCATTGCAGCCTCCACCGCGCTATCTACGAAATTTCGTTTTCACGAAGCGAGATACAGCGCAACGTCGCTCGACAAACAGCCGCATATAAATCCCTTGAGATTTTCGAGTCGAGGAAGGAGGTCGTCCGGCCGCGCGTGCAAACACGCGTTACGCATGCGCAAGCGGCGAGATAAGAAGCAGACGCCGTGGCGGTCCTTGCTTTTTCTCCCCCTGCTCCTCCCTTCATTCAAGCGCCGCGAGCGCAAAGTTTCTTTGATAGCGCCACGAAAGGCTCCCACTTCACTTTTATAGCGCACGCGTATTTTTTTTTTATTTTTTTCTTTAGAGAGAGAGAGAGCCATTCGCACGATGGGCAAAACCGAAGCTGTCTGACCCAGTTCGTGGTGGAGATCCCATTACGTAGCTGGAGTAACGCCCGACTAATTGATTCGCGACTGCGCTTCGTCATAGATAGGTCACTTTTATCGGGCTCTACAAGTGCACTTATATTATTAGTTAGAATCGAGTCTTCGAGTTACGAGATCGTATTACTTCCGTTTTGTGCGTGTAAGTGATTCATGAATACAATTTCGTTTTTTATGAGATACACCACTCGACATTGTTAATAAAAAATTACAAGTTTAAAAAAATATAAATAATGAAAGGTAAGTGAACACTTTCTGCTTATTCTTCAGAATCTATTTTTTGATTTTTTGAAGTCTAGTGAAGCAAAATATTGAAGTTTACAACAATAAGCTGCTGGCCACTCAAAAAAAGTAACTCAAGCAAGAAGCAATAAACATTGAGAAAAAGCTTACGCTACTCGAAGCTAGAAGCCCTCGCCTTGTCCTCCCCCGCGCTGGCGCCGGAATAAGAATCCGCGATCCACTAAAAAGAAGCGCTCGGACGTCGTAATACGCGGAAAAGCAGTTTCGGAGCGCGCAGGAGCGCATGCAAAACTGGTTTGTTTTAAGAGGTCGTATATAAGTTATTGCCTCAAAAATTGTAGCCTGCTCAGGCTGGCCAAGGTGCAAAGGCTCGGCCGCCGATCCGCTGCCCCGGTGGACCCTCGCGCTTTTATTCTCGTGGCTCGTAAAAGCCGCCGGAGGAACGCGCCCGGCTAAGTAAATACGCGCGTAATTATTTGCGCGAGCGCAAAGCTGATCCGGCCGTGGCATCTTAATGATATATGGCGTTTTTAATGAGGGCGTTATCGGCTCTGTTAAAAATCCATTTGAGAAAAAGGGCTTAGACTGTCAGCTTGCTAACGAGCCGATTTTAAAAGGTTAATTTCAAAAAATCTAAAGGTTTTCCAATGATTACACGATTATTCTTGCTTGGGCCGTGCAATTAATAATTGATAAAAATTAAAATTAAATTTGTTTATTCACTCGAGCAGAACTAAAGTATGCGGAAGTGCGGGAGCAATGCGTTATCGTTAGTCATAATAAGGCATTAGCTTTCAAAATTAATTCGCGCAATTATGCCAATATCGCAGGCTACTTTTCTGTTTTTCTCCATCATCGCCGTTTACTCATGAATGTTTCATGTGACAGGCTACACCCATGTAGACACTCCACCCTCGGTAGAATATACCGAATACACAATTTAGATGCTGATTTATGATGATTTAAAGCGTACGTGGAAGTAATTTCCCTTTGAATTTTTAGGTACACTTAATTTTTCTATAAAAATTAAAAATGCTCTGTAAAATTACTTAAATCTGAAATGTTAATTGCTTATTAAACTTGAAATTCCATTGAAAATGTTTAAAGTCTAAATAATTCGCAGCACATGGAAAATCACGACTTTCCAGCGCGCAGTATCCACGCGCATCCTTCGCGACCGCAGCCCCACGTGTACTCTTGCAAACATTTCGATAGTGGCGTGAGAATCTTAACCGCGAAACTCGGACAAGATTTATCGGTACTTTGTCGCGCAGTGTCGCCGCTGTCACCTCGACGCTTCGTCAGCGGCGGAAGCGTACTTTAGCAAACGGTAATAGGCGCAGCCCGACATACCACCGCGGCCATGTACCACCTGCCGATCGGCGTTGATTTCTACGCTCCCCGGAATCCGCTAATAATTAACGTCTGCCCCGAGCTGTACTTAGCCGGGATCGCGGATACATTTCAATGAAAATTTTTCTAAGGGTTATCGAGCGGTTTTAATTTATTTGCATTCCTTCGCGCTACTTGTTCTAATGGATTTTGGTCGTAAAAAGATAAGTTTAATAGCGCAATATATATATAGTTTTGGTCGAGGGTGCTAAGGTGTTTCAAAGTGGAAAAGGATAACGCGATTTTGCGATTCGTCTAGAAATTTTTCCGCCGGGAAAAGATTAATTTATGCGCAAATTAGATTATGAAGCGATTATTTCGAGGATTATTTTAATGAAAAATGCTTTTATTCTGAAATATTTATTTCTAGTAAATTGGAGTTAACGCTTAAGCTTTATCGTTAACATATAACTTAAGCCTGTCGGAAAGCTCTCAAACAAGCGCATAGATCCAATCTTACACCCTCATAAAGTTGATACGAGCGTCATACAATCGAGTCGGCGTAATGTAAAGCAAACGTTCTTCCTTTCTCCCCTCGATCTTAATTAGTAAATGCGCTATGCAGACCCGAGGAGATCACCAGGCGCGTAGGCCGATTTTCCGCAGCTAATTCAAGGCCGCCGGGCTTGGAGGCGTGCCCCGGAATATCGATTCTCCGTGTAAAACTCGCGAACCGCATAAAATACTCGCAGGATCGGTCGCTAATTGCGGCTGCGTTTTAATTAGCCGGCGCTTATATTTATACACTCGACGACCGCGGAGTCCACTGTTTATACACTTTTTTTAAGGATGGGCGATCGTCGCTCGATAGGCGTCTGGCCACTTGGGGGTCGGTTCGACGATTTATCCAGAGTTGCGCTCCTCGAGTATTTTTAGAAAGCGCGAATTTCGATTTCCGCGTATAACTGTTTACCCACACGGGAATGCGTGCTTTATGCTCCGAGCTAGAGGGAGAGCTTAAAGGCTGGATTGTAGCGAATGTTTATCCGTTAGGTCTTCTGATCGGTGCAGTAATCGATTTAATTAGATTTACTTTATAAGCAAATACCTTATTTTCTCTGTTATACAAAGGTTATAAAAATTTGAAGACTTGCATGATATAAACGTGAAATAAGCATTTGTGACCCATGGAACGTAAAGTTACCGCGACCTTTTAAAAGGTGAATAATCGCATTGCTCCGAGCCTTTAAATCGCGAACGACGCGCAGTCGATTAAAAGCGCGTTCATTATCTGTGGCGGTCGCGAGGCCAAGAGGCGCATTCGAGGCATGAAATTGGGTTTACGCGCATGGAGGGGCTTTAAATCACGCAATGCCGTCTGATGTAATGCGCCTGTTTATCCCCGGCGATATCGCTTCTTTCTTTCTCTCGCTTGCCTCGGCAGTCGCAGCCCTTCTATAAGCTCCTAATCATGTGAGAGCTGTTAGCTCGTGCGCGCTATAGCCGCCTCGACATTAGTTTTCGCGCTCGATGCTCGATATACTGAAGAAGTCCGGCAATTCGAATTCTCTCGTTAATCAGAAATCCTTATTTATTTGACGTCTTTATTACGATTGCTCCTTAACGCAGACTTCGATATGCCTTTTAAGCCCGATGCGAATTTTAATGTGAACTCTAAGCATTTATTCGGAGATTAGTTCTGCTGGTACCATGCATTTAATTAAGTGAACTATTGCATAAACTGGTTGAAAGAATTTTTTAATTTTAAAATCTTTAAAAAAGATTATCAGATACTTTAAACCTCATGTAGCACGGATTAATAAAACTACGCAAAGGAATATGATAGAGGATTATACTTAGCATACAAGTAATTCAATATTCCTTTATAAAGTAAAAAATTTATTTATTTTATTCAAAAGATTAAGGATTTTTAATCACAGAATAGTGCTGCAAGAATAATCTTACATTTTCTCGACCGACTTATTCTATGCTTAAGTAATTAAAAAAAAAATACAGAAAAACTGTTAAACAATTTTCAAATAAAAAATTCAGCAACAACTTACTCCTAACTACACGCGGAAGTAAACAAACGAAAGCCATTTCAATTGCGGCCGTAAAGTACACACCACAAATTAGAGAACAATTATACTCTTCGCGAGTGTGACCGTGAGTGTCCGTTTTGCGCGCAACAGTAAATCCCGTCTGGAAATGAAAGAAAAGCGCGTCAAAAGCGCCACGGTACGCAGAAAGCGCATTAGCGCGCAAAAGTCAAAGAATCGCGCGCGGTGCGTGCCTCGCATACCATTAGCGCCGGCGCGCAGGCTCCGGCCGCGCCGGAACAATATCATCGGCTACGCCACGTGATCTCCCTGAGAAGCTCGCGGGCTTCGATAAGCGCCGGGCGCCGCGCTGATTGATGCGACGCGCCAACGCGCACGTGCACGGCATACGTTTCCACGACCCGCTCGCGAGGTGTACCCTTTCCACGCGCCGCCGGTATACCTCGGAACCCTGCGAAAATAGGTTCGCAGAGAGATTCATGCCACTTGCAGCTCGGATGGACAGTAGTATCGGCTAACTAAGCGGAATAAAATCTCGAGAATTTTGTAACGAAGATTTATTACGCGTAATTTAATCACTCGATTCTACTATAAGACCCGATGACGTGCGCGAATGCATAAAGTGAATCTTCAGAAGTAACTCTGATGAAATTGGCCATCTATCCGCGAGAGAACATAATAGCAAATGAGGCGAGAAATTATTACGACCCAAGTCATTTTCGTCGCTCCTTCCAGTGATTAATCAAAAGGTAACGGCGGTGTGCTCGAGCTCAGACGGTTGACTAAAAAGAACGAGCCACTCGCGCTGCCTCAACCCAGTAAAAGCGCCCAGCACCTTCGAACCCGCGGGAAACGTCCGGACGAATCCCGGCTTTTTGCTTTATTTCCCTCCATCCCTCCGGAGAGCCTCGGGCCCCGGCGCGCGATCAATCTTAACCTTCGGGCGTCGATTGTTCGCCGCTCGCGCGAGCGCCCGCCTCGGCCGCCGTTACGTCTCTCTCGCGAGGATTCGCCCGATGGAATTTTATTGTTGCCCGAGCGACGTTTTTAGGATCGCCGGGGATGATAAGCAACGTTTACGAGTCCCGCCATTTTTCCCGACGCTTTCAGATTTTCATGCCGTCCGGGGCCCTTTGCTCGCGCCGTTCCGCGTACGGCTTTCTTATTCAAATGCGCAAGCGTGTTCGGCCCGTGTAAGCTCGCCGCAACGCCGCGAGCTGTTCTCTCGCCGAGACACGGCTAATAAAATTTTTCAACGCGCACGCGGATGTTCGCTTTTTTATTTCGATAACCGTAAAATTTTATTACTTTCCTTTTTCCGAAAAGAAGATGCATTAAATTCATAATAATAATTATTTCGATTAATACAAAGCAATAAATATGAGATAGTGTAATAAACGCACACAATATCAATTTATTCCCCTTATTGCAGAAAACGTCTTGCGCATGAATTATCTGAATTTATGCGTAAAACATCGCACGATAACATCTGCATTACGAATGCATTATCGCGCATTCAGTAATTGAACGCGCCTACGAAAGCCATAAAAGTCGATTGTTATATATTATTCGCATTAGAATCGCGACACCAGCAAAAGCGATTTCAATTAATTCGCGCGTTCCGAACGAATATCAGCGTAAATAACGACTTATCACGCCGCGTAATCGCACTTCGCTGGGCCTCGCCCCGCGCGCGAATCCCCCCCGCTGGATCCCGACAATCAATTCCGGTTGATTTTTCCGGGCGCTCGCCAGGCGCATCCGGCCGACGCCGGGCGCTGCTGCCGCGCGGAGGACGACTTCCGGTACGCCCACGCGCGCCTCCGCGCGAGAGAAAATCCCCCGGCGATCGGGGCCCTATTCGCCAGTTTTTCCCTTTTGGAAATCGCCGCGTGGGTTTCGCCGACTTTCTTTCGCGCGGGAGTGCGAGGGGGGGGGATCGGATGCTGGGATGCGCCCGCTATGGGCGGCCGATGCGCTCTCGGCTTGCCGCAAACAAGTTTGCGCCGCGGTGGACGGCTTCGCGGCCGGAAACAATGAATTAAAGCGTAAAAATACCTGTTTGGTGTTCGAGAGTGCGCTAAAGCCGTGTTTAATGCGTTACTGAATGACCGTCTTACAGGCTATTTAAAGGTTATTGTTCAGTTTTTATCAAAGAGGCAATTAAGTAAGAGTGAAATTTCTTTATTTTCTGTATTAAACTGGAGTAATCAATTAAATCGTATACTCGTTAACAACCAAATAAATTTTGAGTGCATTTATAACTGCAGAAATTATCAGCGGATTCGAGGAAGCCGATCCCGGGAGGCAGTCACTCTCGACCACTCTACGATGTTATTAGTCTGTTTATTATTGCATACCATTATTATTCGAAGAAAGATTTTCCAATTTTAATGTAATAGCATTCATAAATTTCTCGTATGATAACACGTTCATTCATGAAATAATCCACTCGATGATAAGCAGCAACCCTTGTTAGCAGCACCCGGATTAAACCATAAATCGTGTTCAAAAGCTCCTAAGAATCCCGATAGCGAATCAAAAGCAAAGCAGCACGACTCAAGCCGCTCCCGATCTAATCGCTTCATTCCCATCACCGTCAGCTCGCGCTTTATCTCGCGACCGCTATTAGGGAAGCTTCGCGGGCGTCGAGCTGTCCTCGAGGATGCCCGGACGAGGAAGTCCCCGCAAGCCCTCCCACGATAAATCTTGGCGACGCGGCCGGGCATGTTTACTGCGCGTCGCATCACTCGCGTCACAAAACGAGCTGGAGCCAGACGGCGAGGCGAACGCAAGAGACCGGGGAATCCCGGCCTACGGGACGCCCACTGATCAGCGCAACCGGTACGTGATCGGTGAGTTCTAATTGATGCCCGCCAAGTGAATCGGAGGTAATGGTGTAAGATTATTATCTGTGGCTTATTTTTTCCTGAATTAGGCTCGAGTATTATATGACGAACGGGGGAATTGAGATTTTATATTTATAGAGGATTAGATTTATAGAAGACAATGTTGTAATAAATCAACGTATTATTGGAGATTGTATGTTATGCTATTCTTATTTATACCTGGAACGATATTTATACCTGGAAAAGCAAACATTTTTTAAGTAGAATTGAAATACGACCGTAACATATTGAATTTATGCATAAGAAAGTGAAAGCCTTTAGCTTCAAACTACGAAAAATTGAATAAGGCTGGTCAAAGATTTATAGTTGAAAATAGCTAAAAATTTATCAAACTTCTCAGATGAAGCATCAGCGAGTTAGTTCATATCTTGTACTGCTTATGCGCACGTTCTATGATCCTCAAGATCCATCTTCACTGACAGCTCATTATTCGCCTCTAAACTGATGTAGGCATTTGATCTTCTGATAAGAAGCGTACACATCAGCTTTATACATTAAAGATACTTTTAAGCAAAAAAATATTAACAAATAGTTGATGATCCTCATTAAATGACGATAAAAAAAAGAACTCGTTATAAATTCAAGATTGCACAATTTCACGTGTGAATTAAAAAAAGAAACTTGAGGTCTAAAAAAATTCCTGATAACTTTATGTAAAAAGCAATACGAATCTTTCCACACCATCTCCGAAGCGATATAACGTGAGATCGCGTGAAAAAATTCGACGATCAAAAAAATTGGCAAGCCGTGTTAACGCGTTACGTTGCAGTTCAGCTGCAACACCGGCAATTTCGCCTAAAAAATTGCCTCGCCTTGGCCCGGGGGGTAATTTCGCGCGACGATCGACGCCGACGCCGATCGTAAATTGACGCGACGGCTGTACGAAAAAGATCGTTTACACTTTCGGACACACCGGTCATTAAGAAATATTTATTGGAGGACAATACTCTTTCTGGTGTGAAAAACTGATCGGAATCAGCACGCCTTCAAATCGGGCGTCGAAGAATTCGATCGTTGGTTTAGTCTAATGCGACCTTAATTGCCTTTTTTTAATCGAATGTGTGCTTGTCCAATGTATGTGTGCACATATATCGTTTGCGTACGTGTACGTGGAAGAAATGAGGAGAGAGAGAGAGAAAGAGTGTTTTATGAATGAACGAGTCGTAATTAAATTTCGACGGCTGTGCCGTTTAATGCCCTCGTGTAAGTGAATGATAAAACATTATTGCCAATTACCAATGCGTGAAAAACGTAAACGACCATGTGGACGATTTATGCCGGTGTACTTATTTGTCAAAGTGTCCCGTTATAATTATTTTGTTTATTTCTCGAAATTGATATATTTTACATGCAATGGTTATTTAAAACAAACAAATAAATTTCAAATGAATTGTTTAAATGTACGATCGCAGATCTGCCGAATAAAATAGCAAATGAATAAATCACTCAACAGCTTCCCTAAAAACGTGTGACAAGCATCCGCGGCAACGGCTAAATCAAACATTGTAAAAAGGCGTAAAGAAAGAAGTTAATTCGTCGAGGCGTACGGGCTCTTGAACTCGAGCGCGCGGCCCCGTTGCTTTAGCACTCGGACAAAACCGATCTGGCGGAATCCCGTCAGTAAAAAGGCCGATCGGCGTCTTGCGCGCGCCAAGAGCCGATCGCCTCCCGGCGTGCCGACACGCGCGCGCGGAGGAGGAGCGAAGGGACGACGCGGCCGCGCGCGCCAGGCGAGGAACCGGTCGTTTTTCATTCATGCCCGAGGAGATGCTCGCTCGCCCGTGCCTCGTCCTCCTTCGGCTCGTTTGCGCATGCGCGACGGTGCGTAGGCGGCCGAGTGCGCAGGTGTTTGCTCGATCGCCGATTATTTTTAGCGGACGATCGGCCCTCGTCTTGTCGAACGCTGCTTTTCAAGTATTTCCAACGAATTATTATTTTTTAGTTTTTCAGCCGTTGGGTACAACATTCTACTTCTTTGGATGTTTATAGCACATGTTACGAGGTGCGCGTGTGTTTCCTTGATTATTCATATTCGTGTTATGGGTTATATTATTTTGGCACACGAACACAGTTTTCCTCTTTTACTACCTTAATTATAATACACTTTCGAGCTTTTAAAATGATTTTAAAAACTTGAAACCGCGCAGAATTTATTTTTTTATTTTTATTATATTATTATTTTACATCGAATTTATTGTTATCAATAAATCTGTTGATTCACGTTAATTATTTGAGAAACCAAAATAGTTGTTACTTAGATTGTAAAGTTCCGTTTGAAATTCATGCAGAATCTGGCTGGATTAAGTGCGTCTCGCTCGTGTACGTTTCTTGGCTTTTTCTACTTCGACCTGTGCGATCTCACACAAACGATGTGGGCGGTAATCATCTTGGGATGCCTCCTAGGCAACATTTTTGTAAAAATTCTGACATTAACGAATAGCGCAGTAACGATTTCATGATGCACTTGCGAAGAACTTAATTTATTTATCTAGTAAAGTTCACATTCTAGGGTCCGTAATATACATCAATATTTCATCATTCACGCTATAATTTATTCCTGAAGATTCCTCTATATATCCTTCAAGAGTTTTAGAGGCTTTAACGATTTGTGCATGATATTTATGTATATTTTAGAAGATATAAGTAAGTCTTATAAAACAAAGTTACGATGTACAGAAAATTATTTTTAACAATTACCAATTTAAAACATTCAAATACATTTTGAATTTAATTAAAATAAAAACCCCGTAATACACATGGAATCGAAAGAAATCGAAAAAACCGAGGTACTGATATAAATTGCTTATTAGTCCGAAAGACCGAGTTACCTCCATTTCGAATGAAAAGCTGAGATATACGACTTTGTTCATAGCAACCATTGATTACTGCTATCAGATATTAAAAAGTCACGGTACACCAAAGACCAGTCGAGTTACGATCGATGTGCTCGTTCTTCTAGGGGATACTCTAATTGATTTTTCCTCGAAGATCGTACATTAAAGTTTACGAACAGTTACTGGATTATAGTCACGTAAGTACAAGCGGACTTGCTGATTGTAGGTTACCGATTTTTCTTCGTTTTTTTTTAGTTCGAGAAAAATTTCTCCGGTAACTAAACGATTGATTCATTAAGCGCGTGTATACATTGCATGCTGTCGAGTTCTTAATAAGACCAGTATGTGACTCGATAATTGATCGAATACAGATGTTTGTTTCAAGAATGATCCGCCGTTCTTCTTCCGCTTTGATTCGTGTATATTTATAATTGTTCCCGGTAAACTGTTTGAATGTACGGTTGCTGCAACTTTGCAAAATTGTATATTTATTCAAAGAGTAGTACTGTTGCATTTAACATGACACATCAGCATCAAATTTTAATACTTCAAATTTTTTAAATTTTGGCGGTCGAAGAAGTTGCTTAATGAAAGTGAAACATGCAGAGGGTGTTAAAAAAATGTTAATCATTAAATTTTATTGAATTTTTCGCGGCTGTACGATCACGCGTGTAAATTAACTTTGCCAAAGCAGTTATTGCGAGGAAAATTTCATTTCATGCAATGAATAACGCATGTATCAGCATTTTCAATAATTACGCACAATTTCCCCGATCAAAAAAAGCTCACTTACGTAAAACCAAATTTATCGATCTCATTAGGATATTTAATAACCTTGCTAAGTACATCGAGTATTAGTTTTACAACCTACTCTAGACATAAACCACGAGTGCGAACAAATCGCTCGAGTCGAAATCGGGCGCGATATTCGATTTCCATAAAGCAATCCGGCCCGCTGCAGACGCTTATGGACGAGCGAAAAAAAAAACGGCCGAACCACTTGAGAGCTCGAAAAGCTATTTGAAAGTCAACTACACCGGGAGAGCGTGAGAAAATAGGCTCGTCATCTCGCTCGTCATACAAAGCTTCGGCTGCGATTGCGAGAGTGAGCGAGCGAGCGAGAGGGAGACAGTATGCCTCCCGTACTAATTGTAAGAAAGTTCGCGCGCGAAACGCGTCGCATTAATTCACGACTTTTCGAGGCTGTAGCTTTGCCCGGCCTCTTAACGCGCCGGCGTATTAATTGCCGCCGTGCTCGTTCGCGCAAAACGAGCTTGACGGAGATTCGGTTGGACAATGCCGATTTTCAAGTCGAGAATGTTTATTGCAAAAGTTAACTTAAAAAGGAATTCGTTCAACAAATATTTCGAAAACCATGTGAATCCTTAAGTTTTAACATATCTTCATTAATTCAAAGTCACGTGCAAAACCAGTGAACAAATCGACGTATATTGTAAACTGTAAAACTGTACAAATTGCTTACGCGAATGCTAATTACTCTTTTAAAAAGGCAAACGAGGTTTACACACGTGAACTCGCATATCTTGCAAGTGATAAAGTGTACAGGTTGCGAGGATGCAGCGCTGGCAATCGCGGCTGTCAAAATAAATGAGATAGCTCTTTATAAAAAAGAATACGCGCATGCCTAAAAAGGTTGTTAATAACGATAATAACAATAATTTTACGGGTGCATAGAGAAACGAGAGCTCGCGTGTGCGATCGCGTGTCACAAGCGTTTACCTCTTGTCCCGTCGATCTGCCGCATTTGCGTGAGTCTTTCGGATAACAAAAAAAAAAATCGGGAAAATGTCGAGGATACTTTAGAGTACCCTGCAAAGTGGAACTTTGCATTCAAATTACACAATATAGAAATGGCTCAATTATACTCTATATAAACGTGTAAACAAGGAATGCAAGGAAGTAAATTTAAGTCGGCGCAACGGACTACAAGGTAATCCATCTGAAGAGCCACCCGCGCTCGCTGTTGAGCTCGGCTCTCTCCTAATAAAGACCGAGGCAGGAAGACGCGCGCGAGAACAATCGCCGGGCGCGCACTTGCGTACGAGCGGCGCGCGTGGATCTAACGAGGCCGCGGATAAAGGGGCGCCGATTCGATCGCGCCGCCCCGGGCCTCCGCATTTATCACTGCGCGAGCGTAAGCTCTTCCTCGCCGGGGCGCGTATGTGCGCTCGTTTGCCCGCCGCTGCGTGGGCGATAAATAATTCAATCGCCGCCGCGCCGCCAGATTTTATGGAGCGCCGATGCCCGGCTACGGGTACTGATGAGCCTTAGAGACTATCTGGACGGCGATCATCGTCGTTTGTTACTTACTCGACGCCGGCCAGATTGAGTAAATAATTTTGATGGATGCTCTAATGTGAATTGGGAATCGAATTTTTTTTCGAATATATTATTGAGTCATTTTGTTTGAAAGAATGGATGAAAATTACACGAATTTTTTAATTAAAATTTTTAATCTTGTAGTTTAAAAAAAAGATTCACTTAAGATTTCAAAAGAGATTAGAGGTACTTATAAGTTTATGACACTTTGTCACGAGTACACATTTTCATTATATGAAAAAAAAAATCAAAAGTTAAATCTTTACTCAAACACTAGTTTTTTTTTTTAATAATGCCCGAAACTTATCGAATTTAGTTTCTGAGGTATTAGTAGTAAGCGATCGTCGCTTGGTTAAACGCAAGTTGTGCTGAATGCGGTCGAAACTCTTACCGGCGGATTCTTCGTAACTTTACGCCTTAAAGCGATTTCACATATCGGATAACGTTAGTACGGGACTCGGCGCGCGCGCACTGTTTTCGTGTTGCACCGGCAGCCGACGACACGTCTTATTGTCCATTTCGATGTTCGGTAAAAAAAAAAAGCAAAAAACAGTCATCGCTCGGTTGCGCGTGCGAAAATTAAAAATGTCCGAGCACAGCTTTCTAACCGTTGCTCGCGTGCTGTCCGCGCACTCGTATATGAATTACATACGCACTTTCCCTTCCGATCACGCGAGAATGTTGCGATGCCGATGTAGTTTTTTACTTGGCACTGAACTTAATATCCTCGATTTAACAAGAAATTTCATTTAAAGGCAAATGAAACTTTATTTCTGTTTTAGTACTTAACTTTTTTGACTAGATGATACTTTCGATTTACGGTTTTACTGTTTAGTTTACTTTCCCGGTATCGAGGTTGCAGAATAAAATTCCAATAATTCCAGAGAAGGAAATATTTTTGCAACTGTAAGTAAATATGTATGTGAGAGTATAATTCCGTAGTAAATGTAAATGGTTGTTGTAATTGAATTCGGCATGATCTCACTACTCTGTATAAATACGCTCAAATCGTTTTTTCTCGGTCTGTCATTCTTCTCTTTCGGTCTGGAATTTACATTTTCATTCTAGGTTACGCAAGGCGATCGAAAAAAATTGCGAAGAAAACAATACCTTTCAGCTATACTTTACTAAAGTAAAAAATTTCAATGATTCTTTTGAATGTATTCTTATTATGTAGAATTACTACGAAGTACTAACTTAATATCTTTCAATATCAAAGAATTTTGTCTTTAATAGCACATATGTTTGTAATAAAGAAGCTCATTACACATATGCAACGATAGTGCGCAGCAATTGAATTGCGTAATGGAGCGAACCTAATACAGATACAAAAAAAATCACAAGCAGAATAAAGAGTATTCAATTGCACAGCCGGGAGGAAATATCGTCTCTCGGTTTTTTTTTCGGCTCGGCACGAGAGGCGAAGCAAGGTCAGGCGCGAGGTGCAGCTTCGATGCGCAGCTACACGACGGAATTACGCGAGTTCGAGCGCCGAGATCCCGTATCCGTCCAGGTGGGTAATTTCGCCTCGGAACGTGGCAGCCTCCCTCTCCCCCCGTACGTTCGAAATCAAAGAGGCTGGCGCGAAAGGAGGCAAGGAAAAAATCGATGGAAGATAGGCGCAATGGCACGAGAGTAAGAAGTATAGAAGGGAACGACGAGGGCGAGGAGATAAGCGACTGGCGCGCGAGAATCCTGTGGGTGGTTCACGCCTAAAACATGTAGGCTACGGGATGCACAATCGCACGACGCCGAAGGGACTTCTTAATGCGACTTTTTATCTGATAAGCCGACTCAGAAGTGATATGCGGCACAATGGAAACGTGTTATTGATTTACATTGAAATTGAATGTAGATCAAATTGTTGAGACAGCCTCGATTGTGGTGCATTAAAAGTACATGATTTTTTTTAGGTTTTCATTCAGTAATAGATGTCGAGATTCATTAATTAATTTCAACTTGTCACTGTACAATACTGCTAGAAATTATTTGTTTATTTTAAACGTTAATTTTAAAATGAAGAAACGATATCAATGTTCGCAAAATATATTCTCCTAAGAAATTACCACGTCATCGTAAACGTCGTCGCAAGTCAATCAACTACCATCAGATCCTTAACATCTTGTAAAATTCCCCGTAAAAGTCAGCGTCAAAATTGCGATCTCCGCTCCCCAGCGCACGCTATAATCTCTCGCGAACCCCCAATTTTTAGTAAAACGCGCATCGCTTTCGGAAGTCGCCGGGGCAAAGGAAGCCCGACAAAAGCGCAAAAATAGAAGAGACCGGACTGCACACGTATCATTATTCAATAACAGGTGTAGCGTCGAGCGGTATGCAAGGGGCCTCTAATTCTCGGCTCTCGCGGCAAACGGAACGCGAGCGACGCTGAATCGCCGGAGCGCGCGCGCGTTTTACCCGAGATTAAACGAGTTACGTGCGCGCCGCGCGGCTCGCCGGCGATTTTCTAAGAGCTCCAGATGCTCGGATACGCCGGTCGAAGGTCTTCGACGCGACATTTGCAATTCATTGAATGGAGTGTCGCCTCGGATTTATCTGGCTGCGGATTGGAAATTAAATTCTTAAGGTACGATTCGTAGTTTAAGCGGATTGCTTTGCCGCTGATTTACGATTCCTCGTAACAAAAAATTCAAGGTTAGAGAAACTATATTATTTCGTTGCAATGTGTTTCAAATGTAACGTCACTACAAATGACGAGGCACTGCACAAGGCTCAATGTTTTAAACGAAACGAATCGATTTGATTTACGATTTACGACAAGAATGTTAAAGCAATTTTCAGCTCTTGACTAATTTTCAATTACACTTAAAAAAAATTTACGAATAATATTAACATTGTTAAATAAGAAATATCTTGAATTCTTGAATTCCCCATAAAATTTTACTACCACGAAAGTGCACATAAGCGCTCAACGTGACATTCATGCCGGAGACACAACGCCTAGAACTTCTAGTAAAAAAAATTCCGCGCGACGATAAGGGGCAGATAAGAAAAGCAGCGGAGAAAAGAGGTTTCTATTTATAATAATACAACGTTCGTGCAAAAAGTCAGGCGCACGGACGAGCAAAGGATCTATTCAGCGCAGTGCAGCCTCGCTTTCCGGAAGGCGGACAAAGAGTGGCGATCCCGGCAACTTATAACGACACATTGTCCCCGCGGAATTTCCGCGAAGTTATCGCCGCTGCGGCGCAATTATCGCGGCTCCCGATTACTCCCGTTGCATAAGCGGCCGACACGCGTGCGCGCGCCCCGCAAAGATACGCCCGCCCCCGAGCCGAGGGGGGCACGCCGACGTGCAGGAAGGAAGTCCTCCGAGAGCACGCGCGCGCGCAGAGAGATATCGGCGCGATAGGCCTCAAAAGAAGCCGCCGTGTGGCGAGCGAAGACGTCCCGCGCCCCAGGCCGCGGGAGAAGAGTCCGGAGACCGCCGAGAATTTCGATCGGCCCACTTTTTTTTTTTACTTCGCCGAGCGTGTAGGAGGGCATCGCTGAGATTTTCACGTCGAGTGCGAGTCTTTCAAGGTAACACCCTTTTGCGGAGCTACTTATTTTTAGGTTCTTAAGATCGATTTCTATTTTTGAAGTGGAGTCTTTGAAGGGTGATAGTGATGAATGTTTCGAATTCTGTGAAAAAAATAAATAAATAAATAAAAATCAAGTACGGCGCTGAAAGATGAATGTTTCAAAATAAAGTCAGAATTCCGTGTGCGATACACCCGCACATGCGAAAAAAGCGTGATGGAAATTTGCATGCGACGAGGAGTCGCGGCCAGGAACAAAGGTGGCGAGAGCGGCGAACAGCTCGCCGCTTGTACTGGGCGTTCACGCATGACGAAGCTTACACGAGCTTGCATCACGCACGAACTCACCGGAGCGCGCTTCGCGATCGACTACTTTTCCATACGACCTCGGCGCAAGCGTTTCGAACTAATTGGCCGAACTTTTGCTTTCGGCTGCATTATATATACGCTGTGTAATGCCTAGGCACATTCATACACTATTCACAAATTTCAAATTACTTTTTTTTCAAAAATGAAATGAAGGGAGAGACGGTCTAGTTGAGGTCACGATTAAAATGATTTAAATTTTCAGCGAGGAAAAGTGAGCAATTCATAATGAAAGTCTAATACTTCCGATAAATGCAAAACACGTAAATTAATTGAATTCGATTAAACTGTAAATTACTTAAAGCTCATAATTTTTGCCTTACTACCCTTGTTATCCTATCCACTATGTCGCCCCTCTCCATTGTATTTCTGCCAAGAGATAAAATTTAAATTACCTATTTCTAAATTGAAATTGACTATTAAAAGCACAGTAGATTAATTCTCTAATGGACATCGAGTCGAATGATAAACAAACACGAGTCCGACCGATCACTTGGAGAAACAAATGTTACAGAAACGTCCCAGCGTCTGGCTCTTTTGCAATTTTCCAAGCTATGTGCGTGAAATTGACATTAGGCTAAGCCTAAAGGCAGTCGGTTTGTTTTCAAATGGAGCTATGAATGACGCACGTACGACTGTGCGTGCGCCGATAACCGATATTTTTAGAGCGCAGGGAGCACGCAGTCTTGACGATCTTTTTATTTTGCCTTTTTTGCAATTTCTCCGATACTTTAGCGCTCGACGTACGACCAGACTGATTAGACGACTTCTCGATAGGCGGCGCCTAGGCGAGATAATACCGCGTTTTGATCCACCAATATCTGTGCAAATAATGACTTCACGCTGATAAGGTTAGTTCTATTATAGCGAAAATAGCAAACGATTTTCTTTCAAGTGTTTCTTATAATAAAAGACTTTAAACTAAATATTTTAATTGAGTATAGTTATTTTAAAATGACGTGTAGAATAAATCGTGCTAATAATTTATGAATTATAATTAATACACTTTAAATGAAAGATAATTAGTTTTTGACACGCATGTCGTAAAGAATAAATTGAAATATTTAAGGGCATTTTAAAATAGGCAAACTGGAAAAATGTTTTGTTGTAATGGAAAATGAAGCAGCAAAAAGCAGCGATTCATTTAATTATGCTCAAGGCGACAGTAACGCGAGCAACAACGAAGATTACGAGGCAGCTCATCGAAAGGTAGTTTTTTCTCTCATTTAATGAAGTTCTTTATGTATCTACCAATACCGGGTCTTACTGTCAATATGAAGGCTCGTTTCCTTTAGCGAAAAATTTCCGTCTATTTTCGGCGCATAAGCCATAAATCTTCAGCCGAATGATCAAGAGTACAAAGGAATTTACGTTGCACTAGCGGAGTGTAGGCCGTAAACTCGCAAGTACAAATTCTCCCATAACTCTTTGTATGACAGTAAATAGAGATTTTCAAAGTGCACATAGGATACACATTGAAAATTCTTTATTTATTTCTTATATAAATGTAATGAGGAAGGAGAGCATGTAATAACTATAGAGAGAAATAATAATAAAAGCAATCGTAAAATATTAAAGTAAGGAAGCAGTAAAATTTTCAATTTAAAAATCTAATGGCTATCGCTATCGACCGCAGTAAAATCTTCGGCATGCGTGCTACATTTCATTCAATAATACAGTGCAAGTGCCATAAAATTCTATTGGAAGCGACACTCTAATTAATTCAAACGACAGCAAAATTTTAATTGTTCTACAGCTGTAAGAAATTATTAGTTGTCTCTTGCATATCTCTAAGTACAGCCATGAAAATTAATGGATATTTACGAATGCTGCTATTTTTCACACTATATGTTAAATGAAAGTTATTAATACCGAAAGGAATTATGAAAAATTGTCAATTGTAGACATCCTAAACGTGTATTACATTTTTTTCAACAGAAAGCAAACGCAGCAAGGAATTACTGACACGAGATTTTTTCTGATTTCATAGTTGTTAGCTAAATCCAATTTTGCAAAAACATGAGAATCACTAGAAATTGCAGTACGAACGAAAGAATTTTCCGTGTTTTAAGTTTTGATCTAGTATAAGGCGCGGTGATTTGTCATTTTTTTTCTGTCTCAAAATTATTTCGATAAAAAAATGCTGCTCCGCGAAGAATTCTCTCCTCCGTCCAAATGCCGCGCGCGATCCAGCTCGGACTTACCGCGTTTGCGCCCGGGCCACCGAATGGGTGGCGGCCTGTACTCGGGCGGGTATCGGTAGCTGCCGCGCTGGGGCGGGCAGGGCGCCGGCTCGTACAGCAGGACGCACTGAAAGTGGCACTTGCGCCGGGGCCCGAGTTGAATCTGCGGCGGCCGCGGCGGCGGCGCCGGTCGGATGTAGATGTACGCCGAGGGCTGGACCGAGCCGGCGTCCCGACGCTCGCGGCTCCCCTCGCCGACGGGCGCCGCGGGCCGCCTCCGCGGGTGCAGGAAGACGCCGCCGCCCCGGTGCCCCGCGCTCGCCGCGGCCGCGAAGCCCAGCAGCAGCAGCGGAAGCGCGCGGCCCAGGAGGCCCAGCTCCGATTTTCCACGGCTCATTGTGCGGCTCCACGCCCTCAGACTCGCGCTGCCCTGCGCCGCCTCTCGCGCATCTTACTCGCGATGCACCTGTACTTTCGGCCGCTTTACTTTATTCTCGACGACTGCTGCGCGCGTTAATTTTACAGCGTGAATTGATTTTCCATTTGCCGGGCAATAATACTTGAAAAATATCACAATCACTCGATGATATTTCCACTCGCGAACAATGAGATCTCGCACAAATTACATCACTGCTCGGCAAAGTTTCACTAATGAACCCGAGAGATAAGGCTCGAACTTCGTGGAGGGAATCGGCGGAGGAAGCAGCGAGCGCGGAGCGGAGGCGCAGCGCGCGAGTTGGTGCACCGCGGCGCGGAGCTCGTGAGGCACTGGCCCCGCGCGCCGGTGCGCTCACCATTGGCTCCGTGCGCCCCACCGCCGCGCTCGCCTCTCCGCGCGCACCGTCGAACCCTTCCTCGGTATCCGCGAGCTGACTCTGTTTACCGAGAGCTCGGCACGTGGGTGTCTCGCGGCGAAATTCGACTGTAAGCTGAAAAGGAGAGCATCGCTGACGATCCGGGATTGAACGGGCCATTGTGCAAAAGCTCCCCCGCGAAATCTCAACATGTTTTAGAAGCTGCTTCCTTTTTCGAGTCAACTGCGAAGCTTTCCTGAGCTATTTCATCTTTTTACTCGGGATATTTAGCTAGCTGCGCTCATTATTCATTTCTAAGGATACTTTGACATAAGTAGTCAGAGTGAGTCACAAAATTAAACTTTAGTCACAGATATTTTAAACTACCCGATCAGCATTGTGAAAGCATAAAAAGATTTTAATGAATTCTTAATGAATGCTTTTTTTTGGTAAGTGTTTTAATAGAATTCTTAGTGATAGCTTTATGCTTGTAACGAATGTCCGCTTCTAAAGCATTCATAAAGAATTCTCAATTTAAAAAAAAAAAAAAAAAAATTGAAAAAAAGTTACTCTAGAAAAATTTCTTTTTCCATTTTATTTCATTTAGAATGTACTTTTTTTTTTAAATTTTTTTTCGTTTTTTGTTCATAAAGAATACTTTATGAATCCTTTATCACAACTACAAAACTGATTCATGAATACTTTATGAATACTTTTTGAGTACTATAAGTAAATTATTTACTTGTTCATAAAGAATACTTTTTGAATACTATAAGTTTTTTTTATTGCGAACATTTAAGAATTCTTTATGAATTCTTTTTTTTCAAAGTGTGCTTATCGGGAAGTTATCCTGAAGTTTCTTTATTTCTTCTGCAATTAATTGAATTATAGCGGGTAATTTCAAAGAGCATGCGTATGTGCAAAATTTAACAGGAGATAGTAAAAATTTAATGAAAAAAAATACAGCAATCAAACGGCATTTTAAAATGTTGCAATTGAAAGCTGACGGCTGCATTGATGAATTCCCGCAATGAAAGCGAGCTAAGATCGCATGGCTCGCCTTGTAAACCGGACCGGCGCACCTCAATACGCTCACCCCGATAAAACGGAGCGATAAAGCACTTGGCACGTCTCAATCGGCGCGGCCGCCATTGACCCTTGCGCTCGCGAAACGAATCGCTCCGGTAGATTTCTCTCGCAAATTATATGCAGCGTGCAATTTCAAACTCCCTCTTGAATCTTAAAGATTTTTTCACCTAATTAATGTAAATGTTATTGAAAATGTAATAAAATTATTTTAAAAATAAATTTTAAAACATTAAAAATTAAAATGCAATAAGTAGAAAAAGTTATATTTAACAAAATTGCCTGATATTTGTTAAATCAAAAATACAAAAATGAAAAAAGCAGGGAAGATAATCGTAGCTAGTTTTAGAATTAACTTATTTTTTCAATAATTCGAAATTATTGTTATTTAAACAAAACGAAAATCGAATGTGTGTATGTATACATACATGTATTTAAATTCAAATTTGCCGCTAAATAATGGCTCCAATAATATTGGAGCAAATTTAAGTCTATTAGTCTATAGTTATAGTTCATTCTTACATTGGAGTAGAGCGGGGAAATTTAACCTCAAATTTGTGTTTTTTATGCAGTTCAGCTGGTTTATTAATTGAAAAAGAAGGTAACAAATATAATAGAACATTGTACTTTATTTTAACTGCAAAATAATAAATTTGTATACACGTATCTTGTACAATTAACATTATTTAATACTTTAGAAAAATGGCTCAGACTAGACTGGAAAAAGTTGGAACTATTTACACAAGGTAAATAAGTACACTTTTCAATAAATTTTTTAAATAAAATACAAAACCTACCCACCAAAATTCAAAGATTACAATTTGTTAATTTGTTCATTCATTTTAGAGTTTCATCACTTCTTAAAGCTGGAGCAATGAGCGAAGAAAATAAACCTATATGGTTAGATTTATACAAAGCTTTTCCACCAAAATATGAACCACGGTATGATAGACCTGGTTTAACAACTCCAGCAAGACAGATTTTTTACAAAGAGGATAAAATAAGAGCGTAAGATTACTTGATAGTAGCACTGTTTTTGTATTGGCTATTAGTAATTATATTATTTTAAAATACTTGCACTTTTTAGGAAATTTCATGATCAATATAAATACTACTCAATGGTAAATATGTTAGATACTAGTCAGGCCTCTAAAACAGAGCAATTTCTTCATATTTATAAACAATTAGAAAGAGTAAGTAATTAATAATTTTTTAACATAGTTTCTAGAGAGCAATCTTTTTATTATTCCTCTATTTTTGTAGGAAGGTATTCCTGAAGCAGAATTGTATGATAAAGCAATTCAACAATTTTTGTCTAAAGTTAAAAGTGAGAAAATCGATAAAGAAGCCGCAAATGCAGAGCATTCGTCAAAACAAGCTCAGAGGCAAAGGTACGTAAAAAAAATGAAATTGGAGGAAAAAGAAATGAGTGCCGAAGCTAAAGCTGCAAGTGAACTAAGTAAGGAGGATTTAAAGAAGTATAAACCCATAAGATTGAGTATGGAGAAACTTTTTAAAAATGAAGAAGATAGTAAAAAATCAGAATAAATTTTATGTGTTGGATAATTTTAAGTTATATTAATTTTATACTAAATAAATAGTTTTTGTTATTATAGTATTTTTGTATCTACAACCATTCATAATTTTATTTATATTACCTTTTATCAATATTGCTTATTTTATTATTACAAAATCACATAATCTAAATTCGCCACCGATGTGCATAATGTATTTTGGTGCAACAAAGTAATTATTATTAGTAAAAATTTTTTAAACAAAAAAAAAGAAAATTTTCATTCTGGATTTCGAAAGATCGGTCCTAATTTTGATTTTTGATATAAAAGAAAACATGGCATATGATCAAGTATAATAGCATATTCATACATACATATATATATAAATATGATGGTCGAAAAACGACACTGCACAGTGGTGCCATTTATAGCCCGTATGACGGGATAGTCCACAATCACATTATAACCTACATTGCAGGAGTCATTCAACAATTGTATGTACATACGTGTATTTGTTTACAAATAAATCCACTTTACGAAAACAATAATAGAATAAGTAAAATTTAAAAAGTTAATAAAAGAAGATTAAGAAACGCAATTATACAAGAAAAATAATTGTTAAAATGTCCACTGCTATAAATTTTACAGCTGAAGCAGCGAAGGGTAATATTTTTATTAACAATGGAATAAATAATTTTCTTGTTAAATCCTTAATTATTTATTATTGGTAGCTGCTTTAGCGGACGTACTGATTGCATTGGAAGCTCCTGAAAATCTGCAAAAACTTGCCACTGCTAAGGAGAATTCTGGAAATGAAATGCTCAAAACAATGCAGTTTGTTTTTCCGACTGTAATGCAAATACAGATGGAAGTAATAAAAAAATATGGTTTTCCAGAAGGAAGAGAAGGTAATCTTAATTTTAATTGAACTGAACAAAAGTCGATCAATATTCAAATATAATAAACAATATTTTTATAGGTGCTGTACAATTTGCGCAATTGATTAGGTCTTTGGAAAGAGAAGATACAGAAGTAGCAAAGCTACACTCCCAAATGCGTGCGTACTTCCTTCCCAGTACACCAGTCAATTCTTCAACAGATGCTTCATTGTGATTTTTCAATTGCATAGTGACTTTCTAATTTAAGATTTTTATATTTTTTGCCAAGAAACCAATTTTTATTTATAAATATCTATTACATCCAAATAGGGATTTTTATGAAGATATTTATAACCAAAGGATTAATTTATATTATTATTAATTATTCATTGTTGAATAATTATCTTAAGAGAATTAAAGACTAAACCTAAAATTATATTAAATTACCACAAAAGACAAAATTAATATTATGAAATACTTAATTTTACTTTTTGAAGGTACTTATTTTAAAATTTAATCTGCAAAAAAAAAAATGCAAAGTGAGAAAATATCACAACCATCTTTTAATTATAATTTTATTTATTTTTATCTAAGCTTCAACTAAGGTTCCATACATATTTTTCATTTTTTTCGTAATATTTTGTACTTTTTATAAAAGTCCTTGGAATGCTGTAAGTTGCATCTCAATTTTATTGACATTATAGATTATTTTAAAGGATTTGAAATTGTTTTTAAAAGTATTGTAAAGTTCTTGTAAAATGAATTTTATTTTCCATTTATGTATATTATTAATCATTAGTAACATTTCGATGATTAATAAAAGTCTTATTGTATCCAAATGAAAATCAACTTATTAATTCATATTACATAAGAAAAGCGAATGCACATATTATGTATACTTATAAAATTCATGTATTAATTGAGTTATGTAGACCCAATAATGGCAGTAATTTTGCCAGCCTTAAATTCATCTATAGTAATCAAATCTTTTTGTATGAAAAATAGACAATAATTACTACATGAATTAATTTTTAAGCATTAGAATAAGATTACTTAAGTATAACTTTTTATAAGTATGATTTTTTTTATAGAATACACAGTATCCATAGCATTTTTCTTCTCATACATAATTATTCGATATTCTTCAATTTAAACATTTTCATTTTTAAAAGAAATCTCTATGTTTAATTGGCAATGTGTTGTTAACCATTATTAATGTTAAAAATCTAATTAAAATTATAATGAAGAATAATAATAAATAAATAGTTAAAAACTGGAATTTAAAACTTATAATTTCATAATAGCTGCAGAAACCGGTTTACAGAAACAAGTATATACTATAAAAATAAATCAGTAACACTACTCAAGCAAATAATAAGTAATAGATAAATAATAATAAAGTTAAACATTTAGGTTTCTATTGAGAGCCAGAAAAATAATTAGTTAAATATATAAATTTTTGATTTTATTTGCTTAATGATTCTTAATTAAAAATACTTTAATAATTTATCTGCTTTTATAGTATTTAAAATGCAACTTTAAAATAAGGATAAAAGAAAAACATATTAAATACCTAGAGAAAAATAAATTTAAAATTTTTTTTACATCATAATATTAATAACATAATATTACATAGTAATAATTGTTTATAGTAATTATAATAATAATATTAGGAATAGGTGTACAATACATGATCTATTAAAAATATAATAATTTATGAATTTTTTTTCCAAGTCTCAAAATTATTCTCAAAAAAAATTTATCTCCTTCAATTTATTAATATCGTTAATTAATGAAGGAATATCTTGCAGTTCGCAGAGCAAAACGTTCTTATCTTATGCAAAAATAAAATTCGGCATACAAAACTAAATTATAGTAAACCTTTAACTCCATAACCTTTCCTCTACATACTGTAAACTACTAAATGTAAAGAGTGTATAAAGAATAAAATAAAGAGGAACATAAAAATACTTGACTGTGTTTTAATTACAGATAAACACTTGTATTTTCATTCAATAAATTTCAGTCTCTACGAACAACAAAATACTACTAATAAAAAAACCATAAATTAATTCAATGAGATTTTGTTTTTTAAAGCTTTTTTGAAAATAGGAGTATCTATATTTTTTCCATGTTTACTCTAGTCGAATTTGTAATAAAAGGTTATCAAAATTACACCTAATAAAGTGATATTTTTAAAATGCAATTTTAGCTTAAATAAACAAGGAAAAAATTTAGGATAGAAATCATGAATTAAAAAAACAGTAAAAACAGGAAACCTCATTTTTTATTGTTTCTCAAAGCTACTTCCAAATTATCGCTTCATGCACTCTCAATAGATTTGTTCGACTATAAGTATAGATTGATAAAACACTTGTTTTTATACAATTTTGTGCATTTTATACTCAAATTACAAATGTGAAAAATTAATTAACATAAGTTCAAGATAATATTAATCTAACTTTAAGTCGAATAAATCTAAGAATTCACGAAAATATCACCTCGCAAACTTTACAATAACTTAGTTGTCTCCTACGATTGTATGCTCACGACGGACATAAATGCCTATTACCAAAGAAATATATGCGCGTGAAATTATGAGATTTAAAAGCGTCAATGTTACACGGCTCCGTAAGTGCAGATTTTCCAAGATGGGCTTTCGATAGAGCAAATTGATTATAAAGATAAAAAACAGTTTTTTTCTACACATAATTAATTTTTTACCGATATAATAATTTTAGTATACACATTATAACTAAAATGAATATTCCAAAGAACCCCGCAAAATAGATCATATCAGGATCCTTCTCATCGTTTTTACGTAACGTTAATTAAATAACTTTCGATTTTTTTATTCAAGCATACAAAATTTATTAAAATATATTTTTTCATTAAGAAAAATCATGTAATTGAGTTTAATTAATTAGTTTTTATGTACAATAGTTGATTCAAATTAGAATCGCCCACCTATATCGGCAAATTTATAGCATTTCTGCAACAAATTTTAGTTTATTGATGTCCGATAGTCAAAAAAACTATATGAAAAGCATAAAATATGCATGCATAGCGTGGGTGCTGCTAGCTACTCCAGAAAGAAATACAACTCTTGCATTCAAACATTGCCCCTTTTCGTTCCGTGAATTTCTTTTACAAACAGTGGCACAATAGCCATTCCAATTTTATATATAAACACTGCAATAATATGACCGTATTAAAATAAAGTGAATTGTAGTATACAAAGCGACAGTTGGTAAATGAAGAGGCCGCCAAAAATCCTTATTTACATTTACTCTACAAAGTTGTGACCTGCGAAATCAATTTATATATAACTGACAGGACTACAAAATTAACATTTTATTACTTGCATATAGCTTACACTTGTCTGTCATTTATGTAAAAAAAAGACATTTTTTCATATTTTCAGCACAAAGCACAGATAGATTTTTGTAAAATTTTTTTATACTTTGACCACTGCACTTAAAGACTATCCTTCACCGACACTTCAAAATAATGTATATTTATTGCATTTTAGAGAAAGAAACAAATTTCCCCCCTCGTATTTTCCCTTTAATAATTAAAATAAAAAATTCTAACTTTTTTATTTGCTCTTGGCAAAAATTGAAAATATTTAATTAGGCTGCTTTCAGAGTCAATTGACTAAAACCTCAGTAAATTCGATTAAATAAAAATTTTACGTTTATAATAGTATCAAGTTCATTTCTTCAAGATTTGTCAGCCACTAAAATCGCTGAAAATCTTTGCAGCACGTTGAGCGAACGAATCATTCTGTATTATATTAATAAAGCAGAACCCTGTTATATGTATAGTTTACGAATGGCGCGTAAAAACGTGCTTCAAATCTTCAATAAAAAGCACATGCTCACGACTACCTTCGCCTCATCATCAATTTCGATTGATTTTATCATTGTATTTTCATCGCCGGTAATAATCACACTACAAAAAAGAAAGAACCTCCTTCCCAATATAATCGCTGTCGGTCAACTTTTCAGGTTCTTGAAAAATATTCTATTCGTATATGAAATTGGAGTAAGTATAAAATCTATCTTTTCATCATACGGATCTAAAAGCGTTCGAAGGTAAAATACGAATTGATTTTTCGATTTTCTTCTGTTTTTTTTTCTCCACTCACATCTCGCGCGTGGGTTCGACAAGATTTCGTTCGAGCGAGCCACACGGAGAATAGAGATCCGACAAGTGAGCAGTCGATGTAGTCGAGGATTTTCGTGCCTCGCCGGTGCAATCAGCCGACGAGCTCCGTCATCCCTGTAGCGGTGAAGGTGGCTTCTCCCGTTGGAGGCGCGGAGGTGTCACTGGGCGCGGGCTCGAACGCGAGGCGACGGCTCGGTTGCTGTTGCGCCGGCTACGAGAGGAACGGGTTCGCCGTGGCCGTGGGCGTCGGCGTCGAGTTAGCGGCCACACTCGTTGTGCTCCAGGGATCTTGCCGGATTTCGTTGATTGAAGGGCGCGGTGGCGGCGTCACTGGAGCAAATGGGTTCGCCGAGAAGGCTGCTGGTGCTGTAAATAGTTATCAGTGAGATATTTTTTTTATAGATAGTCGTCGTGGTTCTTTATGTGACAACAATTTCACGCAATACTTTACAATATTTAATTGTTTACTTTGAGTGCTCTGCAATGAAACAGTAGAACCTTGCAATAATAATGTTAAAAAAATCATAATCATAAAAATTAGCTAATCAAACTACTTATTTTATTGCAGAATAATATTTGGATAACTAATTTTCAACGGCATAATAACTCGTGTATTCATTCAATTTCGTGTGATTTACAACAATTAAATTTCACTGGTTTCTTCCTCAAGTTCAAAATAAATGTTTTACGTCTAGTAAAAGTATCGGTCATAATGAAAAAAAATATAAACTGTACAAATTTCTTTTATATATTCTTTTATAATTTCATAAAAAATTTATTTTCAACAACACAATACAGTACTCTACTTATACAATCACACACACACAGAGATAGAAAGTATACAGTTGAGGAGACAGCTGCTTAACAAATTTTTAAGTCTCTAGAGACAGATAAACGAATTAAAGCTACAAATTTTGAAAATAATTTCTATTAACTTTTTCATGCCACCATGCAATACTTTTTCAGTGATTCTCAATGTTCTTTATTTTTTTTTATACTCACAAAAATTACTTCCAATGAAATGCTGCTTCGCAGACATAAAATAAATGTTACCAATGTTCATTATTTTGTTTATATTAAAAACCGATTTGATTATAAAAATTAATATTAATTATGTTATTGGATTATCATCAATGGTTTTTCAAATTTGATTAATGTATTAGGAACACATTAAAATTTAAGACGTTAACAATTGATTAAACATATTGTTGCAATTAATAATAATTACCTGGTGCTGGGGCAGGATTTTTGATGGAGGATGCACTCACGAGATTGTCAAGATTGACAAGTGCTGAATTTTCACCCAAAAATGATTGCGGAGTTTTTTTCACAGCACCAGTACTAGCGGGCATGGTATCGCCTAGGCCTCGTAAATCGAATGGATCTGGTGATGTTGTATTTCCTGCAAAGTATTAAACGATGAATTTAAATTACCGATTTTGCGACACAAAAGCGAGCGCAATATTTTTACCAAACTTGCGCGCGTTCGAGAATCATCTATAATAAATTGAACTTACCATTGTTCATAGGCACCGGACTAGTTCCAATTTTGTTTCTATTAGTTATGATATCGAATTCATCAAGATCACCTAAACCATTAAATCCATTGCTTGTTGAATTGAAATTAGCAGTTGTTGATGGAGGCAAATTGAAACCGATTGGTGCAGGCTATAAATAAACAAGAATTTTATAGATTATTTTCAATTTAGTTTTTTTTATTAAAATATTACCTTAGTTTCTCCACTGGTTGTTGTTACTGGAGCCCATGGATCTACAACACGAGTTGTTGCTGGAGTAACTGTTGCTGGAGATGGTGATGGTGTTGGAGCTTTCCATGGATCGACAGTAGCGGCTAAAAAATTAATACATTCTTTATAAAGTTTTTGTACTAAAATTAACAATTACTTACTTAATATTAATAAATTTATGTATTTATTTATGTGAAACTCTAATATTAGTTATTAAAATATTAATAATTCACCTGGAGATCCTGTTAGCCAAGAGTTGCAATCATGCGAAAATAAAAAAGTATTTATTAGTTTAGTGTAGTGTGAGAAAAAAAATAAAAATGGCTGGAAATTCAATAGTATAGTCAGTGCTATAAAGTCTAAAAATTAGAAGCAGGTTTTTTTTTATTAAAAATACATTTAAGATGGTCATTTTTTAAATGTTAGTAACAAATTTATCATTATTTTATTTTTAGAGGTACACCATACATTTTATTTAAAAGACATCATATACTGCCTAACGTAGAATCACCAACCTGTTACGGTAAAATATTTTACTTACTTGGCCTTTGTGGTAATACTGGTGCCCACGGATCAACAGAGGATGATGCGGCACTGCTAGTTGTTGGAACAGACCATGGATCGTTTTGGGCCTGTAAAAAATTCTTTTTTATTATTTTTATAAAAAAGTCCTATTTATTCCTCTCTAGTTCGATAATAGTAGCACAGCAAGCTTAATATGTTCTACAGAACTCTGATAGCTGCAGAGAATCACGCATTGTTATTTTGCATGATCAATGTTCAATTGATTTCTGTCAAATGAAGTGCCAACAATAATAAAATAATATACATATAAAAATGTAATTCTTAATTTTTAAATATTTTTAGGTAAAATGATCGTTACTGTGGTGAATGTAATTTCAATTCGAAAATAAAAGTCTAAAATAAAATTATTCTAACTCAAAAATGGCAAAATAAAACTTAAGAAACACAAAGTCACAAAAACAAAGTCACGAAAATATTCATTTTTATTCTTTACAGGCACATACCTTTGACATACGAAAGAGAGAAAAGTCCAGCGACTGCCGTGCAACATGCAAAATTAAAGTTTCATGCGCGGCAATATTTATTTCCATTTCTAATTTATAAGATAAATATAAATGTTTAGATATATCTGCTGAATTTTTATACCTGAGGTCGCGGAGGTGGTGGTGCAGCTATCGGTGCTCCCCAAGGATCTACTTGAGCGCTTGGTACAGCAGCTTCACCCAAATTTACGTCAAGCAAATCTAGCATATGACTTTGTTTCTCCGGTGATCTGAAATTAAAAATAATTTTTTTTAAATATACTACCTTGTATTAAATATAATAGAGTTATTACGATTCATTTTTCAATGCAATACAAGCCACTTAAAGTAAGTAAATTTTTGATCGAAAAGAAGTAAAGTATAAAAATTAATTTTTACTAACTTAAAGTCTTGTTGACTTTGGCTAAGCGCCAGCTGCAATCTAACATCATCGCTCCGCCTTCTCTGCTCTTCCTGTTCAGCTTCCTCCCTTGACATTGCTAGGGCGAGCTGTAGCTGAAGTTCCTCTTCGCCGACTGTCTGAGGCCTGGCAGCTTCCAACTCAGCTAAGCAGAGAATGAAAGATTAACCCACAAGGAAGCGCATCTCATTTTCATATATAAAATTTATAACAAGGGCTTGCCAAAACTCAAAATTAGAACATATCGCAACAACGAGAAATACATGGCAAACTATTTTAGGTGTGCGCAAGTGAAAAGAATCTTCTTTAATGACGGCATTCAATTGCGCGATACTTTGTTTTGACGAAAACAAATGTGAGAAAGAACGATGAAGAAAACAATGGATTCTTACGTCTTGATGAAGATTCCGATAGGTGACATGGTTCCCATTCTTGGAACTACAAAATAATGAAAAATAAATCAAAATTTAGTCTGAGTTTAGTCTTCTAAATGATCAGAGAGTTAGTCTGATGAGAGGAAGAGAAAGACTTACATCACTGCTGACCGGTGACACAGTATCGATTCTATCGCTACCAAAACCACTGAGGGACTGAGCAAATCTTTCTTTCGCCTTGAGTGCCCTCGCTCTCTCGTTCCTCAATCTTTCGTCATCTTTCAATAAGGCCACTAGTTGCTTAGCTTTTTCTCTTACGTTTATGCCCTGATCCTTATGGCCTTCCATGTGTTGAAAATCTGTCAAACATAAAAAACACGATATAATATACTCATCGCAATAAAAAAAAACACATCTAAAGCAGTAAAGCAAACACATCGCTTAAAGAAGAAGAGAGAGAGAGAGAGTTGGCATTGAAGGGTGCGTACCTTTTAGGGTCTGAATGGCGAAGATGTTCTCCTTGCACTGCTGGGCGACCTTCTCGGTGCCGGTTTTGATGAGGTACTCGAGAAGGACGAGGGCCTTGAACACATGGCGCCAGTTCTTGCCGTGATCGTTCAGCCGCTTCCAAAGCATCTGCATAATCTCCGTGAAGGCGACGACGTTGTACGTCAGGTCGGCGATCTCGGCCATGATGGTGCTGCTCGGTCCCCACGGGTCATTGCTCGTAGCTTTCCGCACCAATTTCTAAACGCATCGTTTAGAATGGTTAGCCCAAAAATTCCCATGTTACTGTGAGATTTAGCGCTAACGTTTAAGGCAAATAAAACTTTCATATTTTTTAGACTTTACCATCAAAATCTCTTAGAATTTTCATTTACGCTTCGTAAAATGACAAAACCATTTCAAAAATTAAGTGCAAATTAAAAATCAATTACTTTTAGAGTGAAAATTGCAATTTCTTACAAAAATAATAAGAGCAGTTGTGAAAAATATTATGAAGAAATAGCAAATTCATTAATATCTGTACTTGTTGCAAAAAAAAGTAATTTTTGTATTGTAAAAAAAAATTTGACTAGAAGTGGAAAAACAAAAACAAAAATGTTTCAAAAGTACTTAATAAAAAAAATTCATAATTGGAACATCATAATCCAATTTTGATGAAGAAAAGCACGCAAAGGAGTCGTACACGGCAGTAAGTAGCTTTGGGGCACGTGATCGGATCCAGGTGCTAGGTTATAGAGGGACTCGCTCACCTGTGCATTGCTGTAGTTGTGCGCGAGATTAACGATGTCTCGCCTGATGCCCGCCAAGTTAACCTGCATCACGTCCTGTCCTTGTCGCCGCATCTAAAACATCATCCGCTAAACGTCACACGTAGGCGAGCACTGACCGCCTGGGCCGCGAGACCCATACTTATCGCTGATAATAACTTCATTCATCCTCTCCTCCTTCATCCTCATCATTTTTTTCCCTTTTTTCTTTAAAATTTCTCGTTTCTATACGTCAAAAGAGAGAGAAAAACATAACGACGCGCGACTGGTAATGTGGGTACGAGATTTTCAATTTTTTTCCTTCCAAAATAAATTACATCTAAAATTTAGTTACCGAATGATTTGTTCAAAGTTACTTTTCTCTCTATGAATCGTTACAACGATGCTGTTAATTGTTGTGTACATAAATAATTAAATGTTCAACAAAATACTTAAGATGAACAATGAATTTTGAAATGAAATTTTAAACGAAAATGAAGATAAGAAAAATAGAAATGACGTAATTTGCGGACAAAACATATAAAAAAAGGTATGCAAATGAATTTTTGAAAGTAATTAAAATGACAATGAGATGATCGTGAACTTGATGTATACGAACGTACATATATACTGTTACAACGATAAATATGGGATAACCGTGTAAACGTAAGCCATGCGACTAATTGCGTTAGTTCGAAAGCCACTGAAAGCCCACAAGAAAAGTCAACGTGTTTAGTTGTAAAAGAAGAGGAAGAAACGCGACTGCGGAGCGCAGGAAAACCCGACGATCAAAAAAACCTTCCGAATGCCTCGTAGACGACACGAGAGCTCGCGGCAGGCTGACGGTTTTTCCTTGCTGGTTAAAACGAGCTATGACATGCATGCTTTCCTTTTTCTTTTCACTCGGCTGTACCGACAGCAAATCTGATTCTCGGGTGCCTGCCGTTACTTCTGCTCTTTTATTGCTTTATTTACACACGTCGAGATTTATTTTTGCCTCGAT
Organism: Eurytoma californica; assembly: GCA_035586675.1. Lineage (NCBI taxonomy): Eukaryota > Metazoa > Arthropoda > Insecta > Hymenoptera > Eurytomidae > Eurytoma > Eurytoma californica. The sequence goes on along the minus strand of JAXIUT010000021.1, from coordinate 2,260,159 downwards.
TCGTATGATTTGCTCCTCTTCGTACGAGATCGAGCAATCTTCGCATTGTCAGTAACGCTGAGGTTGATTAACTTTGCAATGATACCGAGCGAAACAAAGGGAGATGCTATTACTTGATTTAGCCGATCTTGATGATCGATTTATTCGCTCGTCGTTGAATCGCCAGATAAGATAGGCGTTATTCTGTAAAATTTGTTTAAAAAACTTGAATCGATTTCTTTTTAAAAAATTATGTAAAGTAATTGTGTTTCGTTAGCTGCTCTAAACCTCCTGTTCGTGTTTCGATTACCAAATATTTGCTACAAACGAAAATAAAATTATCGATCAGCGCAAGCGACGTTTTGAACGATCAAGGTCTAAAAAAGCATTTAATGTGTGGCGCGTCCGCTTGGTTCGGCGTCGCGCGTGTGCGCGCACATTTGTGCGTCCGTTGCTGACGGAAAAACTAGTTTTGCGTCACGAACTCGTGTCCTTTTTCTTGATCCATTCCTGCGAGACACTGACAATAAATTGTGCTACGCGGCAGAAAAAGTTTTATGTTTTACATCCGTAAAACATTGTAGATAACTTGAAACCTCGTAATCGAGGTACCTATATTTTTAAGAAGTAATTCTTAAAATGAGGAATTCAGACACGGATATAGTACTATAACCTTTCAATTTCGAATCGTTAAAGTATCATGTTGTCTTATTTATTTTATGAAATAACTTTCGCATTTGAAAATTTAATAGGAATTATGAAATTAGTAACTAGCTACGTTACTATTTCAATTATAGATTTAAAAAATGTGACTGGAGAGGTATTTTAATTTTTACACTTATGTCAATCGGTGTAAAAATGCAGTACAGCCTTGGGAAGTAATTAATATATGGATTATCGATTTTTCACGAACGGAAATAAACGCGAAATAAACTCCAGTTCAAGCTTAATCAAATGTACATCGAATATAGTAAAAATGTATAGTAGATTCATTTTTTTAATATTTTGACTTCTAAATAACATAGTTAAATACAATTTTACAGTTTAATAATTTTGGATTTAATTTGTGATAATTATTAAATGGGCCATCCGAACAAAACACTATTTAGAGATATGACAATTTTATTAAATCTCAATAAAGAAGTCGTTATAAAATTTTTACATTATCATTTTTCACAATACTAAAATAATTTAGAACAATGGATTTTTCGAATGTTCTGGCTTAGTCAACCGTGGGATTCATACTTGTAATAAAACACGAAGTAATATAAATTATTTTATTTTTGACACTTTGTCGCCCAGGTTTGTCGCGACAACCTCGAGTCATAAATAAAACCATTCAAATTCAAATTTATGCTTTCTTCTGCAATCTGCAAATCTAGAATGCTCCAATCAATTGCGGCAACTAAAAATATCTTCATTAAATTTTTTACATCGAATATCGCTTCAACCGTCAAAATCCAACTTGAACTAGAAAATTGAACGAGACCTGAAGGGCGCCGATATCACGGTATATATATAGACGAGAAGCTCGATTAAGGAAGTTCGAGAGTGACACGTGCCATCGAGTGCATACGCTTTGCGCTTTGCGATGCGCGCCGCTTTTTCGCTCTGCGCTAGCGATCGCAAAACCAAGCGGAGTGTTGATTTTCCATTACTTTATTTTCGCCTGGGAAGATAACGAATGCGCGATCAAACACACAATCGGAGCGAGGAGCGACCTACATGCTGCAAGACACTGGATCGCAGTGCTTTATTTGAGAATCTACTTATATATAAGCGGTTTGTGTTTGAGGATATTTAGTAAGGAAGATTTAAGTATCATTGCGTGCAAGTTTCATTAATCACAGGGATTTTTTATTTAGTGCATTCAATTATGCAGTAAGTTGTTTATCTGTGACATTAATAACAAAGTATTGCTGAGATTCTAAGAAGATGCTACAACTAAATCACACGTGACTTCATTGTTTTATACAAATGTTAATAACTCAATTTGAAAAACTGTCACATTGCCCAAACATAAAAGGAACGAAACAATAAAGTAGTAAACGTGGAGGCACAGAGACCCGCGTAATATAGAAAAATAAAAAACACAGTAATTCAAGATTCGGTGACACAAAGGAAAATTGCCCAATACCCATTAAGGAATTTACCTTTTCCAAGGCCATATTGCCGTTGGAGAGAAATAATCTTCTCCGCCCGTGAGGTTCTAAGCGCCCAGGTGACAGGGGAAAACTCCGAAACGCGCTGAATCACAAGTCCTCGACCTATCACTGCGAGTTCATTTTATTCAACATGCTAATTGTCTATAAATCGATTACAAGATTGCACCATTAAAATAAATAAAAAAAATGTATTCATGACGTCAAGTTACATAACGTAATTTGTATGTTTAAATTAGTTATAATAAAAATGATTAAAAAAAAGTTTCTTTGTACAATGTGAAACTATATTTTAAGTATTTTACCGGTGCAAACTTGATATGATACAAATTTATTTAAAAAAATATTTATTTAATCTCTTTGACTGCTTCATTTAATAACTTCTACTGTCCTTATCATTTTAAAACTGATGATTTAGAAGTAACAAATCTAATTATTATCTTTAAACACTGTTAAATTAATTCAATAAAGCATTTTATTACACACGTTAGATAAAAAACACATTCTTCACTTAACAAAATTAAGTAAAATTCTGTTATGGCATCGTTAAAAAAGATTAAAAACGAAAATGTTCCATTAAAAAAAAACAGATTAAAACGTTCGATACACACAGACGTGTGTGCATGTGTAATCGTGAAAAAAAGCAAATGACCTTGAATTCTGAAAAAATATACAATCATTCCGCAACGAAAGCGACGTTAACGAATTCGAGAATCTTCAAAAATTGACATACGGTCCAGATGTTTCACGTGCGCGAGGATATAAAATCAGCACGTCGCGGAGTAAAAACACAGCTGATTCAACGTCACGAGGAGAGAAAACGGGCGGTCGCATGTAGGTACGACGCTTTAATAGCGGAAATAATCAGCCTCGCGAGCGGTAAGATAAGAAAGCCTCTGTACGATAGGAATGTAAAGCCTTTTCTTTACACTCGCCTGACATTTGACGCTAAATAGAAATTTTAATCGGCAAAAGAATGCGAGATCTGAGAAGTTTGCGAGCATAGCGTTACACTAAGAGTATAAGATTTTTAGACGAAATATTTCATGAAAAATTTGTTTATTGATAAATAAAAAATAGGTTTAATGTAACAATGATAAGAATTAATAGCATGGCGTAGAATGAATAATATGGTATATTCCAAGTCTGTGCATGAATGAAAATATTTTATTTTTTTCTTTTTATGAAGTTTCTTGATTTTTTGTTGGTCGACATATAAACACAAACAGAGCATTATCATTATGCATCTAGGATCTGGATGTACTGCTAATATTAGTAACGTAAAATCGATTTGTACTTCGTTAATGAATCATTTGAAGTCTTAATATTTCACATGACTTAACACATGTGTAAAGTTAATATCGATTTTCCTGCAGGTCAGTGAATTGTACATGTATACAAAGATCAAACGATAATAGAGTACCATAAACATGTTTATATAATAATAATGCGCGCATTATTTTGAAAAGAAACACATGTAACGTAATTTTTTAAAGAATTAAAAGAAATAAAATATTATTCATAAACAAATGAAATAAAATAATGTTTTTAACATTTCAAAAGAAAGAATTGGAATAAGTCAGTACGATGACCGTTATTACGGTACATTTTCAAGCTATTTATTCACACTGTGTAAGTTCTTGTATAATTATTCACGCTTAATGAACGCTAATTCATCCATATACACTAGTGTAAAAAAAAGTTTTTTTTGTGCTTATCAGACATAAAGTAAGTATTTACCGTAGAGTTATAAAAAAGAAGTTATTTGCGAATTTAATTTTTTATTAATTTGTATTAGTTAATTTTGCTTAATACAAAACCCAATCCTCCGTGCGTCAAAACTATACTGTAACTTTTCTTCTTTACTTATTTAAAATTTAGATGAGGATAAACTGGTATGTGTTATAACACTGTATAGTTACATTAAATGAGATGCATTACGATTGTTAGTAATTAATATCGACATGAATAAGCAAAAGCAAAATGAATATTTACATGAACATTGAAGGACCGCAATAGTTTTCATATCTTAGTGAATATTAAAACGTTTATTACTATTATTATACATTTTTATTGAGAAATATTAATTTTTTTTTAAGAGTTGAATAAAATTTTTTAAGAAAAAGAATTTTATAACTGATGTTCATTAAAACTCTGACAATGATTAAATTCACTCTATTTTTAACCGTAAGAAAATGTAAAAGTATATAAATAGCTTTGATTTAATCAAAAGAGGTACTTTATAATGCAAGTCCGGAGGAAATTCATCGATTCAGCGTCTCCCCGCGGCTGTTGAATTGCATTCGCAATGAGCGTAAAATGACTTAAGTGCACATGCATCATTATGCGACACGCCTTTTCCTAAAATCTCTCGGGTTTATGTTAGTCACTCGAGCGTACGAAGAGGCTCCATCGCGGACAATAAGCGCATTTAACTTTCTAATGATTTCATTTCGTCCACTATTTTACTTCGTACAATGGGTTCATGTTATGTAAACAGAGAGTGTAATTATCTAAGCGTAAGGGAACAAAGGATGCATCGTAAAGATAATTATTGGTGGCATCGCTTGACACTGTAAAGTAACTCTCGCGATCCGAAGACCGAAGTATCGCAATGTTAGTCATTTTTTATTTTCTAAATAAAGTTATCAATTTAATAGCAGTGTAAGTTTGTTACCTTATTTAAATAACGCTACGCTTATCTTTTTACAATTTAATGACGGAGGGAATTTTGTTTTAAAAACATTTCTCACTTTTTAGAACAATTACCTTATGAACCAAGTGGCTAACTTTAAAAAAGTACTTTCCGTTTATCGACTACATTTCTTTCGATATATGCAAAGATTACTTTACTGTCTATTTATAGTGATTAAAAAATTTCTCTCCGTGCTCGATAAATAAGTAGCAAAGAGACTCGACCTTTATACAATGGAGTTTTGCATGAATTTTCATATCGCTAATGAAATACGCGTAAAAAAGCTCGTCAGTCATTAAAACGAATTAATCTTCGAAATTAAATCGACATTGCGACAACAGCACTCTTAGGTTCATTACATAAACAGGAGGAAAAGAGCGTTTACGCCGACGATGTCGTACTATCGTTTTGGCAAATTACATCGAGTTAAAGTAATCCGCACGGCGGCGGTCTTCAAAAAACTTCATGCAAATTCCCGTCTATGTTTGCTAGCAGGAATTACCACCGCATCCCGTGTACAAAGAAAGGAGCCACTCGTCGCGGGCTTGGCCCACATGGGTACTCACGTTTATTGCGTTATCGCGCCACTCCTCTCAGCAGGGAAAAAATGGTCTCCTCGCCGTCGTCCAGCCGTGCGTTCGCTTCGCTCAGCGTCTTCTCCTCTGCCTGCGACAAAAAAAGCACGGACCAATCGTCAGCTGCCGGGCGGGAACGAAATCATCGCAATTGCGCCGCGAGTACTGACACCAGCCGAATCCCGCCCGTCGGGTAAGGAGCGCGCGGCTATCTTATCTCTTCCCGGAGCTCGGCAGGTAAATTACGCATATGTGCGTGAAGCGAGAGAGACACTCGCGACTCGAGTCCCCGACGAGGTGCTTTCGTCGAGTGCAATTTTTCGCCTTTTCGCTGCTGCACGCGGCGAGGTGAAGGCGACGAGGGGGAATTTCGCTGCGGGATTATCGATGCGCGGGTTTCGGAGTCACGCGATCGCGCGCGAGCCTACTTGCCGAGAGGTGGAGCCCCGACATTCGTGTATACCGATATTTTTACGTCGGGGATAAGAATAGATTAATTATTGTTGTTTACGATGCGGCGATATATCGATTTCCAGAGTAAAAATTCACGAAATTGACTTTGATATCGGATTTCGCTGAGATAAATCAAGGTGTTTTGTGGATAAGGCGATTACCTTCATAAAACGAGCGAATGGCGTATGTTTGTAGATTGCAGAAAATAGGAATGTGTATCATTCGAGGAGTCAGTGTACGAATACAATGAGTGAAGTGGAGTCACTAGAAAGTCTCGAGACTACTTACATGGTACACAATGCGTCAGTTCTTTTGACCTTAATTAAGACGTAAAAATAAGCCAGGGGGCATTTTCATTATTTTTTTTTTTGTTTTTTTTCGGAAATGTGAAGTGGTTGCGTTAATATTCAGCAATTTCTAATCTTAATTCTCTTCGAGTAATTAAATAAACTAAGTTCGTACACTCATGTAAGAAAGAAAGCATCTTTACTTAAGGACGTTCTCCGATAGCAGTGGTGCTCAACTTCGTAATATGGCGAAAATTGTTATTAAAAATTACCAGTTA
>JAXIUT010000021.1:2217891-2253630 GCA_035586675.1 Eurytoma californica | reverse complement strand
TAGAATTTTGAAAGGAACTCAATTTTAAAATTTCAGAGAAACGGAATTATTTTTTAATAATCGGAGAACGTCCTTAAAGTTGCTTAGATTTTTATAAAGTGATGATATATAGTTTAACGCCTTAAAGATAAAAACCATTAAGTTTCGATCGCGTGCGGGACGTACAGCGCGTTAACGAGCCCCCATTAAAAATTAGACGCTAACCAGAGTTTCTTCGAATCGACCTATAGAACGCATCGTTGCTCCGAAACTTCCGAGGCGTGCGTATCCCACGCACGCGGGAAACTCCCGTCGAGCAGCGAAGAATGACCGCGCGCGTGACGTGAAAGAAGCGAAATGAAAATAAAGAGAGCTCGCAAAAGTCTCGCGGTGAGTCCGATCATCCCCCAGGGCCGCCTGGCTCTTGCGGCGCGCGATTCAATGTCGGGCATTTGGGTCATTGCTGCGGAGCTCGCCGCGAAGAGAGACAAAGAGTCCTTGTGCTCGAGCGCGGAAGCCGGCGTTTTCGCTGCGAAATCAGCGCGCCCGCAGGGACGGATGCGCTCGGAAGTCCCTGACGATTTCGCGGAGAAGCCCCGGGTTCGAGTGCTTCCTCTTATAGGAGGCGACGACGATGAAAGATTGAATTTTTATTAAGCGCAATGGGCACAAGTGTGCTCGGCTGTGATAGGAGATGATCGGGCTTTCTTAACGGTACAATAAACGGATTAAAAATTTGAAGAGAGTCCGAGGCGAGATTTTTACAGTTAATGAAAGGTAAAATGTGAATAAAGCGTTATGGAAGATTTGAAATTGAGCGTAGGAAAAAAGTTTTCAAGCTGCCGCTCCTTGCTTGCACACGTGTTTCAGTTACCCAGAAAATTAAAAATACACCATACCGATATAAACTGTGGACATTGAAAATAAAGCAAAACGTGTGCCTACTTCCTGTGCCCAACAAGAATTCACTTCATTCCGCTAAACAGACGAAACCAATCTACTTCCCTATAATGTGTAATGTACCAACGCACTACTCCGCGTAGGTACAGCTGATTAATTAAACGAGAAAGAGAAATTTTCCAAATGGGTCCCCGTAAACACGGCGGCTAAATAGAGTCAGCGTAGGAGACGGGCGTCCAATTAAGTCGCAAAAGAGCCCCTTGCTGACGCAGTCACCGACAAGTAGCCGAGGCACAACGTGCGTCACGTGCGGCCGCGACGGAACCGAAAGCCGCGGTCGCCGCGGAGAGGAGGAGCAGTCGCCGCGCCGCCGCACCTACGAGGCATCGCTCGCGATGTAAGGATTCCTCGCCGGCGGCTTAATGGCATTAACCGTTGGACGCCGGCCGTGGGCTTATTGATTGATAAGAGTGTCGCGGATCGAGCGTACGTGCGCCCGACAATGAACTCCCCCCGAGGCGATTTTCATGGAGTCGAGAGAGAGAGAGAGACAGAGTCGAGGAGACGAGTAGTTGTCTTCGGAGAAGCTCACTTTGCTTCCCCTTTGTGTCTTTGTTCAGCGCGCACGTGGCTTTTTTTTATCTATTGCGAAATAAAACGTCTACGTTTCTTTTTTCGTTACAGTGGTCTTTATGTTCGCGCTGCGGAAGCAAGGCGACAGCAACGAGTTAGTCGTTTATTTTATCGGACTTTTTTTTTTAAAACACAGTGTAAGAAAATCATTAGCTTCCGACGTCTCGTGATTGATGAATTTGTCGCTCGTTACGTATTTTAGGAAATTGGAAGAAGAAAAAAAGAAAGTTGTCTTCGCTACGGAGAAGCGCATTCGAGCATAAAATTAGACTAGAACGCACTCGACTCGAGTTTTCGAAAAGAAAAAGATTGACCTGGTGCTTCGATCGGAGTCGAGAAAAAAAAGCGCAGCACTTTCTTATCCTGCGTATTTTTAGCGTCGAGGCGCACAGTAGCGTCGGCTTGTTTACAGTGCACATAAGCGCTCGCGCACCGAAAATAGAGGCTATGCGGGTCTACGTCCTTTACATCGAGCGCATCTCGTGGCCGCTTATCGCTGACAGATACGCGGCGAACGGGCCGTCGTGATCAGCGACGCACGCGCGGTGTGTCTTTCCCGGTGACGCGCCAGTGTTTGCACCTGTTGTTTTTGGAGGGAGGGTAAACAAACATCGGACCGCGGTTTAGTTAATTGCTGCGTTCGATTAATCAATGCGCTGTGCAGCGACGACCAGTGCAACGTTTTGTTCTGCTCAATTTTCCGCCGATTTTACGATCGGAACGAGAACATTTAATATTAACGTGAGGGGATCAGCGCTAAAAGCTGCGCGGCGCCTTTTTACACTGTGACGTCACGATCATATGATCTTATGCCAGTGTTCCTGTATAACTTTCAGTTTTAGTTACGAACGTCCGAAATAGTTGTAGTGAAAGTTGTGCGTAATTGCGAGTACTTCTTTTTTATGAAAAATTAGGTAATCAATGTTTTATTGTTGAAAAGGTAAGGGACGCGTGATTGGAGAATAAAAAGTAAGAGGAATGAAAGATGTTGATAAGACTATTGACACCTTTTGCATTTCAAAAGTAAACACACTCAGAGCTGCAATGCATGACTTGTGCGAAGCATATCAAAGTTACAATGCTTTGCTCAAACAAGATAAAACATGACTTTAAAAAGAAAACATTTTTAGAAACGATTTCTGATAAGCAAATTGGAAATTTTAAACTAATCTTTGTGAGTAATCAAATCTTGCAGTGAAAAATTACACAAGCACACTTATGGATTTAATGCAGCTCATGCAGAAAATGATTGTAAGAAATCATAGTAGAAATAAAAATTAAATTTTTTTTATCTACAATTAACATTGTATCTTGCGTGGCAGGCAATTTTACTGCAAGGATGAAAAACAAGAAAGCAATTGTCCTTGTATATAAAGAACATGACTTGAACTCACACATCCACATATGCCGTTTTCTACTTTTACAGACAATCAAATCAAGCGATTAATATTCCTATCACAATTTAATTCTGTATTACAATTGAAAGCAATGCTGCAGCATGTAGAAATAACTTGAGACCTAACCTACAGTATTGTAAGACAATATGAAAGAGTTTACTCTGATGAAAATATTTAAAAGAAAATTTAAACTGATTCATTTTCCACTCACTGTTGTATAATATTTTCCTTTAAACTTTAATTGTTTAGGAAATAGCAACCAAAGATCTACTTTACATATTTATGAATACTATATTGAGTTGAACTCCATAAATGTACATAAAACAATGACACTGCTACATATAATGTGATACCACTTCTCGTAAACCATTTCCATCAAAGGAGTTGCATTTACAATTCTCCAACAGCATAGGGTTATGCACAATAAACTCAAGAAACTCCTTATTGGAATGCATAGTTCTAAACTGTACTGCACTGATATCACTACCACATTCACAGACCTAATTCACACTGCAGCATTTGCTATGGTACTAATGACAGCTCCAAAGGCCATTGAGATACTTTTACTGGCACAAGAGCAGTCTTATCCAAATCGGAGTCACCATCAGCTTTTGGAGTTTGCTCAGCCCAAAATGACACTTATCCAGCCTATCGTTTCGCACTGGTGCTTATATACGTCAGAGAAGTGGGTAACTTAGTTCGTACGTAAACACTTTGGAGCGTGACACGGGTTAACAATGGGCACTGTATTCGCGGCGTTCTCTCTTTTTCTCCGGCATACCTAACGCAGAAAAGGGAACGAGACACGATGGCGAGTGCGGAACGCTAGAGCAGCCGGATAGAAAGGAGCTGCGAGTAGCGCGCGCAGAAAAAGAGCATTGGCGGAAAAGCGCATCGGAAGAAGAAAGACGGAGCGATTAGCGAAAGCGAGGCAGGAAGAGCGGTGCGCCATAGGAGCACGCGACACTCTGTCCCCGTCTCGCGGGCGCAGCCTCGCCCCTCGCTGCGCCAGCCCCGCGTGGTAAACAAATAAATAAGAAGAAACGGGGGCCCACCTTACGAGTGTCTTCGCGCACTCACCTTCTCTCGCTCGCTCGGGGATCGAGCCTGCCGTGTGTCCCCTCGGGCGCAGCCTCTGGGCCGTGCAATGTGGGCGCGGACGCTCGTCGTCAGCAGCGGCTCGCGGAGGAGTCACACCGACGAGTTCTACGGCACTGGACGTCGCGGGAGACTCGCGCACACTCGGGGAGTCGGGCCCGAGGAGCCACTCCACACACTCCGTACTGTACCCTCCACGCGCGCACACAGACTCGCGTCTCCTCTGCTTCGGTGCGCGTATACGTGCGTGGCAGCGGCTCACCTTTTCTCGCTCCTCCGCGGTGAGTCGTCCACCCGTGTATACTAAGTCCTGCACTCGGCCCTGGCCCGTGGATCCGTCCGCCCTCGCGCGTCCCTTTCTTCCGGCCGTCGAGAGACACTTCGGCCCGTCCCGTCCAGATGAGTGGAGCACGCAGTTCGACGTTGGCTGCGCGCGCGCTACTCTGTGTGGGTGAGCGTTACGCGGGGCACCGTTAGCGATGTTTACTGACAGTCATCGCGGATGGCCGAAACGGAGCAGTGCAGTACACACTCGCGGAGCCGCGGCGCTCCGCAGCTGCGTCGGCGCTTGCGCTCTTTGCGCCGAGGCAGTCGTGCCTGCCGCGGTTACCGCAGCTCCGCCAGTACGGTAGAAAACTGGAAATCTGGAATGTACTATTTGAGCTGTCCAGATGATGGTGATGATGGAATTGCACGAAAATCTATGGAATACGATTTTAACTTCCTTTGAAATTATGCTTTCGTTATTTTTTAAAGATATGTATTTAAATTTTCATCCCTTTATACTTTTCCTGTAAATTTAAAAAAAGCTAACATGTTCTAAATTTAAATTTCTATCTATTTTTTTATTTACCTATACAGTTAGTTTACCTACATTAGGTCATTTTTATCATTTTATGTCTTTTACGAATATTTTTAGTAACAATTTTTATTATTTATTTTTATGAAATTATTTTAGATAATGATAAGAGCACATAAATTAAATATATGCTGCATGATCGATCTGCTAGTCCTGCTGGCTGCAGAGTGCAGGGGTCTGGAGAGTGAACTTCGTCTGCTACAGTGTAAAACATGTGTGCTCCAATCGGTGCCGATGCCGATTCATAAAAGTTAAAGTTTTTTACGTTTAAAAATAATGTTATTATAATTATGAGGTGTCAGTGAAAAACACTGACATTAAATTAATCAAGCTTATATTTTTGGTTACTAATCGTAAGTAAAATTTCACGTGGATTGACAAAATTGTATAACTTAACCTTTAGCAACTGTTTTAATTTCATTTTCAGGAAGTGGAATACGCTTTGTACATAAAAAAATGTTGCTACAAAGAATATTAATTCATAGTTTCAAATATGTAAAGCCAAGAAGTATCGATGTCTGTGGGAAACCTCTTCGTAAAGCTAATTTGTTCTCTTGGCATTGTAATTCAAATTGGAGCACAAAATGTTTTTATTCCCAAAAGGCAAAGGATGCAAAGGATGTTGACTCAGTTTGTAATGTGGGTACAATAGGACATGTTGATCATGGCAAAACTACCCTTACTGCAGCTATTACCAAGTATTTGGCTGAAAAAGACAAAAATTGTAAATATGTATCTTATGATGAAATTGACCGTGCACCTGAGGAGAAGGCAAGAGGTATTACCATTAATATTGCCCACGTTGGCTATAAAACTGCAAAAAGAAGGTATGCTCACACGGATTGTCCTGGGCACTTGGATTTTATCAAAAATATGATAAGCGGAGCATCGCAAATGGATGGGGCAATATTGATAGTTGCTGCTACAGATGGGCCTATGCCCCAAACTTTGGAGCACCTTTTGTTGGCTAAGCAAATTGGAGTAAAACAAATAATAGTTTATATTAACAAGGTATTAAATTAATATTAAAATAATATAACAATTTATAATATTTGAATGTTTCTTTATCTAAATTATTATTTTAAAACTAGGCTGACCTTGCTGATGAAGAAATGTTAGATTTAGTAGAAATAGAAATTAGAGAATTACTTGATAATTATGGATTTAACAGTGAAAACAGCCCTGTAATAAGAGGTTCAGCTTTACTAGCTCTTAAAGGAGATACCTCCCAATTTGGAACTCAATCAATTCAAGCCTTACTGGATGCTCTTGACCAACATCTATCTACCCCTCAAAGAGATCTCACATCACCATTCATTTTGCCGATTGATAATACTTTCAATGTACCAGGCAGAGGGACAGTTGTAGTTGGAACAATTAAAAGAGGTATTATCAAGAAAGGTGCTGATGCAGAACTTATGGGTTTCGATGAAATATTAAAAACGGTAGTCACTGATATTCAAATTTTTCAAAAAAGTGTACCAGAAGCACCAGCAGGTGAAAATGTTGGTGCCTTGTTGAGAGGTATAAAATCAGGTGTAGTAAGAAGAGGAATGTGGGTTTGTGCGAGAGGTTCACAAAAATTTAGTAATCATTATGAAGCTCAAATATATCTTTTGTCAACTGAAGAAGGTGGAAGGCACAGACCTCTTGGGGTATGTCAATTTCTCATAATTTAAAAAATTCTTCTAAATTAAAACACTAATTATTTTTCACTTTTTGTAGAAAAACGGATACTGTTCCATTTTGTATAGTTCTACTTGGAATATTTACGCACGAGTTGACCTGCTACTTCCACAAGGATCAGATATGTTGATGCCTGGTGAACAAGGAACAGCCAGGTTAACATTACTTGACTGTATGCCACTGCTTATAGGACAATCTTTTACCATTAGAGAGCAAAGATGTACTGTGGCAACTGGAGTGATAACTGCAATTCATGATCGCCTCAATTTTGATAAAAAAAAAATGAACAAAGTGGAAATTCCTGGAGTTACTGTGTAAAAACTAAAGAAATGTATATAATGTTTTAATAATGATGTTTTATTAAAAAATTTAAATTAATCAATAATTTATTTCTAATATAACATCTAATTTCTTTGTGCAGTTGCACAGAAATCAATGAGGAGGTCTAACTTTTCAATTTGATAAAAATTTAACATTTATTGAAGTTTTTGTGTTTATTTCTATTATCTTTTCTGACATTGCTTTCATTCTTCATCTGTCTTTTCTTTTTTCAATGATTAAAATAATCTGATATCAATGATGGGTGTGTACATTCATAAATGTCGGATTATTACGAAACAAAGGTACTTTTTTTTATTAAAGAACCAACGTGTAACGTATTAACATATGTATATGACTATCGAGTTTATCGTTCGAATATGGAATTGCTGTATTTTTCTCTGCTTTTCTTTCTTTCTTATAAATGACGTTACAGCATCTACACGCGTGGTATACTTGCAGCCAAGCTTCAGAATATACAACGCATGTACAAGATTCAGCGCCGGCGCAGCAGCTGTTACAACTAATTAATTAAGGTCTCAGATGTTAATTCAATCGCTTGTTGTTTACGCGTTGAAACCAGCCAAGAAGTCGGTGACGATTTTCTTCAGCTTAGCGTCTGATGCCTCACTGATGACATTCTCCTTTGCGATGGTGGCCAACAGATCTTGCTGGGTAGATCTATTAAAAAAAAATTTTATTTTATTTTTCGATCGTCATTTATCCACATTTTAATGTCTCATGAGTTTAAATATTAACTTACTTGATGTTGGCAAGGAATTCCTTCTCGAAGGCAGTGATTTTGGCGGGGTCCATTTTGTCGAGATATCCACGGACACCACAGTAGATAACGGCGACCTGCTCTTCAATGGCCATGGGAACTAAAAAATAGGTAATTTAGTTATACATAGAATTTTAAAGTAATGCGTCATTGAATAAATCTGCACATACCATACTGTCCCTGTTTCAACAGCTCAGTAAGACGGACACCACGGTTCAACAATTGTTGCGTGGCAGCGTCCAAATCAGAACCGAACTGTGCGAAGGCGGCTACCTCACGGTACTGGGCCAACTCCAGCTTCATGGAACCGGCGACCTATTTTCCAAAAGAAATTTTATGTTATCATTTGCTCCATACTTTTTCATATTCTCAATTAGATTTAAAAGGACAATTAGTAAAGGTAGTTCGTACCTGTTTCATGGCCTTGGTCTGGGCAGCTGATCCTACACGGGATACAGACAGACCGACGTTGATGGCTGGTCGGATACCCTTGTAGAACAACTCGGTTTCCAAGAAGATTTGTCCGTCAGTGATGGAAATGACATTAGTGGGGATGTAGGCGGACACATCGCCAGCCTGGGTCTCGATGACGGGGAGGGCGGTAAGGGAGCCACCGCCGAGGGACTCGTTCATCTTGGCGGCACGCTCAAGAAGACGAGAGTGGAGGTAGAAGACATCACCAGGGTAGGCCTCACGACCGGGGGGTCGCCTCAGCAACAGGGACATTTGACGGTAGGCCACGGCCTGTTTCGACAAGTCGTCGTAGATGATAAGGGCGTGCTTGCCATTGTCTCTGTTAATTTTAAAATGCATCATTTAACAACCATTGTATTCCAAACCGATTAATATAACATGATTACTGAATGAAGGTTCATTGTTTAAATAGTATGAATAATTGCTTCAAATTTCCAGTATTTTAGAGTAAACATTTCAATTAAAGAAGTAACCTTCACTTGTCCTTCGAAAACTACCACTTACCTTAAATATAAGCATATATTTAACAAATGTATTTAAAAGTTTAAAATAAATACTGTACCTGAAGTATTCACCCATGGCGCAACCGGAGTAGGGGGCAAGGTATTGCAGGGGAGCGGCATCGGACGCAGTAGCCGAGACGATGATGGAGTAGCCGATGGCACCACTGTCTGTGAGACGTTTCACGATCTGGGCGACGGTGGATCGCTTCTGACCGATGGCAACGTAGATACAGTACAGCTTCTTCTTTTCCTCACCAGCGTCATTGAAACGCTTCTGGTTGATGATGGTGTCAATGGCCAGGGCAGTTTTACCAGTCTGCCTGTCACCAATGATCAACTCACGCTGTCCACGACCAATGGGCACTAAAGAGTCGACAGCCTTGATACCAGTCTGCATAGGCTCTCGTACAGATACCCTGAAAAAAGTGTATTTTTTGAGAATTATTTTTTACTTTTTAATTTAGCTTTCTTAATTTTGTAGATTTATCATTTTTTCAATAAAAATGTTTAAATTTCAATTAAAAAGTAGTTTAAAAATTCAGTCACTTACCTAGGAATGATACCAGGGGCCTTGGTACCAATACGGAACCTGAGTTTGTTTCCAAGAGGGCCTCTGCCATCAATGGGGTTACCCAAAGCATCGACAACACGTCCCAAAAGTTCTTCACCAACAGGTACGTCGACAATGGCACCAGTACGCTTGACAATATCACCCTCCTTAATGTGCCTGTCGTTACCAAACACGACAATACCAACGTTATCAGGCTCCAAATTCAAGGCCATACCCTTTAATCCGGAGCTGAATTCCACCATCTCGTCGGCCTGAATGTTCTTGAGACCATAGACACGGGCAATACCGTCACCAATACTGAGCACACGGCCAGTCTCCTCAAGGTTAGTCTGAAATATGTTTACAGTTTTCAATAATGTAAATTAAAAATCTACTAGATTATATTGAAAATTTTAATGATTGAACTGAAATACAATAAAACCATAGATTTACAGTAATACAAAGTTTCTTTTCCATTTACTTTCATGAAATAGAGATTAAAGTTTTTTTAATCAATGTTCAGCATAAACATCACAATATGCATTATTACAATTACTTTGTTATTATATAATATAGTCATAAATAAAAATATATTAATATTTTTGCCTGTTTAAAAATAGCTGGTTACAATGTTAAAAATAAAAAATAGCATTTTAAGTACCAAATTGTTTTATAATTTAATAGAAAATAAATAAAACATTGTATTTTTTTAATTGACAGTGAAACTATTCTTTTTGGAACATTAACATGTATAGAATTTACATAACAGATTCTAAAAAAGTACTGAAAATAATTTTTGAAATATCAATCCAATTTTTTACTGATATACAATATCTATTTAAGGAATATATAATGTACTCCACAATGTTCGTCAATTATCACTGACTAATATAATTCGAACTAGTGGACGATGCAAAGCAATGAACGAAGAATTCATTCACAAAAAGCAAGAGCACAGTAAAATTCAATTTTGGAGCAGGTCTCACCTTGCTAGAGGTACCAAGGATGCGTTCCTCCAGAATGGAGGAGATCTCAGCTGATCTGCGGCTGCAAGAAACATGGTACTTCCTGGCAGCTACTGCGGCGGTGGGCCAGCTTACCTGCAGAAAGAAAAAAAGAATTGAATAAATCGTGTGAAAAAGTGACCCCGTCGGCTGTTGCTCCCTTCAAAATACTCATTACATAACTGCCTCTCAGGCGCTACGACCCATCTCCGCCTGCGTTTATGTAATCCGCCCGACCGTTTTTCGTCGGATCAAGGTCACCCCCGCGTTCCACTCCCGCCATCTTCCCCCGGGAGTCGACCCACCCACCCGAGCGGCATCCCCGTCGAATCTCCGCGAAAATCGGCGAACGGGAGAACCGGGAAAAAATGTCGGCTCCGTCCCCCCCTCGTCGGGTAGTCGCGGGACTGTGTGCCACGCCGCGCGGCCGGGCTCGCGGCTCCGGGGGGCGCGAGCCCTACCCGGGACACTTACCTGGGTGCTCGGGAGCTGTCTCGCCACCGAGGCAGCAAGACGCACGGTCAGCAGGGCCATGGTTGTTTTCCGTTCGTTCGTGCGAGTGCGCGTGCAGAGCCCGTCAAGCTGAGCGACGACGGAGGATGAAGAGCGCTTGTGTGGAGCAGAAGAACGACGGGAGTCGCGCACACCGCCCGCAGCGCCGCTGCTGCTGCCGCCCCACCAGCGACCCTAATCTACGCCTTGCCTCTCGCTCGCGCACCCGATAACGGCCGGGAGCGCCGTCTCGCTCGGGCTGCGCACGACGCAGGAAGTGCCGTCGGTGTTCATCGATTCCAATTTTCGCCGAGCGCGAGGCGCGAGCCAGACTGGTGCAGGCGCTACAGGCTCCGTTTCCGCCCGTGTTATCCACGGTTTTCCGGCGAACTGCGACGGAGCTCCGAATCATTTCTCGGAGGGGTCAACGAGTCGAAACAGAATAATCGGAGTTCTGTCAAATTTTCAAAGGGTTGAAGGGAAAATTGGATTGCGCTGTTGGGGCGACTTTGAGGACACGACGAGCGTAGTGGATAATTTCGAGGCGGGAGTTTCAAAACATTCATACTTGCGCGATTAGTTTAATATACTTTCAAGTTTTGGGGCTAAATTTCATGGGGCATAATTCACTTTTGGAGTGAAACTTTTTCAATAGTCTCAAGCTATGATGTTGAGTTTCGGCAACTATTCGCGTATAACATGCTAATATAACAACGTAAGAGTGCGAGAGAGAGAGAGAGAGAGAGAGAGAGAGAGAGAGAGAGAGAGAGAGAGAGAATGGCATCTGCCCATTAAAAACGCAGTTGGTTTCATTTCATTTATACTCTATTGTTTCCTATTCGCTTGTAGATTATTAAATTTTTAAGCACTGGCTAAGTGACGCGACGTGACTTATATTCCAAGGCGGGCCCAGTCCTATACCTAGGAATTTTAATAATAATTACAAATTGGATTAAATTTGCATTTTCAAATGCGTCTCATTAAAAGTTGGGAATGTATGTATGTATGTATAATAAGACGTCTGCAAACAAACATTAGGTTCAATCTTTTATCAATATATCATCGTCTACAATAGAAAAAGGACATTTAATTTTTCTCTATCGAAAAAAGCATAATTCACTTTTTTCCGACAACAAGTAGCACAGTTTAAATCTACCACGCTGCTTTTCGCGTTGAAGAATGAAATGGGCTTGTTTTCGCGGTCAGAATTTTGAATTTTCTGTCGCAAGTCCGACGGAGATGGCGCAGTGGCAGTGGCTACTGTCATGGCGGCTATTACCTTGGCGAGTATATCTGTATAATTAGATGTTAGAATGTTAGATCCTGCATCAATATATACATAGATCGTGCAAGCGCGCGCTTTCTCCAGATATACTCCATCGGCCGATCGGCGCCATCTGCACGGGCAGTGCGTCGTCTGCAGTCTGCCCGAACGTCAGTGGTCCAAGATGGCAGTCCTCGGCGCGGTGAGTGTCCGCAAGCTCTGAAGCTCAGGGCTGGTCTCGGAGTGACGCGAGGCGACCGACTGCTCGGCCTGGGTACGGGGCACGCCGAGGTGGGGATGACGCCCGGGTCGGGGCCACGTCGTCCGGAGGCGCAGCGCCGGCGTCCACAGTTTGTTGTCATCGATACGTATTGATTGGGCAGCGCGCCCCGTGCTCCGCTTTCTCCGTCGCTCCCCGAGCCCTCCACCAGTCTACAACACGCGTGACCAGCCCCCCTTGAGAAAAGCGCGCAAGATCTTCCGTCGGGGATGTTACCACGAGCCCCCGTTGCGACGGCCGTTTTGGAAGTACAAACGTTCATGGTGGGTCGCTCAGCCACTCCTCTGTCTGGCACTGCGATGCCTCGTATTTGGGATTGTCTAGGACTTTTTTTTACGAGTACTTAGGGGCGACTTGCTTTTTCACTTGGCTTTCTTTGGTGAATGGAACTGTTGATTCTTGGCTTCTATACGAATTTTCGCGTAAATTAGTTTTAACAAATTGAAAAAAGTACTACGGTAAAATTGTTTTATAAAACATTTTAAATTAAATTTCCCATTTTTTTTAGGATTTCAGAGTGCAATCCTTAAATGACACTCGCAATGATTGTTGCTCATTGAAGTTCAAGTTCTTTGCAAGTTGAAACATTTGAATCATAAAAAGTTTTACTGCTACAATGGATTCTGCCACAGAACTGGAACACATTGAGAAACTAGCCAAGGAGGCAGAATCTCTTAAAATTCGTCTTGAAGATGAAAGACAAAAATTAAACGATGTTACACGTAAGTTTTATATAAAAATTTTACAGATAAATTTTCAAGTAATTTAAACTAATCATATGCTATTTGTTGAGTTTTTATAGATAAATTTATGTATTATTTTTAATATTTTAGTTGCCCATGTTGCTGAAAGACTTGAACCCATTAGTTGTATAAATGTCAAACCTCGTCGGGTTTTAAAGGGACATCAAGCAAAAGTACTGTGTTCTGATTGGTCTCCAGATAAACGACATATTGTTTCTTCTTCTCAGGTATTTTTTTGTCAATTTAAGTACCTATATTTGACATTTACTAAAGTTCATAAATCTTACATAGGATGGTAAAATGATAATATGGGATGCCTTTACAACAAACAAAGAACATGCTGTTACAATGCCAACAACATGGGTCATTGCTTGTGCATATGCGCCAAGTGGACAACTAGTTGCATGCGGGTAAGTAATTTTGAGTAAGAAAACTTCATGTTTACATAACTTATCCTTTATTTTATCAAACCTTTTTAGTGGTCTTGATAACAAAGTAACGGTCTACCCACTGAGCCTGGAGGACGACGTTTCGGCAAAGAAAAAGACGGTGGGCACGCACACATCATACACGTCGTGTTGCGCCTTCCCCAACAGCGACCAGCAAGTGCTGACAGGTAGTGGGGACAGCACCTGTGCCCTGTGGGACGTCGAGAGCGGCCAGCTACTACAAAATTTCCACGGTCACTCGGACAGTGTGATGTCCATTGATCTTGCGCCAAGTGAAACGGGTAATACTTTCGTCTCAGGCAGCTGTGACAAATTAGTATTTATATGGGATATGAGAAGCGGCCAGTGTGTTCAGAGCTTCGAGGGACACGAGTCCGACGTCAATTCGGTAACTAAGGACTTGTTACTCAATCAATATGCATCTGGCATTTTCTTATGATGTTTTGTTGTGTTCTCTTTTATTTACTATTATAGTTTTAAATGTTAAGTGAACATATTTATTATCAAAACTAATGTAAAATTTTTCGAAATAATAGGTTCGATTCCATCCAAGTGGAGACGCGGTGGCCACGGGCTCAGACGACGCAACCTGTCGACTATTCGATCTGCGCGCCGACAAGGAGGTCGCCGTTTATACCAAAGAGAGCATAATCTTCGGAGCGAACGCAGTGGACCTATCAGTGAGTGGTCGTCTCCTATTTGCCGGCTACAACGATTACACGGTCAACGTTTGGGACACGCTCAAGTGCCAGCGGGTCGCCCTGCTTTACGGCCATGAGAACCGCGTCTCGTGTCTGCGCGTGTCACCCGACGGCACGGCCCTATCCACGGGTAGTTGGGATACGACGTTACGCGTCTGGGCTTGAACTAGGAACTTCGCCGGGGAATTTATTTTTCATTTTTTTGTCTTTGAATCGCAATTTTCAAAAACGATCTAATTATTGATATTTTTTTTACTTTGTTTGAAAACAAAGCCATCTCTTCAGTTTTAATTTAAAGAAATTTATTTATTTTATTTTTAAGTGGTTAGAAAATTAATGCCACTGCAAAGATATTATTTTAAGGTTGTATCAAAATGCCAGTTCACATGCGCCATGCAAAAATGAATTTGTCACGATATATTTTACCTATTACTGACATAACAACTATAATAGTAATAGTGCCTAAATGTATTAACTCGTGAAAATGTACAAATAACTTCATTTTTTAGATGTTTATTTTAAAATTAAAAAAGTACAAATGTATGTAGTTAATTAATAATTATTATTAGATAAAAAATATTTATCTATTGTTATAAGATAACAAATTATTAACGTATATATTATATATTTTTTGCGCACAATACTATTTCATACTTATAAAAGTTTATTGAGTTATTAGTATAATTAAAAAAAGTAATGTTGAGATTCACGTCAGTAATAGGTACTTTTCTTTTGTTTTGAATTATACGAAATGTTAAGATGATTGCTTCAGTAAATGATTCAGTTGCAATGCACACTCCAGTGAGGAACCGAGCGATGTTTTTATACTTTTAAGATGCATATATATTTTTATATATTAAAAATTAATTACGCCATCTAAAACCATATAAATTTATCCCAACACTAAAAGTTCAACAACTGAGTATTCAGTTATTTCACATTTGAAACTGACAAAAATGCCAACATTTACTGTAACAATCAATGTAAGACATAACTATTATAATTTTAGGTTGTACAATAGAGCTACTGCAACTTGAATCTTATATAAACTTTTTTAAAAATATAATTTTATAAATGCTTTTCATTCTTTCACTTTGAAAAATAGTAAATTTTCTATAAAAACTTAAAACGTCAATTATTTTATTCAGTAAAATATGTACTTATTGATTCTTCATTGATATTCACAATTTCGTTTGAAAAGTAATCAATTAATTATTTAATTACTTTAATGACACCTTAGAATTGACATTCGTATAATCGTCTCAAATTGTAGTTTATCTAATATTACAATAATTTTCTTATGCGCATTTACATAATTTTATGATATCGTTACTATATAGCATTACATTTTTGAAAAACCGTATCATGTTTCGTTTATTTTAATGTGCAGCAATTTTTACGTTCCTCACTTAGTAAGATTTTAGTAACAAATTTATATTTAGTGTGATCAGAACAAACCATATTCAAAGTTATACAATCACGTTGCTAAGAAAGATTTTTCTCATTATTCAATTTTAAGTTTGAATTATCATTTTTCCATAAAACACATTATTTTGTATAAATGAAGGTCAATATCCAAACTTGCATATCATCTTTTAAATTAGAAAAATGAACTGTAATTTTATTTATATCGTAAGTGAGGAATATAAAAATATTAAAAATGAAATATCCAGAACGATACTGTTTTTCCCTCACTACTCAAATACTCACACGCTGTTCAAATGCCATATCGCATCAAATTTTATTTGTAAGGACACAATTGCTTTTTGGTGCAAAATGGCCAAAAATGATGTAATAAATAAAAAAATACGGTATTGAACGAAGTGTAAAGAAGCAAATGCACAAAAATTCACATTTAATATATAAGTGAGATTATAAATATAAATGATAAAAAAAGAGTATAAGACAAACATAAATAAATGCAAATAAGGCGATGTTAGCCCTTTGATCGAAATGGCGAGTCAGTCGGTAGCGATTATATCCCTGAAAAGTTGCTTCAAAATGTGTAAATGCAATTTATTTGCGGAGATGATAGATGACCTAAATCTGTAATTATGAAGTTAAATTCAAAATTTGAATCAAGATTTGTACGAGAAGTCCATTAAAAACGCAGATAAGTTTATTGTAAAAAGATACTTTGAAGAATCTTTAATTCAATGGCTACTAAAAAAGGTCGCGCTGAAAAAAACACAAATTTACAAAGTTTGTATCGGGGATAAGTTTCAAGACTGCCACGAAAGTCGACACGTGCACAAGGATCGTGCGCAAGGGCAGGCGATGATTGACATTGTTATAGTCGTCGATAAAAAAAAGTAGAGCGTTCAATGCAATAGCGATCGAGTGTACACGCAGTATATAAAAGATTACAAAAAAACGCAACCAAAAAAAACTATGTGATGTTCTAGTCAGCGGAGATGGAAATATCGCGCTTAGGCTGGTCCTAATTTATAGGTCGTTCGGACAATAGACGTACATTCCCGTTGTCGGTCGGAAGGAACGTAATTTTAGCGAGGAGTCATGCTGAAAGTCAGCGACGAGTTTAATGAGTAAACGATAACAAGTATTTAGTAAGCACAATGTAAAGAAAAACAAAAATGCGTCTTTCGTTTATTTATAGTTTCTTATTGTTCGATGTATTTTTTACCATTACATGTTCACCATTTTAGCGCTCGTGAACACAGTTAAGTTTCAATGTACCTACAATCAATGTAAAAATTAGTTTCGACTTCGTTATTCAAATATTGAGTTAAGTCTTTCTTATGTTTATATTTATTGTTAATTTTGTGATTATAAACAAAAGTTAGAAGATAACATTTTATCTGTTATAATTAAACAACTGCCACAGAATTTATGATAAAATAATACTTTTCAATAGACTAGAAAAAATAAAACTATTAAATATTGAACAAATGATGAAGGTTTCAATCTTTATTCTTTTCCAGAACTTTAATATTTAGTTTTTAAAATACTTTTTTTGTACATTAATTTAATCTTAATACAAATTAATTGAATAAGATGTTATTAAATAATAGAACAATTAACTCATTTTTAATAATAAATTTATTTTTTTTAATAATGTATCGTGTCCTTAAACTACAAAGATACAACAATTGTAAAAAGAATTATAAAATTAATTTATTTATAAAATTATTTTATTTTTTACATATTTTATTAATGAATATCAGAATATATACTTTATTAGCTAGCTGTGAAGATTGTTAATGTCAAGCTATTTAGAATCACAATTATTCATTTTGATACCATCTCAATTAAAAATTCATTATTGTACATAAATGTAACTTAAGAATTTTAAATTTATTTAAATTAAAATAATGATACTATTACTAACAAAAAACTTGTACCTTCAACAGAATTATTATACACTATTATAAAAAATGTTTCTTAACATGAGCTTACACTTATTTTTCATTATAAAATTGTAATTATGAAATAATGTATCTTATATGGAAAATAACTCGAAAATCAGTATCATAACCAAATCAATGAAGAGAACCATTTTACAATTTGACTTGACTTTTATGTTTGATGGATGCAACTTTATAATCTAATCTTTTACAGCCAGCTGTAGAATATAAATTGTGAGGTGGAGGTCCATAAGTGACATGTTGTAAAACCTCGTTTATCATAGTCTCTGTTGGATTTTTTATATCCCAATGATTAAAAGTATCTATGATACATTGAATAACTTGTTTTTCTTCCATTGGAAGGAAAGGTACATGGTGATCAATAAGTTTTGATTCAATGGTTCCACTTTTGTAAAGACCTCCTTCTTCATTGAAAGCACCAATCGCTATTAGTGACTCAAAATCTTGAAGCATTACTTCATCACGATTTTTACCTTGCTGCCAGAGTTGAAGCATCCGTTTCACAATCTGTTCACTTCCTGTGTTTGACAAAAATATAAAAATAGATTTACTTTTGTCCCTGCCATTCCAACTTGTATAATCAAGAAAAGGTACTAAAATATCCAAGACTCCCGACGGTATTTTGTCTACTTCATCAAATACAAATAATGACCTGTCGCAGCTTTGCAATGCTCGTTGCACTTTTTCTTTTAAAAAATACTGTTGAAAAAAATAAAAATTTAGTTTACAACTTAAATAAAATAAGAAATTAACAGTACTAAAATGTTTTATTTACTTTATAAACATCAACATCCTGATCAGATGGGAAGTCACTTCTGCCATTGAAAAAATGATAGAAAGAACTTTTCTCTCCTCGTTTGAATAATGCATTAGCTATCATACTAACAACATAGTTTTTTCCACTACCAGGTAAACCATGGAAACTTAAAACTAATGGTTTCCGTGGGTTTAAATGATAAACATGACTATGAATGGCACTGTACACTATATCTCTAGCAATTTGTTGTCCGTATAACTTTTCATTTAAATCTGCTTTGAGTTCTGTGAAGAAAATAAATATAATAAGCTGTAAAGAAGAAATTAATAAATTATTTGATTTACAATTATGCTACTTACTAAATGTTTCTCGAGGTATGTAGTCATTATCACAACATTCGTAGAATCTACATCTTACAGTATAACCTACGAGAGCGGCTATACCTGCTGCTGCAGACTCAAGAATAATACTTGTTCCTAAATGTATTAAATTTAGTGCAATAACAAGTTTAAAAACAGTCCCAAGTTTCATCTTGAAGAAACTAAAACAGGCACTTTACTTAAATTCCCATATATAAGGGAATGCAACAAAAATAATTTCTTTCAATGACTTCCACTAGTCACTAAAGAAAGTCTAATCTTTTTTCCTTTGTTCATTACATTTGAGGTATCATTACATTTCTTTGATTAAGTATATCGCTGTAACTTATCTTCACTTTTTAAGTAAAAAATAAAAAAGAACTAAAAACAAATTTAACACAGTTCTTAAGTTACCCGTTGCGTCGATTGTAGCGTCCAAGTTTTTCGTTAAAAATCATCGGAGAACTAACATACCGGCTTTTTGTACCGGTATAATATTTTTACAAATGACGAAGTGCACGCCATGAGCGATTATCTTTAGACAATTCTTGTTGGGGCAGTCGACTGTCGACTAGACTAGACGATTACGTAGATAAATTTCTGCTGCTATATGTAGCTATCTGTGCTATTCTGAAAATGCTTTCTTGTGATTGGTTGGTTCCGTTGAACAGCCTCATGCCATTTGCTTGTTAGTCGTTGTATAGCAGTTTAGTACAAGTACGAAACGGACAGCTGATGAACTGAGAGGTAAGAAGTAAAGATAGATATAGATATAGCATATAAGTAGTACAATAATGTATAGTACAAATAATAAAAATTAAATATTTTGCGATTAAACTTGATCGTTTAAATCGATCATTATAACAAATTATAGGCAAAAATGACTACATTTTTATATTAGATCTTTCTAATGTAATTATATATTTATTTATAAAGATAATTTAATTTTAAACAAAGTATTTATGTATATGCACCAATATATATAAGCGTTTTTACATATTATTTATTAAATTTATAGATATATTTTCTACAGTATATTATTAGGCACGATCGCTGCACGGAAGTGCATTATATTTTCAAACAAATTTATTAACCAACGTACAGTGTAACCGCTTGCGTGTCAAAGGGCAGGCTATATAGTTTAAATTATAGGTATAAAAGAGTAAACGGGCAAGTAGTTAAACTCACACAGACTCAAACGCATGATTTAAATGAAAGATTTTATATTATAATTTACAGTGGATAATAATAATTTCCTGAAATACGGAAATGCCGGTGACCGTGACTTCTTAATTGTAGCAACAAGTCTATATTTATGACGGCCGAAGTAAACATCGGTCAAGGACCTTAACAATACAATATGTCTTAGACCGTTCAGAATTTAATCTTAAAATTGTAGCGCGCAAATCCTTTTATGCCGAACGAATTAGTAGGCATTGGTCAAGGGCCCTGGACAGCATGTTGCATAAAGCTGAATTGCCCTGCGCATCGCTATTATTTTATGAGGCACCATTGATCCCTCTCAGAAGAATCGAGCGATACGACCGAACGCCCGCTGAAAAACGTAAGTATAATCTAACTGCCCTTCTACCTCTGTTCATAAACGCGATTCGGCATTCCCATCTAAATGAGTTATAAAAATGAGATTGAAATCAGTCTTTATCTAATCTCAGAAAGTCCTTACGGATTATATAATGCGGTAGTCCTTTAGGGACTATAAACTGACTTATAAATTTGGTGAATTATAAATTTCAGTACTAGCAAATTTAATGAAGGAGATATCACATACGGCAATAGCATTGAGGGCTGATATCTTACTCACTTCGGAAGACTCGGAGTTCCATAATAGGAAAAATAGCTTCGAGCTTGATTTCACAGGAGATGAGCGTGATGTCTTTGGACTCTTTCTATCAAACTTGAAGGGAATGGTTCAAGTGGAGCTCGTTTGTGTGCCGCCATTAACGCGAATTGCTGGACCTTACAGTAAATACAGCCTTTTGACGATCGAGGCATCAATTATAATGATGTCGCTGTAAGACTCGGGTTAAACGCGTATTCTAAGTCCATCTACTCACTGTACCGAAATTCCACTGGCGGATATATATAACATGAAAAATAGATTATTTTATCATTCATGCTACGTTTCCGTATATATTTGTTATCTTTGCTATCTCTCGATTTTACGCTAAAATTCCCGAAGCCTTTAAAGAACATCTCACTCGACTAAACTTTAACGGCTGGATCTATACATATAAAACTCGGATTCCTAACGGAGCTTCAATCGAACTCCCTATTACATCGAGGGGGGGATGCTTATTTTTCTAAAAGGGGTGGCATTGGGAAACTGTCGGCTCTCCCTACGGGGCGGGAAAGCCGGCGAGGGGGAGATCCAGCATCGGTCCATGGTCCATCTCAGCTGTCGGGGCGTCATTCAGAATCGAGGCGATCTCGTGAGTGGCAATGCCCTCGCCGTGGCCGACTTCTCACAGAATCTCTCTTTCACGTTATTTATAATTCACTTTTTTACTTTTCTTTATTTTCTAACAAAAGTGATTAAGTGCGAATAAAATGTTCGCTCTCGAGAAACAATAGCGATCTAATTTAATATTGCAAGGATATTTATTGAAGATTAAAGTACCTGATTTTTAGACTACTTGGCAATACATGTAAGTACCATGAAATATATAAATATACCTTTGTTAAAACAAATTAAGAGTGATAATTTAAAGATAATTCAAAGATTGCGATCGTTATTAGCCGTAAATGCAGATAAAATGAAAATAATTCTAAATTGATCTGTAATAATGATTATATATCTATATAATTATTTTTAATTATAATGTGTATTTTATAAATATCGTTATTTTAATCATCAAAATAATCCAACAAGCTTATTAATCAGTAAATTGTTGTTTATTTACTGCAATCTATACATTAATATATAAAAAATATATTAAGCATAGAATATTACATTATATTATATCGAAAACGCAATGAAAAAAAAGAGAAGCTACTTCAATAAGTGATGTTGAAATATTACAAGAAACACGTACTATTATAAAACTAGTAATTACAATTCGAATATAAATAGTTATATAGGAACCCTCGCTACTGGCAACTATATATCTTCTCGCAATCTAGTAGTCCAGATGGTCAAAGTGTGACTAATCAATTTCCACAAAAACGAATTTCTCTCGTATACACCTCCCTACAAAATAAAAGCTCAAAAAGTTAGCTATCTTACATTTCATCTTATTTTTCAAACATTTTTAACATTGGTCTAGTAAACACATACAAAAACATATAGCTATCAAATTGTTTTGATAAAAGAAAAATAATTACGTATTACTATTAATTGCAACAAATGTTCAGATCAGGAAAAATAAACTTTTTGTCTTTCCGTAAAAAGAGCATCGTTCCGAATGATAATAGATTGATATGGGGATAACAATTATAAGTAATTTGTTGCTAAGAACTTATGTTATAAGTAGAAATTATAGAGATCCTGAGATCCTCGAGACTAGATACGCCGAGATCATTAACGTGAGAACCGAGGGATGTCGCTGGGGTCGATTTTCCGGGGCTGCGTGCCTACTGCGGGGGTGCGGACCCGCCCGGAAAATCGCGCGCGCGGCTACGTCGAGTTTTCCGCGCGTGTATTACGGGTGGCGCGGAGCGGTGTGCGAATGCGAGCCCCGCGCGGCTGCTTGTAAGTGGCGATGGCAGGCCGCAGCCCGGCCCATCATCGATCGATCACGCGCGCCGCGAGCCCGGCCGAGTTTTAAAGTGCGAGCCGCACAAGAGCAGCCGACGCGGGAGGTGCCACCGCTTATTTTGTATACATGGCCCCCGTGTCCCCCGCGAGCGGCGAGGCCCGCCGAGTCCCGGGATGCCGGCTCGTCGCCTGATCCTCGCCGGGAGGCAGACGCCCGCGGGCCCTACTGCCTCGTGGAGCCGCAAGTCCGGGGGAGCGACCCGCTTCTAACCTCCTCCTCAGCCGTCGATCGCTCTTTTGGCGCACGAAGGTTCGCCGCCGCTCCCGATTATGTATTCGTGATTTTCGATCCAAACTTGAGATCCCCGGTGCGGCCGCCCTTACGTAACTTTTTTTTCGGAGGAAACGATCGCTTGGTTTTTTAGCGGGAATGCGGTACTTACACCACGCTACTAGCACCCTTCTTTTTTTTATTTTTTAAGTAAATACGTATTCATTTATTTTTTTAGTTTAATTTACCACATTCATCTGTCGGTATTTGCAGTAATAATAGCGGTTATTTTTTTTTATTAATTGTTTCTTTTTTTTGCAGACTGATAAGAATTATGTCAGCTGAAAATGCACAAGTACTGGATAAATCGAATTTTTCACATGATAATTATGCACTACTACATGACTTAGAAGTATGTTAACAATTGTTTATATCAATATTTAAAATATTTAAAATATTTCATGAGTTTTTTTAATTTTTATAGGAATATCAGGATATTTTAGGTGGACTGTCAGTATTAGTTAATGATAATAATATAGATAATAATGAAGTACAGGAATTAGTACTTAATGAAGAATTACTCAATTCTCTGACACCTGTCTCATTGCCAGATGGATCGGAAGCATTGTTGGCTGAAAATATTAGTGCGAATGGTAAATTGTTTTCTTTTTGTTTTATTCCAATTTTGTAAAAGTAAATATTTATTGAAATATGTTTATTTTTAGAACCTGAGGTACAGGAAGCCACCTTGAGGATAGAGAATGGTGCAATATATCTTCGTGATAATACAGAGCTTAATAATGGGAAAGTCATTCAATTGCAGTTAGAGTCGTTAGGAATAAATTTCCTAAAAAATGAAAATATTATAATAAATGATGGAGAAAATTTGTTTCCTCAACTGCAAATTATAGACGGTGTTTTGTATTTAGTAACTAATCAAATTGGAGAGTGTCAAGGATTGTGGGAAACTTCTTCAGATAGTAACCAAAATGCTGTGTTCTCCGCAAATAATCAAATTGAAGAGGAAGAAGATGATAAGCTTAAAAGTAAACATGAATGTCCCAGAGATGATTGTGCCAAAGTATATAGTACCCACCATCATTTAAAAGTAAATTAAATAAATACTAAATTAATAAATAATTTATAATGATAAAATATATTTAATAATGTTTCACATTTTTAGGTTCATGAACGTACCCATACAGGTCAACGACCTTACATGTGCACTCATCCAAAATGTAAAAAAAGTTTTTCTACTGGATACAGTTTAAAAGCCCATTTACGTACACATACTGGTGAAAAACCGTATAAATGCACTGCTGAAGAATGTGATAAAAGTTTCAAAACTTCAGGTGATCTTTTAAAGCATGTTAGAACCCATACCGGGGAAAGACCTTTTGTTTGTCCCTTTGAAGGCTGTGGTAGATCATTTACTACAAGTAATATTAGGAAGGTAAATTCTAATAACATTTATTTCTCTTTAAATTTAGAAAAAAAAAAAGAAATAATTTGCTTTTAAAAAAATCATTTCCTTTTTTTTAAATTCTGCTACGAATATACATTACCATATGAATAAAAAAATTAAACTTTTTTAGGTACACATAAGGACACACACAGGGGAACGGCCTTTTAAATGTCCACAACCAAAATGTGGTAAGGCCTTTGCTAGTTCAACAAACTACAAAAATCATATACGTATTCATTCTGGTGAAAAGCCATATGTTTGCTCAATAAAAAATTGTGGCCGACGATTCACAGAATATTCTAGCCTTTATAAACATCATATAGTCCACACCCAAGAGAAGCCTTATGAGTGCGAAATTTGTCATAGACAATATCGTCAGCATAGCACACTTATAATGCATAAAAGAACTGCACATTCTATAATGGACAATGATGAACAAGACGACGTGTTAGATGTTTTATTAGAAAATTCTGTTGATATGATCGACCAGGCCAATGTAAATATTTAAATAAAAACATTATTAAAAACATTATTTATTTTAATTTTTAAATCTTTACTAATCAGGTGATTATTTTTTTTAAGGAACTTGCTTATTCCAACAATAGTCAAATGGATATATCTGATTGTGGTGTCGATGATGAAAATCAACTACTACTTGAAGATCCTAGTCAATTAATAGAAGTACAGGTAAATAAATTTAAATTTAATTAATGTAGCCAGTAAATTTATTTTAAAAATAAACGTAATTTGTTATTAGGCATTGGAAGGTCTAAATGAAGATCCTGACGAAAATACTATTGACATGGTATTGAAAGATTTAAATATGAAATTTGAAGATGTTCAAGTGGAATTCAGGTGGAACTAATAGACCTAATAGATAGAATCTGAAGACGAGCTTCAAAAAAAAGAATATTACGTAAAAAGTATTTTAATTGATCTTAAAAAGTTTCCTTAATGGCCCAATGAAAGTAAAACGATTTTATAATATTCTTTACATTAATAGTCTTTTACAGTAATGTTAAATAGCGCATTTTACTTCCAACGAATAAGTCAATTTTTCAGTCTTCAATGTACAGTAGACTTTTGTAATTTAAATTCTTATCTATTTTTAAAATATATTAACTTATGCATCTTTAGAAATAAGATTACTTTTTTTACTTTTTTCGCGTAATGATTGTTTGTGTATATAAATCAACAAACTTTCTTATTTATCTTATATATGAAATGTCAAAAGTTTAGAGCAGTACGTCCAAGTAATTAATTTTAATGAACTCATTACTCATGAGATGAACAAGTAGCATTTACCAGTTTCAACTGATCGATTTAAATAGAGGTACTTTTGTCTAATTAGCGACGAAATATTCGGGCAGGCGTAAACAATATCCGCAAACTACTTGGGATACAAAACAAATTGAGAATAAGGTTTCAGGTAGCTCCCCTATTAGTGTACACTGGAGATACCACGAGGTTGAATTCACGTCAAATTCTTTTACGATAATTAGAAAAGCAAGCTTGAAATAGCACTTACTAGCCGCGAACCAATTTTATTCAAACCGCCTTCGCGCTCGTAAAAATATGTAAAACAAATAGCTTTTTACATCGTTAAACAAATTTCATGAAAATTCATCGAACGCACGATTGTCTATTCCGTCATTCATATTCCGCAGTTCTCGCCTCCTGTTTACCGAGCGATTTTTGGGTAAGATCGAAATGCTCGCGGCGAAAATTTGAACAGCTGCCCGCGAGCGCGGATAATCGATTTGCATAATAATTCGGGCGCGTGCAATCGGTCCTTTCCACGTCCGTCTGATGAAAGAGCAGGGCTATAGCCGGAGCGTCGACACCGTCGGTCGCGCCTTCTGTTTGTCGAGCTGTGGCGCGTCACCAACTCGCCGAGCGCTCCGATTTAGATCAGCGCACATATTTGCTCCTCCGAGCGCTCTATTTTTTTTCTCAATTCGCACCCGAACACCCGACCCCTTTCGTGTTTCTCTTCTCGCGCGCTCACTCGCCCCGGTTCTCTTGTCATGCGGAAAATTTCAGAATTTATTTTACAGCCACTTAGTACTGAGGACCTTTTATTTTTTTTTCTCGACTTAAGAGTAATTTGACTGGTGATAATTAGTTTGAAAAATGGAAAATTAGTTTGATTTTAGCAATGGCACATGTGTAAAATATTGTACAGTTATTACTGCATTTTTTGCAATTATAGTACCTCGGCAGGACAAGCTGAGTGGTTAAATAAAAGTGCAGCCATAAAGGCAACAAATGAATCTTTTGTTAAGCGATATCCACGGTAACCGCAACGCGACCGCGCGAAGAGTCGAGTATGGAACTGTCTTCACGTGTAAGTGATAAAATGCTTTTAGTCAAACTCGAGAAGATTCGATTTAACGAATCAGGTGATTGTTGTAGCAATTTTTTCCTTTAATTTCGGAATTTTACTTCATAGCCAAGTTGACTATGTCTAAAGCTATTTACTTTATATTATCAATAATTTTTTTACGATATATGCGAACATTACAAAAAAATTTCAACGAGTACTTACACACGTTAGTACAGATAGTATTAAAGATAACAAAAATTTTTACCAGTTCTCTTTCCTATATGTCAGAATCTCTGCCCAGTGAATTTCCCCAAGTTATCGACGTTATAACTTTTTATCTATTTTCTTAATCCACTGCAAAATTTCCGATGGATTAGCCAAAACAAATTAATTAATAAAGACGTAAATTATCCGATTCATTTTTCTTTTTTTTTTGCGTCTAGCGTTGGATAGACGAGAAAGTGGATATTAGCGTGGAAAGCGGCGCGCGATGAGTATAGAGGCTAGAGACGACCTTACGTTTTCTCTCGGCTCTCGAGCGTCCCACCCCAACCGAGACGCGGAAGCTGTACCGGCGCAGAGATTTCAGCCGCGGCAGTCGTCGCCCGGCTGCGCCAATCGCTTAATCCACTTCGCGCGGGCCTTGCACATGTTTTTCGTGTTGAAGAAAATTTTTTCAGATTTTAATTAGTGATTAGATTTTAAAATTTGTATTTTGTTGGCAAATGATGCTGGAGGATCTTTTTCAATTGGATTAATCAGTGGTAAGATTGCGATTGTTACAAATCTGTCGAAATTTTTTCATATACTTTTGAGAAAAATATTTACGACTTTGTACCTTTAGATTAATTATTCCGATTATTCGATCACTAAATAATTGATTGATATTCAATTATTCAATCGGTTAAAATTATAATCTTGTATTTTAAAATCTCTAAATTTACAATACTTGTTCGAATGTTTTAATGATAATTCGAATATTTAAACTGTATTAAAAAACTTTACTCTCATACTGCAAAAGAGTTAATCCGAAAAATCACTCTTTTTCACAAAGAAATTGATCAGACACTCCAAGTACGATCTGCTGAGTTTTCAATCGAACATTTTTTTTTATTATTTAAATTCCAAATATTTTTATATTTTTTAATTAGCTGAACTACTTAGCGACTTCATCTTTGTACACGTCAAGTATGTGCTTCGAACCGTCACGAGGCCTCGAGCCTCATTGCGCATCTCTGAAAAGCGAATTTGACCCTCATCGTTATCCAAGCGACCAGCCAAAGAATCCGAAAAGATCGAGGAGCTTGTCGACAACTGGTCCTCGCTTTCATCGCCGATAATAATCGCATTTTAAATCGAAAGGGTAAGTCACCATGTCAATAAAAGAGAATTAAGAGCAGTAAAATAGATCGAACAAGGCGATAATTACGTTTACATACCAAGCGATAGGTGTAATTGTAATTCTTAAAGAATTTGGTTCTCAAATACTATTATGTGTACATGATATCTTTTTATCTATATTTTATATATTTTTTTTAACGATAATTTTTAATCATTAGATTGTCACAAAATATTTACCTATAACATAGTAAGTGCAATGATTCTAAATAATAAATAAAAATTAATGTTTCTTTACTCGTAAGATTAAAAAAGAAGCAGAAAATAATAAAAAGCGCGGAAAATCGTGAGGACCGCTCGTTCGATCAACAAATCTCTCCAGCAATAAATTATCAGAAAGCGATGGTATCGATCACATCGGATTCCTTTTTTCTTTACCCTTCTAACAGCTGATCTTGGCGATTTACATGTGTGCGGGACCCACGCTATCGGCGGTGTTACGTCAGACTCTTCTTACCTCTTTAAACAGTTCTAAGTTTGGCGCCGATTGCTATCCGGTAGTCCGATAAGCGGAGAAGCGGTTATAGTATTGGAATCGCTCGCGGGAAATTCGCGATGAGCGTCTCTGAGTCGAGGCAATCGTTTTACCGGGTACCTACGGCAACTGCTGAGTGATTGTTTTACTCAGAATTTGTAGGTCGATCTGCAGACTAGTTTTTCAATTTGGTTTATCAAACTCAATTCATTTGTTTCGAGTCACATTGCGGCCGATTTCGTAGGTGATTTCAATGAAAAGTTTCTCAAAATTTCTTTCTTTATGGTTAAAAAATTGCTAAATCGCTGATTTGTACGAAAAACTTTGTTTTTAATATACTAATAAAGACTTTTATTTCTAAATTGGTAATTTACGTGATGACTAATATTTAGTACATTTTTTTATTAGAAAACTATCGTAATTATGTTCAATGACTATTTAATTATAATACCGTGACTATATTAAAAAAATATTTTACATTGACTTGTATGCAATTACAATCAAGGGGCAATAACCCAATATAAACAATTTTTCGAAGCATTTATAAATAACTTAAATTAATTAAACGTAAAATCGTCGAAAGCTAAACAAAATCCACTAATCATTACTCATGTCGAACTATTCCAAATATAAGTGTGAAATTGTTTTTTAGAAAGGAAAGGTGCATCTTGAAAGAAAATCGCTTTTAATCGTGGTCGCACTCGCAGTTAATCTGCAAAACCTCAGTCTTATCATCCTCTGTGTATACACGTGAGCAAGAAAGATAAGCAGTACTTTGATAATAGAAATGCTCCTTGATTTCCCGATAGTAATAGCACTTTATCTTGGCCGGGCCAATTTGTAGGCCGAGCTCGCTGTTGCTCCTTAATTTGTTCGAGCTATACCTACGAATCTTTATGATGTATTGCTTCATTTTAATAGAAAGAAAACATAAGGTGTTTCTTAATAGAGATAGAGATAATTTAAGTCTTTTTAACAATGTAATTTATCATCTGAACAATTATTCACTAGCTTCATGGCTTCATTCTAGCGGAAAATAAAAATAAAAAATAAATGAAACTGTTTTGATATTAAAATAATTTCTTTTTAATTAAGTTTATTAAAAAGTGAAGAGTTTTTTGGCGATTAAAGAGAAATTTAAGCCTCAAAGCCCCGATGAGTTTGAGAAAAAAAAGAGTCACTTAGGCACACAAAATCGTAGCTGGTCAGCTGTGACCTACGCACGCATATTTCTCAGTCGTCTCGTTGTCTGCTTGACAAACAATTAACTGAATTAGTGTATACGAGTCTAAAGAGGCCACTGATGCAAAGTTACATAGTTCCATTGCTTTTACGCGGTGTTCTTTCGTTTTCCTTCATTTTTTTATTTATCGAATCTTAGCCCTCTGTTATAAATTATTCACATTGTTCAGGCATTACAAAGTAATATTCAGAAAATACTTCATATATCAAATCTTCTATAAAGTTTAAGAATACATAATAATCATTGCAAATAGTAGTGAATTTTTCATCTAGCACAACTAAATGGTGACAAACTTGATTTAAAAAATTTTTTGTATATCTTGAAAATCCTTGCTTAGAGTCCACTAGTTTTAATAACATTCTATTCCTTTTAAGAATTGAAATATCTAGTGAAGGTGTAATTTCAAAGAATTGCTAAAAAATGTTTATATTTACATGTATTTTCATTATCTCTACTTTTGTGTAATAGGTGCTTATGATAAAAATAAAAATAATGATAAATAAAAAAAAAAATAAAAAAAATAAAATAATGATTTAATTTACCTCAATTGATGGTAAACAAATTGTAGACCAATCTTCGGTACAAGCAATACATTCACAAGTAATGTTACATATTCCAATTGTACTTTGTCTAAGTTTTTTAGGTATCATAAAGCTCATTTGATTAAAAGTTCTAAATAGCTACAAGTAAAACTTGTTAATAGTTTTGATATTTGCAGGAAATTTATCAGTAATAAATGATTGTACCTGAGATCCTTTTTTTATAGGATGACATGCAAACATAATATTTTTACCACCATTAGTTCTAACAGTTTTCACATTATTATGGCAACTGTGATTAATCAAATTACTAAATAATTCTACATGAAAAAGTTGAAATTTTTGAATAGGTGGATTTTTATCATTCAGCAAAAGCTAGATTTTAAATAAAAAAATAATATAAAAAAAGAATTGTTAAGTGAGTAATTAATGCTAGAGAAAAATAATTTACTTACTGATTCAAAGATTGCTGCAAATAAGTAACTAGTTCTTAAAATCAAAGCAGCTATAAAGAGCCTATCTTCATTAAGAAGTACCTCTGGTTCTAATACATTTTGTATTTGTCCAAAAAAATTAGTGAATTTTGCTAATACATAAACACAATCACAAATAACTGCAATTACACGAGTAAAATTGATACTCTGTATTACTTTGGGACATAATTTTGTAAGACTATATACATTTCTTTTTTGTTCAGTATCAAAAATTCCATTTGAGAATCCTTTAATTCGAGGATCTGAAAAATATATTAAAGTAGGAATATAAATTTTACCAAATTTTTACAATAAAAATGTCAGTAAACTGCTTTTTACCTATAGTGTTTTCAATTTCTAAAATATGATCTTTCATCTGATCAATGCTGCCTACTTCATAAATTGCAGACAGTACAAATCTTGTAAGAAAAATACTTTCATCAATTACTGTACTATGTTGATAAATAACACATTCGTATTGATGGTATTCATTCCAAGCTATTGCTCGACATGCTTCTGAGCAATAAATACTGTAAATACAAAACTCACAAGGTAGAGAATTGTAAGCCATTACTGTACAATAAGAACAATAAAAATACATTTCTTCATCCATACGGGTAAAAATTGATTTTTGGACAGAAATAATCTCTCCTGGTTTAATATCTTCTGTAGCAACAACATGCCGTCCCCATTTTTTATCATATTTTATAGCTACAGATTTTGATGCAGAAGGTATTTCTTTAGACCTTTCAAAATTTAGTAGATCTTTAATACAACTACTTTTTTCAGACAATTTAATATCACTTTCAATTTTCTTTTTTTTAACAAGCAGTTGATTCAATTTGGCAGTATATATCGTTCTTTCAGACTCCTGAAATTGCACTAAAATCTGTAATGCTTCTTCATACACAAATTCGGTAGACTCATGTAGCATCATTAGAGACTCTGCTTTCCGAATAAGCAATTTTACTTTTAATAAGTTATTGGAAGCTATGCTTAATGCTCTGTCAATATCAATTATGCATTCCTTATATTTTTTTATATGAAAAAATAATGCTGATCTGTTTCCATACCCCATAGCTAAATCTTCAGAATTATTCGGTGCCAGTGCAATGCTCTTGGAATAATAATGCCAGATTTTTTCATGAGTAGATCTATCATGTGGTCTGTGCTTGTAAAGTTCATTTCCCAACTTCCTGCAATTTTCTGAGCCACTTGCATTCTTTACTTTACCAGCTGACTCTGTGAAGGTTAAAGATTTTCTGTACTTCATGTACAATAGCAGGGAAAGCTTTTCTTGATGCAAAATATCTTCACGTTTCAGCATCTTTTCTCACCTCTTTTTTTAAAAAACTAGAAATCAAAACAATGTTACACGACACCTCCTTTACACAGTTACTTAAAATAATAAAATTTTACTGTATCTATAATTGCAACTTAAGATCTACTTGCTAATAAACGAGCGAAGATGCACTACACTGACAGGCACTTGTCTTATACTTTTACTGCTTTTATTGAAATTCACGATTCACTTGATGTTTTATCCATTCTTTTCCAGTACTTTCCCTAACAATGTGCGAAAGGACCATTCACATTAACGACTTTGTCCGCCTGGTGAGATTTGCAGTAATCAAGAAGAAATCAACCAATAACGAGTCAAAGTAGCTGGACAGCATGCGATTACATGCTGGCCGGCTTGTTATATGAATGGCGCTCTAGGGATTCCTAGATTATTAAAATGAAATTCCTTAAGATTAGGTTGGTAGCACTTACCGAATCAAAAGTCAAAGTTTGCTCCCACTTATTCAGAAGAACAAAAGAACAATAATAATAAGCTCCTGATTTGTAATTGGGTAAATTTTTCGATGAAAGCAACTTTAGGTTTAAATAAACAGTATTTCAGCATTTTAAAGTATCACAGACGGGATGAGTTAATTTGAAAGTAATTCTGCATTCGTAAAGGGAATTCGAGCGCGTAATATTTATATGTATACCGGATGTGATATGGCGTATACGTGATATAATGTACATACATGGCATCAGGAAACGTCTGCAGGATATCAAGATTTCTTTTAGACCTCATACCATGTGGGTAAGAAGCAAATATTAAAAGAAATATTTTTAATAATCATAATTATATAATGTTTATACTACAACAATATGACGGTAGCTCCTTTCAAACATTTTTCAATTTTTATAAATTATGAATTCTTACATAAGACAATGTAAGAACAGTTACCGTCGATAATACCGATCTGTTTTTCGTTCTAACTCGTACGCTAATAACGTTCAGCTATAAATTAAGAAAAAAAAATATAGTTGCGAGTGGCACCGTGCAAACTTCGCTGACGACCCATCGATTGCGGCTGCAACTTTAATCGAAGAAATACGATGCGAATAAATTATCGAAGAGGTAGGAGGACTGGATAGCGATATAAGAAAGTGACTCACGGGCAGCTGTGGCAACAAAAAGGGAATAGACCGTTAGGGTCGCGGACACGTAAACGATCGCGCTTTTTTGCCGGGGAAAAAGCTCTATTTCTATAGGCCTCTCAGCGTCTGCACTCTTAGTCGGAAGTATCGCTGGTGGGAAATTTCTCCTTCCGCCTTTCCGTTTGTAAGTACTGATTAGTAAAATTTTATTTTTATGAGTTACTAAGTGTTTTTTGGGTAGAATGGTAATTTCATAAGAAAAGAAATTGCAGAATCTTTTAATTTATGCAGGCATCTTCCCACGAAATTATTATACTATAATAATAAGCTTTCAAGTTCAGATAGCAGAATAATTACGCATATTGCATGTATATCTTAATCAGCAAAATAAAAGAATAAAAAACAAGTATACAGCAGTTCGTTCCGATAAATTATTGATAGGTATAATGATATCTGATTATTAGTACATAAAAATAATGACAAAAATATTTCAACTCGAAGATATATTCGATTGTAACAGGAAAAAGTAATATTGAAAGATGAGCAATTTTTAACATCCCACTTTAGAACTAAATTCGATTAATGAATACAAGGGAATAGAAAATTTGCAAGAAAAGTTTTTACTATTTCTACAGAAGCTTTTAATTTCTGTCTTTATGTATCACTTAATAAATTATCGATCATAACTTCGTATTAATTATTTTTCTGCGAAAGAATTAATTCAATATTTAGCCGGAGAGCGATTAATCTTGGCATAATGACTGGGAAATATATAGTGCCTTTTAAATGCATAAATATGCACTACACTCGGTACGTCTCGAGCCAAGTGTCGAAGCGGTCAGACTCATAAATAATTAACGCAAATTCCAACGAT
The DNA here is from genome assembly GCA_035586675.1 of Eurytoma californica. Lineage (NCBI taxonomy): Eukaryota > Metazoa > Arthropoda > Insecta > Hymenoptera > Eurytomidae > Eurytoma > Eurytoma californica. Next base: position 2,219,805 of record JAXIUT010000021.1, on the reverse strand, counting down.
CCCACAAGTATTTCGCTAAAAGCTTGCCCTACTCCTCGTTAAATTTTTCCGGGATAAAGAATAACAAATTCTTCAAATCAGGACGGGAATGAGGAATCGGTGGGAAAGGGAGCTTCGGGGGAATAACAGGAGAATAAGGGATTCCCGCAAGAGACGGACGCGTAATGTCGGTGACACGCGCGTGCCCCGCGTCAACGCACGTGACTCGCGCGCAAAGAAACGGGAGAAAAAGCAGACGTGGGTGCGCCGCTCGCGGCTCTTCCTGCTCCTCGCGACACTTTCGTTAAATCTTTTTTGTGATTCACCCGGGGATTGATTATTCCTTGCGGTTGTCGCACGCGCCTCTTCCGCCTTTTAACGGCGACCGCGCTGTGACGTTTCCACGTTCACCCAAGGCCATGCATCATCCTTTATTCTAACTTTCGACATAACTATTGGTGTTTTGTATATATTTTAGACTCTTATTTACTTACATTATCTAAGTCGAAATTTTGTAATTAAACTAATGTTTAAGTTCTCCACTATAGAGTAAATAATACTGAAGAGGACCTTAAATCGCCAATCCAGATTTGCGCATTGACGCGCAAAGGTGACATTAGCGTCGATTGTGAATCAGCTGAGAAGCTTATGCAGCTATTTCTCGTAAAAAAAGACTTAATCGGAGCGGCGCGTAATGCATCAGATCGCGTCAGATACGTAGTCAATTGGATCGCGAGACTACGCGGAGGTGATGCTGGCGTGCTCCATCATTACGTTCACTAAGTGTGTACATACATAGAATACTTCGTTTCGCGAATCGCGCTTTTTCTGAGCAACATTGTATTACGCGTAAAAATAAAGCTTCGTACTACTCGTACGCGACGTAATCGATTGAATTGGAAATGTATCTCGGGCAGATTTTCATTTTTCCCGGCGAGTTACGTCATTTTTAACGGACTGCGAAATATAAGCTAAGCTTTTGTAGATCTTTGGCGTGCTTGACATTTTTTCCGGTGATTCAGTTAGAAATTCGGTGTTAATTCGTACAGCGACCTGTGCACACAAAGATTGTCACGATTATTTTTAACCTTTTGAGTGACAAAAGATACAACTGATTAGTCTGACAAATTCCAAATGTGGAGTTACAAACTTTCCTTGAATAATTTTGTATAATCTTTTACTCGCGCTGCTTTCATCCGAAATAAAGCATGAAATTCTTGCAAACTTCAAGTAATTCAATACGAAGTATAAATTTCAATTATTTGTTTAAGAAAAAAATCGTTGCACATCATCAGAATTAGCTTTAGCGCGTGTTGGATATTAGAATTTTAATTCGGTGATCAGATCGGAACTACCTATACCTATAATACATATAAATTGAAGCGTCGCAATTTAAAAAGTACGCGCCTTATTCTCGGTAAGCACATGTCGAACCACAGTTCGCAGACTCAAGGCTGGCTTACCCTACAAAGCGAAGAAAATTTGGGAGCTTCGTGTCTTTTTTTGAATGAACGCGGATTACGCGAACGTGTACGCGCTAATGTAATTGCTGGGCTGCATGACGTTCACTGGACTTTTTACTACGCACGTCAGTTTATAGAAGTGTACCTCCTGCGGGAAAATACCGATTTTTATTGTGGGAAAATGGGTTCAGTAAATAATGACGCGAGAGTTCAAGTTAGAACCAAGTGCTTCTTTATTGAAACGATACGTAAAATGATCAAATAGGATGCATCCGGTGTTCACGCTGTCGAGGTCTCCTCAAGAGTGCCCAGCTCCTCCCTGGAGGACGCTTCCCCTGCTCAGAAGAATCAATTCAATCCTATTTACAAATAGGAAATAAGGCAATATGATTAACTCAGAAATAATCGGAAATTTACATCGGTGGTTCTACTAATTATTCTTATTTGAATTTGTGTATTTTTACTATTTAAT
>JAXIUT010000021.1:2156569-2179080 GCA_035586675.1 Eurytoma californica | reverse complement strand
ACGAAAATATTTGACACAAAATCCAGCTGGAAAATCCAGTCAAATCCAGCTGGAATCCAGTCAATCCAGCTGGAAATTCAGCTGGAAATCCAGCTAGATTTCCAGCTGAATTTCCAGCTGGATATTTTCGACCGGGCTCCCAATTAACAAACTAACTATATCCACATAATTTGCGGTCAGTTATTAGTTCATTTCTATAATTTGTACAATTTTTTTAACTTTACTTTTTCGTAATTATTTTCAGTTTTTATTGAGAGTACCATAACTTGTACAACCCAATCATAAGATCAAAAATTGATCATTTTAATCTATCAAGTTTATTTTTAATAATCTTAGATTTCTCTAATTTTAAAGTGGGTTGCTACTGAAAATTGATCCAAAAATAGATTCTTTAACGATTTGTGATGCAATTTAACCACGGTTTAGTTAAAAAAAAATTCTGCAAAAGAACTCTTATTTGTTTTGGTCAAATTAGTGAAATCGAAAAACTTTATGTACTGTAAAATTAGTTTAAAATAATGAAAAAAATTGAAAAATGATGAAATCTTTGGGTTTTTTACTTACACGCTAAATCGGCTAGAGTTAAATTTGACTTCAATAGAGTCAAATTTTGACTCCAAAACTAGATTGAAACTAACTCCGTCGACTGGAGTTAAGTAAAGTGAAATTTTCACTAAAAATTAGAGTGACAAGTAGATCTACGCCATTGATAGAATCACTATAAAATAGAGATTTTCACTCTAATTAAGAGTGCGATTAAAACAGTCGATTCGTATAGAGTAACAATTTGACTCCACTAGAGTAGAATTGACTCTTTCAGTCAATTAACTTTAAAATGAGAGTGAAATTTCACTCCAGCTGATTAAACGTATAGAGTAATACGTGTAGAGTACAGATGTAAAATTGAAAATTCTTTGTCCAAAAATTAGAAAATTAGGTTTTTTAGAGTAGAAACCCTCCGTAAGAAAAACGAAACAAGCTCACTCTTAGATATTGAAAAGGTTCGACAAAATTGTGTCCTTTTTCAGAAATGTTACAAAGAGCAAGAACCTCGATCTACATAAAAAACATAATCTTTCATCAGCTAATAAAGATAAAACTAAAAATTTATCTAAAAGCTAAATAATTTTATTTTTCTATTAAAATTAACACCATTAAAAAAAGAAAAAAAATACTTTTAACATACACCCATCACTCCTTCCGCATTAAAACGCGTTCACCACCGAGTCGATTTGCAAGAGCAAAAAACTAGCAGCGGTGTCCGCTCGTCCTCCACCGCGCGCAACTTTGTCGCGGCTGAGCTCGCCTCTAAAACAAAATTAAAAGCCTCGCCTTGCTGCGGTCGCGACGAAAAAAAAAACTGGAACAAAAGGAAAATAATTTCCGATAACCGCGCGGCGGCGACGCGCACACGCTCGCCGCGTCCTCGCTTAATCGGATCGGCCTCTCGCCTCGCCGCCTCCCGTCGACCCAAAAATTAAAAAACCAAAGCGTCAACGAGTCACCGAAGAAGAAGACCTCCACAAAGGGCACACACCCCCCGGCGAAAAACGACCGCCTCTGAAAATAGCCGACGGGGTGCGCCCCCCTCCCTCTGGAGAGTACGAAGCGGCAGGGAGGTAGGAGGTAAGAGGAGGAGGCGGTGTGATTGTAGGGGTACATACACGGAGGCTGCGTCGATCGGCAATTTTTAATCCGATCCCACCGAGCCAGAAATCGATGCGCCTGCGGGACACGTTTGATCTCGGCCGCAGCGCAAGTTACCTTCGGCACGCCACGCCGAGCGTGATCTATCATGAAAAATTACCTTTGACCGAGGCGCAGCCCCGCGCGACGCGCCAGAGATGCCCCGGCGGAAGAACGAGCCGAGCGACCCGCGCTGACGAGCGCGACCGGCCAGTCGGAATTAATGAAAAATCCATATGCGAGAGAGAGAGAGAGAGAGAGAGAGAGAGAGAGAGAGAGAGAGAGAGAGAGAGAGAGAGAGAGAGATGCGGTCAAGCTTTTCCTCTAAGTTGGATTTTATGTGGCTAACAAGGAGATGACCTGGGTTGCGAGTCCAATTTCGATCAAACTTTGTAAAATGATTCTACGGGATTTTTTTGAATGGAGCCTAGTAACGAAAGTAGGAGACATTTAAAAATCTAGGGGAAATATGCGCTTGCGAAAATGCTGATTTCTCTGAAACTAAAAGCCGTACAAGCCGTATAAAAAATAAAAATAAAGTTTAACATAAATAGAATTGATAACCAACGGTTTAGCCATCCGTTCACCAAATTACGAAGGATTGACCAAGCTTTTAATCAATGATTGGCCAAAAATACCCCTTACTTCGTCACGGCACAACAGCTGTGGTTGGCCAACGAATCGTGAATATTAAAAATCGCGAAAAAAGACAATTATACGTAATTTATGATTCAAATAAAATATTAATAGTTGTACTATTCATGTAGTATCAAAAAACCACATGTATACACTACGTATTGCTTACACAAATAGATTTAAATCAGTAAACTTGTGCTTCTAATTGAGGTTATGTTTATGTAGATATAGATATACAGCTCTTGTTCTCAAGCACGCGGACATCAACTTAACCTTAAAATATTTGTTGTCATTCATTGGCTTAAAAACTTGATCAATGGTTGGTATTCTTAATACATAAGCCATTTTGATTGGGTTATTTTCTACCATAGGGTTAAACTTATTAGATTAAAAAATCTTTAATGGTTCAAAAATTATGTGCAATTGAAAAAATCGAAAAAATTTTGTGTGCAATAATTTATGTCAAATTTTGTTAGTAACTTTTAATCAATTTTCAATTGTACATCATTTTAAGGCAATAAAGATTTTTGATCTAACAAGTCTTAAATTGTAGGATTTGTGCTAAGCTTTATTTTCATTTTTTACGCATGCTTGTATGACCTATAGTTCCAGAGAAATCAACATTTTCGCAAGTGCATATTTCCCCTAGATTTTTTTTAAATGTCTCCTATTTTCGTTACTAGGCTCCATTTAAAAAAATCCCGAGAAAAGATCAATTATTTTTTACCAAAGAATCATTTTACAAAGTTTGAACGAAATCCAAGACCCTCAACCCTGGTCATCTTCTTCTTACCAGGAGAGTGTTTCACCTCCGGAACATCAATCTCTCCGAAACTTTGCATGGTATTTTTTTAAGCCTTAATATAAAGCCTGATACTTTTAGTTTGATCTCATAGGCCTTGCTTTCTTGTACCGAGACTTATACACCTTTGTTATATTGCAATACTCAAATAACATGAATTATTGTAAATCTGTGGATTTATTAATTTTCATTAATTTATTTACTACTATAATTACTAACATAAAAGAAAAGATATTAATTTTAACAAAATGAAATAGTTTTAAACCACTTGTATAGTTTTCCTGTTATTTTTCGCAGCTGCGAACTAGACCAAGGGACTTCATATTGCTTACTTTTTTTAATTACATCACATTCTTGTAGATTACATGTAAATAACAATGTACTTAAGAAAAGTAATATGAAATAAGCAACATGAAGTCCCTTGGTTTAGTTAGCAGCAAAGAAGTCTCTGCAATACAAGTATTAGATTGGTAAAAATTATTATCCGCTGAGTAAAAGGTAAAACTGTATACAAATGGTTTAAAAATAATTCATTTTGTTAAAATTAATATCTTTTCTTTTATGTAAGTGATTATAGTAGTGAATAAATTAATAAAAATTAATAAATCCACAGATTTACAATAATTCATGCTATTCGAGTATTGCGATATAACAAAGATGTATAAGTCTCCGTACAAGAAAGCAAGGACTATGAGATCAAACTAAAAGTATCAGGCTTCATATTAAGACTTAAAAAACACCATGCAAAGTTTCGGAGAGATTGGTGTTCCGGAGGTGAAGCACTTTCCTTGTTAGTGCGAAATTACGTGTGACGCAGTTTTTTAAATGTCGTTATTACTGGATGGTTTCTTATTCAATTTTATATAAATACTGTATAAGAAACAGTTTGTCAGTTCAGTGGAATGAGCTAACGCCTTGATTTTTATTGAAAAAGGCGAACGTCCCGATTTTTAATTGGTATTTTTCGTTTCTCCAACTGAAAATTGAAATGTCCGCGGTTCCAAATAAATATCTAGTTTCTGCATTTTTCACTAAGTGTTAGAGATATAGGTCACGGATTTTGTTGAAATTTTGAGCACTGCTTTTTTATACCAAAATATGGAGAGCCAAAATATTATTTTTGACACAGTAGATCCTTGAAGTTATTTCCTTCTCTAAAGCTTCATATTTCAATGAAAAAAATCCCCTTCTTAGAAAAAAAATTCAGGTGTTACGTGCCTGCTGATGCGGACTAATTCAAGCAGTGACCTTCATTAAATTATTATATAAATAGGGAGGTAGAATATTTCTGTATTTAAAATTTCCATTTAAGTACATTTAGAATATTACTTTTTTTGTTAATGAATGTAAAACTGATCAAGTTCATAAACATTAAAAAAATTGTTCAGTTCACAAGATCGTGTTATCTTGATTTGAGATTACACTAATGATTTAAGGTTTTTTATTTTTTACGCATTAATTACGGTATTAGGAATTTTAAATTTGGACAAATTATAATTTTAGAATCGGATCGCATCGCTTTAAACTTCAATCTAAAAATTGAAATTAACCCGTTTATTTTATACTTAAAAAAATATGTATAACTTTCTTATAAACACCGAATTTAATACTATAAATGCAAATGCGACAATGGAAAATCCAGTAAGAAATTAAATCAGTGCAATCTAATAAGAACCCGAAGAAATCTTTGGAAATTATTGAAAATTGTAGACAATAAATTATAGGAACTTACAAGAAATCACTGGAAATAGTTGGAAATTAGGGACATCATTAAGAAGTCTTGGAAAACTGTAGTATTTGAAATCATAAGGAATTCTTTATAAATCTTCAGAAATAGTTAGAAATCCTTGAGTGAGATCTCGAATGCGCAGATCCTCAGTAATAAACAAGTAGATTTATATTAAGTTATCTGGTAATGATACCTGTGCACAACGATCAAAGAAATCCGATGATAATAAAACCAAAGAGACCAATGTTCCAAACTCTGATATCACCCAACTATTCTGAATGAATGTAAGCTCCACGTTTAAATTATTGTACACTATACTAAATTTATTATTCTTCGTAATATTTCACTTTACTTTATACAGCTAAAATATGCAAGACAAGACAAGACAAGAGGCCTCAATAATAAAGCTTAATAAAAAAAGAAAAAAATCCGTCCATCCTTCCAACCAGCGGCTATCGCCAGTCCGCATTGAAACCCAGCACTGCGTTGCCGTTGACGAGGCTGGCGAACAGTGCCCTGGCCCTGTCGCTGGGTGAGGAGGACTCGCCGTCGCCCTTGGCCGCCGCGGCCGCGGCCACCGCCAGCCTGGCGTCCTCGTACCTGCGCTCCCGTCGACTCGCCTGGGCGATCCTGGGCAGCGCCGAAGGGTCGCCGGTGTCGCCGATGTGCCTGTCGATGCGCACCACCTGGCCGATCGGCTCGATGGTCGTGCGGATGTTGCCCTCGGACCTGCCGTAGCGCGCCGTCATCTGCAGCCTGGACAGCACGGTGTCGTCGTCGACGAAGTAACCCCGCTTAAGGTTCTCCGACTTGGTCTTGCGGATGATGAGGGCGAAGCGCCGCTTGATGTCCTCGCGCACCATCTCCTCCTCCGGCTCCTGCTCGCTGGCTCGACCGGCCTGGCTGCTGGTGGCCGCCTCCAGCATGTCCAGGAGGCGGGCGAACGACAGGCAGATCTCCTCCATGGACTTCTGGCTGATCAGCAGGAAGCCCCGGGCGTCGCGGTCCTGCTTGCGGATCACCTCCTCCAGTTCGGTCATGTCGGTCTTCGCGGAGCGCAGCTTAGCTTCGGCGAACTCGCGGCGGGCGCGCTCCTCCGCCAGGACCATGTCGACCCGTTGCTTCTCCTCGCGGAGGCAGTCACGCTCGCTCTGGGCCTCCAGCAGCTCGCGCAGCACCTCCTGCAGCTTCTGCGCCCCGGGGTCCAGCTTCAAGTCGGCGCTGGACTTTGCCTCGTCTCCCGGGTCTTCGGAGTGTTGGGTAGCCTCTTTCGGGGTTGTTTCGGCCACTGACTGGATCTGAGATTGCAGGTCTAGGTGTAGGGCTATCTTCGTAGAGGCTGGTTCAGGCTGCCAACGCAAAATCGAACATAACCTCAGAAAAAGCGATCTCATAATTTTGAAAATAACTTCGTCATTTTGTTACACAATTTAATTAATAATTTGTTACTTCACAAATGTGAAAACTTCATTATGTAATTGAATTACATAATTAAATTACGCAGTTTGATTAAAAATGCGAGGCCTAATAAAAACTGAGGGATTCAGTAACGAAATTAATAATATCAATATTTTTAATCTTATTAATAGTAGAAAATTAACCATAACATGACCAGAATATGATTTTCTGGTAATTGCTAATTGCTGATAAAAATTCCGAATAGAAAGGTCCCAGTACCTAAGGTTTCTGGTTAAAATCTGATCAACTATAGATTAACACTGATAGTAATGTTGCACCGACTTTATCGAAGCGAATATCGCTACGGTTCAGTACCTTATTCCAATAGAACAGTTGCTTTTTTGGCATTCCCTTCACTGGTTGAAAAAATCGATTAGTCTCCCATGCCAAAAATCTGGCATGCATGATTATCAAATGCGTAATCGTGTGTAGATCTTTAGATCTTCACCAGATTAATAAACCGACCAGAGAATATTGATTATTTTTCTACCATGGTAGTAGTCTATTCAGTGGGCCTCATTTCAAGCTTCGAAATGATTTTTCTTAAATTTAAAAAAAATAAAATTACATAACCACGAAATGAATTTTTCGAATTTTTGAAGAAACAGATTACGTTACAAAATTAAGTAATAACTTTCACTAGGGCCTCGAACACGAGTAGTACCTGCGGTGGTGGTGGTGGTGCCGGCAAGATGCGTTCACTGGGTTTGATGGGTTGTCTGGGCCGCCTCTCGAGGCCAGGCACAGCAGGCTTTATCTTCATCCTCTTGATTACTTGGGAGGCCGGGGCGAGCAGCGGCTTCCTGTAGATAATAGGCGCCGGCGGTCGCTTCACCTGCCGCACTATCGCGCTCTTCGGTCTGGACACTTTGGACTCCTGCTCGCCCTGTTTCTGCTTCAACAGGTTACCCGCCGACGAGACGCGTTTGCTGCCGTCTTTGGACTGCGGCATGCTGAGCCAGCGGTACTCGCTCTTGCTCTGCAAGTCGTTCTTCTGCAGGCTCCTCGTAATCTCGTCCAGCGTGTCCTCGTGCAGGTTCGGGTTCAAGCGCACGTCCACGATTTCCAGGGTCTGGTTGTGGTGAAGCAGACCGAGAAGGTCGCCCGATATGTCTTCGGTCAGACCGCACTGCTGAAGATCCAGCGCCTTGAACCAGAGGCTGTCTCTTATAGCTTCAATGATGGCTAGAATTAAGCATTTTCGTTGGTTGATGTGGTAAAAGCAATTATTTTTTATACTTTTGATACTAATCAGAATTGAAAATAAAGAAAAGTGACTGAATTTAAAAAAAAAAAACAGTGGAACCTACTAAGAATATTACAGACGAAGAAAAACAATATACACACATAAAGGAAGACGTATTTCCATAATTACGACAAGGGATCAGGGATTCAAAGATTGTGACGGCATGAAACTCTTACAACATAAACAATTATGTTATTAAATTGTTCCTTTACAGGTATTTTAAATTATTAATTTTCATTTGGTATTACTGAAGAACTAAAATTCGCTATCAGTGATTCTTTCAACAACAAAAGTGTATGATAATTAATTTTTCATTATTATTTCCAACCCGCTAAATTCTTCAATAAATTTACTGGTTTAAAAATGACTGGCTGTTTGATGGAATAGCAGAACCGTACCTCTGCCGATCATTGAACTTAAGCATCGCTCAAGGAGTAAAAAACATTTATTAGATGGTGATCGCTTGTCTAGGACTTCTAGGAGATCATTTTATTTATCTGCCCGGTGAATTTCTCAAGTTTTTCACTTTTAAGTCTACGTTGTCACATCTTTTTGTGTGATGTGTTTTTAGGTTTTGTGTGTCACGCTCGTTTCTGATTTTCATATCTAAAAATCTAAGTATATTCAGGTTTTAAGGTTTATAAACCTAAAGCATATTCGAACATAGGGTGGTGCAGAAGTCAACGTAACAACCTTCAGACTCATTGCCCGAGGTTGAGGTTTAGTTAAAAAGTACGAGGTGTAGAAAAGTGTATGACCTAAGGTATGAGTGTCTTACTAGGGGATACAAACTGTACCTGGACAAATCAAAGTACGCTCACACTAATTTAAAACTGAATCTATCGTGTACAAATAAAATCCTCAATCATCACGAAATAAAAAAGCACCTACCCGTAACAGCCTCATTGCCAAGCTTGGCGTTGCCGTTGAGCGTGAGCCTCCTGAGCCCGGGCATGCTCTCGAGCTTGGGTTCGCGATACCTGAGCGACTGCTTCCAGGCGTCGTGATACAGGGCGAGCTTCTGCCTGGATAGTGCCGAAGCGAGATCCGGCCCGGCCGCTGCCGTCAGGTCGCACTGCGACAGATTCAGCGAGCGTATGCTCTGCAGGTTGGCCAGGGTGCGGCAGACGAGCTTGCAGCCGGCGTCGCCGATGTAGCATCGCTGCAGCGACAGGTGCTGCAGCGACTTGGTGCTGGCCAGGCCGACGCACAGCACCGCCAGGCAGTCGGCCGGCACCGGGATCCCCTCGATCTCCAGGCACGTCAGGGTCGTTGAGTTGCGCACGCACTGGGACACGCTGTGCGACAGCCACTCCACCAGGAAGCGCGTCAGCACCACCGGCGCCTTGCCCACCGCCCGAGCTTTCGACTCCGAGTTCGCGTGCTCCAAGAGCTTGCGGTGCTGGTACTTGCTACGCACGTTTATCGATCTGCCGAGCGGATTTTTTTGGGAGTTCACTCTTTTTTTGTATTAGCTTTTTAATATACCTGTGTACATTTATCAATTTGGAGATATGATTTAATCATTTACGTGGCTTGTTGGTGCGAATAGTCACCCCGTGCTTGTTTATGTTAACATGCTACATTGGACGAAATATAAATAAAACTTTTCTTATTTAAATATATATTTCTATTTCAAAGCATCTCAACATTTTCACGCATCCTTTTAAGACTCCTACAAACCTGAGGTACCATCGAAACGCTACCTAAGGAATATCATTTTGAAGTGAAATTTAAACCTTAAAGATATTTCTTTTAAATATTCAGTAAATTATAATTAGGTGTAGATTTCAATATAATACTCCAAAATTGATATTTTGAAACAAATCATCAATCCATATCCATCTGAAAGGATATAAAAAAAGTTATTTGATAAACATTGTGAGATAATGGAGTTGATATATTTTTTCTTTTTCCTCTCTTTGATATACTCATGAGTATACTCATAGTTTTCTATAGAATAAAATATATAAGATTTCTAGGAGTATGAGCTCAGAGCCGACCTATACAAAATTGTAGGTGTAGTTTGTTTATATACAAAAATTGTATTAGATAATAAAATGGGTAAAAAAATGTAATTTATAAAGTCAATATAATGTTGTGCAGTAAAATGTAACATCTTCGAATACGATATAATACCTTTAAAATATACATCTACTATGAAAAATTAAAATAAGAATAAAAATAAAAATGTAATTTAACAACAAGATGTCTGAAGATTTGAAACAAACAAAATCTCACAATTTGTATGAATGTGAGCCTCTATACTATAACCATCAAATAATTAAGTTTTCATTCAAATCGAGAAAATAACTGGTATAACTGGTACCAACATAACTCGTACTTTTAATTTTAAAAAAAATTATACGAACTACGTGTACAACTTGGCGACAGAAAAAATACATAAAACAGCATCCAACTGATTTTAAGCACGAGATCACCAAAATACGTTAACAAACCTCAAGGTACGGTCGAGGGACAGGGAATTTAGAATAGGCGCCCAGTCGTCCATCTTGACGCGGTCGGTGGTGAAGTCGAGCGTGTGTGGCAGCGTCACGCATATCATCGGCAGCGGTCGGAGATGCTGCTGCCTGCACAGCTCCATGTAGCAAGTGGCGAAGCTGTGATCGGGAGTGGCCGCCATCCCTCCTGCATACAGACTGGTCCCTACCTTCTTCGGCGAACGGTTGATTGAAAAAAAAAGAAAAATTTCGTCGAGTAACGAAAAAAATTAAAAATCGATCAACACTTACTTGTTCTCGATCTCAAAACAAATCGCAGAAATGCAGCTCTAACGGCTGAATTATCGCACTTCGCAAATTTTGCGGGAACACGAAGCGGCGATGAAACTCGTGCGATTCTCGATCAGCGAGAAATTGTCCTCCATCCTCGCACAAACAAAAAATCGATCTCTCAACTTTTCTAGGTTAATCCGAAAATGTGTGCGTGTGTTTTTCTTTCTCTTGCGTCTCGAGTACCCGGCTGGCGAGCGAGATCTCAAGCGATCCTGAATTTTCGGTCGATGAAATTCGCCTCCGCCGCTGCGAACGTCATCTGCGCGAATTTCTAGCGTCTACTGGCACCTGGAAAACACACACGTCGCGGCCTCGCATTCAGTTGACCAGGTGCGCGCGGCAGGGACCGGGGCTTACCCGTGAGTCCCGGGGACGACGGCGAGAGTCGGACGCTGCGACATAATTGCCTACTCGATTGCGTGATCTTCGGTGGGGCGGAAAAAAATGTTAAAAAAAACTTGGTTACAAAAAAAAAAGGTTGGAGACTAAGCGCAGAGGTGTGAGCTCTGAAGTTTGCCGAGCGCGACGAGCACGATTTAGTTCACGTGTGTTGCCGATTTGGAATGCACTTGATAAGACACAGATTGGGGGTACAAAACGGAGTCTTTTATTTTGTTGGATTTCTTTGTTTTGTACGGTAACGTTTTTATACTTTATTGAGGATATAGATATACCTAGTAATGGAATTTTGCAAAATTTTTCGCATTTATACTAAATATTGTGTTATTAAAAATGTGTTAATTATTGTATTAAGGACTTATGCTCCTTAAATTTTTTTAAGTAAATAACTTAATAAAATAACATTTATTAAATACAATATTAAATTAACATTAAATTAACATTAAATACATTTTTTCACAAACTTTATGTAAAAAGTTAAACACAGGTTTTAAAAATTTTTGTTCACTTTTTTCAATGAATTTTTTCCAATAATATCAAAATGATTTTGGACATGGTAAATACTTTAGAAGCCTTAAATCAAATGTAGCGTATATACTAGATTAGACACTATTTAGAGGATGAAATTTAATAATTATTTTTTAAATATTTTATTATTAATTATCTTGAAATAAAAACATTTACTGTATTTATTTCGTATCTCACTTGAATAGGCAATTAATTCAGAATTCGCATAACTAAATCAATATCATATTATTTCGTATCTATCTGGTCATTATCTATTGTGAATTATTCCGTGGACCACATATAATTTTTAAGAATTTCGATGAAAATTATGCTGCTCGTGAATATTAAAGTACAATTAGCAAACAAAGCTAATAATGACGGTAACAATATTATATCCTTCAGTGAAATAGGCGTTACTCGAAGCGATAATTAGATGATTATGATAAACAGATTCGACTGTTTTGCTTACAGGCCACCAGTTTCTTTGGCGATGGCTAGGTACGCTGCCCCGCTGCCTTTACCCACGGTCGCGCCGACAACGAATTCGACTACTGCGCCGACGCCTCCGCGACAAGACAATGACGATGGTAAGTATTTAAATTAATTTTTAATTTTTTTTTTAAATAAATATTTTCTTTCACTAAGGCTTTTAATTAGCAAAAATTATAAAAATATGCGTCTTACTAATTTCTCTAATCAGTGAAATTGTAATCTATCTATCTTTTGTCTATTATACACCAAGATTTTGTAGTTACATTTCATTTGGAAAAAGATGTTTCCAAATATCGTAGCTCAAAATGAGCATTCCTTTTGCTATTTAATTTTTACTTTATATTATCTAATACCGGTTTCCATTCTACTACTTGTCGCTTTAAGTGTTTTTGGAATACGCTTCCGTTTTCAATAACTAGCCTTGCTGATATATAGGTCCGTTTAAAACGGTGTTGCGCTCTCATACGATTTCTTTCTAATCATTAGTTTGTATTTTAGTTTATTGTTTATAGTTTAACAATTATGAATTCAGAATCTATCCTTTTACCTATTGTGTGAGTTTATACTGAACTTTTATATACCTATTATAATTTGTTTTTTTCGTTTCTTTTCTTTTTTTTGCCCTTTTGATTGCAATAAATAAATAAATATTCAAATTCCTACAATCCATAAACAATAAGTTATATTAAGGGACTATGGGACATATAACCGATTTTCTTAGTTGTTTACCAAATAAAAAAAGAATTTCAGATTAAAAATTATACTATAAATATATAATATATTTATATTATATATTTATAGTATATACCATTTTTTACTCATTTTTATCCAACTGGAGTCATAATTCCATCTGGAAACTGAGATATGTGTTGCCGAATATTCTTTCCTTTCACGACAACTCCAGACCACAATTTTTAATCAATTTAAATGAGGCATGGCTTAAAATGTTTGTTTTTAATGTCATTTAGAGCTGACGCTATTAGTTTGTAATTTTTTCACTTGTATCAAATACCTGATGCCTTAAAAGTCACAATAAAAGTGAAATATACCATTTTTTTACATATTTGCTTTGCTCTAAAATAGAAATAAATTTATTATGCTTAGAAAATAGCGTTGGCCCTAAATTGCATTAATAACAAACATTTTAAGTCAAACCTCATTTAAATTGATTAAAAATTGTGGTCTGGAGTTGTCACGAAAGGAAAGAATATTCGACAACTCATATCTCAGTTTCCAGATGGAATTATGACTCCAGCTGGATAAAAATAAGTAAAAAATGTTATATACTATTAATAGATAATATAAATATAATTTTTAATTTGAAACTCTTTTTTTCTCAGGTAAATAACTAAGAAAATCGGTTATATGTCCCATAGTCCCTTAACGGAAAAGGAAGTACACTCGCCCGAACTTGATTTATTCGGAACGTATACCAATGGCATTGCTGGATATTACTCGAAAACCCAATCAAAATGCCCACATTCAAAACATTGCGAATGAATCAAATTCGAGTGAGTGTACAACATTTTAATTTACTTAATGAAAATTAATCGTTGATGGGAGCCTGCAACATTAATGTACATTTTGTATATTAAAGCTTACTACTTTAGCTTTCATCATATTTTGGTATAATAAAATATATAAAGTAAAATTTCACTGTAAAATTGCTATCCAAAAATTCTGCAGATTATTGCGTATAGCCTCTGCAAACATATAATAATAACCATTGCTAAATTTTCTGGAAGAAATAGAAATTTTTTTCTCAAAAAAATTTTGAGCATGCAAAAAATGTAATCATCAATGCAAAATGTAATAAAAATGTTTTTAGGAAACGCATCGGAAGATAGTATAGACGTAACGAACGAGGAGCCGCTGACACCGCAACCTCAGCAGCGCAGTAGCAATTGCCAGCAACTGACCCCGATAATACCGACGATTTATTCCCCGACGAGCGTCGAAACCGTGTACGAAACCTCGGCGAGGCTGCTTTTCATGGCCGTCAAGTGGGCGAAGAATCTACCCTCCTTTTCGAGTCTGCCCTTCCGTGATCAGGTACCGTTACACATTCTCAATTCCTGGCTTAAATATTTCAGGATGCCCTTAGATCTTTTTTGGATATTTAAGAATAGAGGATATTTGAAATGGGAAAAAACATCTTCAAATTTTCATTCACTGATATGTGCGTTTACATGCTGTCATATAGTCGTTTAATAAGAATCTTAACAAAATATGCGGCAAATTAAAATTTTTTTTTGTTCATGATTTAATATAATTTAAAAGGAAATAATTTATTTGTGAACATAAGGGTTTTCTTAATTTTTTTATACGTTAGTTATGTTTTGGAAATAAATCTTAATCTTAATCTTAATTTAAAATTTAATTCCTATAGATAGGTAAATCGAAAATATTTTCAGTCACCGCAATTGACGGGATCCTAATGTGATGATTAACAGGTTGAGCGCTAAGAATTTGCCAAAAAATAGCCTTCCTGTACAACATAATTACAATTTTTTATACTATTTTTTCTTGCATTCTTTTATATCCGCTAAGGGGACAAATTTTCACGGTACATATGTGTACTGGTAGCACTGAAGCTGTTAAAGGGTTAAAAATTAATGATTAAATTAAATTCTGCAAGTATCATAGTTTTTTTTAACATTTCAAATTTAAGATCTTTTAAAATTCTTGGAAAAGACGTAATCCAAACCTATACACGTAGGGAACCTGTGTATGATGACGTGATGGTATTCTCAACCGACTAATCTGTAGCTGGCTACACCAGTCTGCTCTAGTATTTTGATGCCTTTGCGAAGATGTCAAATAAATTGTGATGTATCGTAGTCATTCCAATACAATCGTGTAACGCTTCAGTCATTTGCGCGGGTTCCCTATTATACACGGAGAGAGAAATAGAAATACACAATAAGGACCCGAATAACACCAAACGTTTTTAAAACGTTTTAAAAATGTTTTTAAGGAAATTTTTTGTTTTTAAGTAGAAAAAACGTTTTTATAACGTCGCATATGTCCGCAAAATTGAATTTCCAAATTGAACCAAGTATTGATAAGAAGTTTTAAAACGTTTTCTTAAAGTTTTATAAACGTTTAAAAACGTCTTTAAAACGTTTGTAATATTTATTTAGGACGTTTAAAAAAAAGTGTTTAAAACGTTTTATAAACGTATCCTAAACGACTATAAAACTATTTATAATATTTATTTATGTATTTACTTTTTTATTTATTTATTATTAAATATCTCGGAACGGCTACAGATAAAGCAAAACATACTGAATTTTCAGATCAAATATCTACATAAATATTAGGCATGCCAAATATTAAGCTAAAAACTCTTCAGCTCATAGAATTTATAATAAATAAATAAATAAACAAATGAATATTATAAAACGTTTTAAACACGTTTTTTAAACGTCCTAAGTAAATATTACAAACCTTTTAAAGACGTTTTTAAACGTTTATAAAACTTTAAGAAAACGTTTATAAAACGTCTTATCAATGCTTGATTCAATTTGGAAATTCAATTTTGCGGACATATGCGACGTTATATAAACGTTTGAAAAACGTTTTTTCTAGTTAAAAATAAAACCGAATAAAACGTTTTAACGTTTTTTAAACAGTTTTAAAACGTTTTAAAAACGTTTGGTGCTATTCGGGGGGAAAATGATGGTTCCTTTACCTATGACCTACACGAAATTAAAGGACCGTTTTGGATAGTAAAATCGTATATTTCCGAGTACCCTAACTACATTTGAGTTACTCTCTTAATATTTAAACATTCTTCATCTTGAATTCGATCACATCCTGGCAATATTTCGAGTGAATAATTTCCTAACTTAACGAATTCTGCGAATCGCGTGTGTTAGGTGATACTGCTGGAGGAGGCGTGGTCGGAGCTGTTCCTGCTGAACGTTGTGCAGTGGAGCATACCGCTGGAGTCGTCGCCGCTGTTCAGCGCGGCGGAGCTCTCGGCGCTGACGCTGCCGCCGCATCCGGCGCACCTGCACTCGGGCCTCCACCTCTCCTCGCCCACCAAGTCAAACCAGGTGGCCGTCGAGGTCAGGTACCTCCACGACATGCTGCAGAGATACAAGGGCATCATGGTCGACGCCGCGGAGTTCGCGTGCATGAAGGCCATCATCCTCTTCCGCCCTGGTACAATTATTTTTCTTTTATATAAAACAAAGAAGTTGTTCGTTAAAAAGATGGGATCGCTGAACCTCGAGAGACCGCGCAATCGAGTCATTAAGTCAGTAGATGAAAGATTTTCAAAAGATTTTCAATGATTATCAACTATATTCAAGTGTCTCCAGTAATTTCCAGTAATCCCCAGTGATTTTCTGAGATTTTCATAACTCAAAAGATTTCCAGTGATTACTAACGGTTTCCAATAATTAATAATTTCCAACGATTTTCGCGATTTCGAATAGATTTTCGAAGATTCTTCGGATGCCCAATCCCTTGCTGAACGCAGATCTGGTGTTCGTTGGACACGTTCAAGGTCATGTCAAGGTCAAATTTATTATTTCTGGATATTCTTCAGAAATATTTTAGTCCGGAGAATAATTTTGTGGGGGCTAGGATCATTCAAATGTAGGAGTTGTATATTTTTCTTTTTCAGACCATAAAGTCAAAAATTTACTTTTTATGTAAATTATAAATTTGACATTGAAATGATCTTGAATCAGATTTGCGTTCACATCTTCATAAACATAAAAATATCACAGTGACATCTACGTAACAGATTACTTTTATGTACTGTCTCCCTGTGTACTATATCTGTAGCCATGCCCAGACTAACCGGATAAGTCCACTTTGATGTTTTTTGGATAAATGGTTTTAATGTTTGCACTAAATATGTAAGATGAAAAAAAAGTACTTGAGTACCCATTCTGTGAAGACTTGTTAAGACCACTAACCGTGACGAACCGTGAATCGTCTATTCGTTACAGCAATTAGGCAAACATTGAGATTTGTCCGGTATTTTCAGAAATATGAACTTAAGTCGTTTTTGCCGATAACTGTGCCCTTTTATCTTATTACCTATCAATATGGAGATTTGATGAAAATACAGCAATTTTTTCGTATCTGCAATTGGAATGATAAAACTTTAGTTTCCGTTGTAGCATGCAATATTGTTGTAGAAATAGCAATGACAATTGGAATGTTGCATGAAAAATCAAATAAAATTTTATTAAATACGACTAATAGAATATCGAAAAATATTCAACACGTATTTTTTCTTTTTTAAATTTAACGCTTATTAACGACGATATAGCGATTTAAAAATTTGCGATGATTTCACGAAAAATACGTGTCTGTTATTTTTCGATATTCTATCTGACGGATCCAATGGAATTTTTCATGCAGAATCCCAATTATTGAAGAATTGCGTATTAAGAACATTATTTTCTTTCTAACAGAATTCTCAAAAACGACAGTAATAGTGTTTTTATCTAACTCTCGTGCTACATATATCAAAATTGCAATAATTTGTTCCAAAATTTAGAAATAATTAGTAAAATTGATCAGATTTCTATAGCAAAATTTTCAAACAATTGTATACCAACTTTTCTACTTTTCTCACAATAGTTACGTAAAAACATCAACATACTATCCCTAATAGCACATAAGGTTTTAAAAACGTTTCAATTTTTACATTAAGACGATTCTAAGTTAAGTGAAATAAACGTCGTTAAAATGTTTTTTAAACGTGTCAAATGTCCGCTGTTGGTTGTATTAAATAGTGAACCGCAGTTTTGTGAACGTTTTTAAAACGTCTTTATAACGCTAAAAATATTATCAAGAAAAATAGATAATTTAATTTATAACGTTTTAAAAACGTTCCTGAAAAGTTTCAAAAGTGTATTAATAAATTTATTTTTTGCCAAATACGACGTTCCTTAAACCGATGTATTCAAAGCTAAGGCCTTATTTACATATGTAAGTACTCGGTCGGTATTTATTATATTATAACAATACTAGCAAACCGTTCTTATATATCAACCGCGATGAAACCTGATCGCCACCTGGTGTAGAAATTCTCAGATAGGTCAGTTCGTTTCAAGAACTTTTTCGTAATGTTTTCTGAACATTTCAAAAACGTTTTAGAAACATGTTGAATTCACGTGTTTAAAACGTTAAGACTTAAAATTTTTTTTAAAGTTATAAATTAAGTCTATTTATAAAAACACAAAATAACGATTTACTATTTAATTCGTTTTTATAAAACGATGCATAAACGTTTATAAAACGTTTTATAATTTAATATTTAATACAATCAACAGCGGACATTTGACACGTTTAAAAAAACGTATTAACGATGTTTATTTCACTTACCTTAGAAACGTCTGAATGTAAACGTTGAAACGTTTTTAAAACGTTATGTGCTGTTAGGGATAAGTTCAAATTTTAGCACATGTTCCCTCACGCACATAAATATAACGATCGCCCGCGTTAAAAGCAAAGTAAAAGAAATGACAATTTCCCCGTCCCCGCCAACAGAGACGCGCGGCCTGAAGAACTCGAGCCAGATCGAGAACCTACAGGACCAGGCGCAGGTGATGCTGAGCCAGCACGCGTGCAGCCAGCACCCGAGCAACCCCGCGCGCTTCGGCCGGCTGCTGCTGTTGCTGCCGCTCCTCAGGAACGTGCCCGCCTCGCGCATCGAGCTCATCTACTTCCATAGGACCATCGGCAACACGCCCATGGAGAAGGTCCTCTGCGACATGTACAAGAACTAGAGGGGAGGGGGCGCCGACACACTGTACATACGCATTCGCACTGCCGTACTGTCGGATTACACCCCGTTTTTTTTTAAGATGTTCGAGTTACAGCAGGTTGTGTTCGACGACGAGGAACACGTTGATTATTGGTCATTCTGTTTTACAGTATTAGGGTTGCGACGTATTACCCTGGTAGAAAATTAACCATCTTTTCTGGCCAGTTTCCGGGTGAAAATATCCTCGTAGATTTCCATCTGGATCAAAGTGAATTCCACGTGAAAATCTATATGGAAATCCAGTTGGAAATTCACAATAAAATTAATTGTTGAAAGTCAGAGCCCGAATAGCACCAAACGTTTTAAAAATGTTTTTAAAAAATGTTAAAACGTTTTAGTTTTAAGTAAAAAAAACGTATTTTTTTATAAACGTTTCCTAAACATTTATAAAACGTTTTATAATATTTATTTGTTTATTTATTTATTATAAATTCTGTGAGCTGAAGAGTTTTTAGCTTAATATTTGGGTAGACATTTGATCTGAAAATTCAGTCTGTTTTGCTCTATCTGTAACCGTTTCCGATATATTTAATAATAAATAAATAAAAAAGTAAATACATAAATAAATATTATAAAACGTTTTATAAACGTTTAGGAAACGTTTATAAAACATCTTATCAATACTTGGTTCCATTTGGAAATTCAATTTTTCGGACATATGCGGCGTTATATAAACCTTTGAAAAACGATTTCTTTTTAAAGATTTTTAAAACATTTTAAAAAAGGTTTGGTGCTATTCGGGAGTGGATCTGTCAACGATGACATTGACCTCAATATTGAATATCATTCTGCCGTCCCGGGCAAAAAGACACTTAAGTCGCATTTTTTTCGAAATTGAGTTTTCTATATCAATCGAATCCTTGAGAAAATTTGAATCTAATTATGTAATTAGATATTTAATAAATTTATAAACAGTTTCAACGTACACATTTAAATTCAAAAAACCTGTCGAAAAATGAGGCTCCGGTGAGGAATTTCATTGAAAAGTGTAGTTACGATCTTTTTTCCTTGTCAAATCATCGAGCAAAGCGCAGATATGTAGTAATAGAAAAAAGAACAGAAAAAGAACCTAAATGCTCGGACGGTTTTTTACGAAGTATTTTCAGGCGAGCCAAGAACTTAAGTACATTTTTTCATGGTTACTATTAAAACTACTGTTTTTTTTATTACAAAAATGAAAAGAGCATAGCCATTTTACTATAGAGGATACTCTTTTAAAGCGAATATTTCCATATTTAGCATTTTTTCATTTTTGGCTTCATTTTATTAGTAAAAAGTTTTTATTGATTTTCTCAGTTAAATGGCAAATGCACTTAAGTTGTTTTTATGCCTCGGATATCGAACAAGAAATTTAATCTTCAGCTACGTATTCCATGTTAGGGATCAGAGTAATCCGCAAGGATAAAAATTTCTGTTAAATATTTACTTACGATTCAATAATCAAACAAAAATCTGCGGCGTTACCAGACCAAATACCCGCAAATCAACCATATTCTAGCCAACTTATGATTAATTTTCTACCAAGGTATCAATTCTTCAGTATTATTATTCTCTGAAAATGTGAAAAAGTGAAAAACCAATCGATTCGAGTGAAAACTGAACCAGCTGCACTGAATTATTATTATTCCAAAATAGAAGGTTATTATCTCCAATAGAATGACTTTGGATTTCGTTCACTCTTTCACATTATAAGAGATAAGACGTAGTTTTAGTTTGCAATGCTAATAAAAAGGAAAAAGGCGACAATCAAATTGGTGTCTTCTTAACAGTTGATTTTATCGTTCTTTCTCTGCTTTAGCTCCGTGAGATTTTTGTAAAAATTATTTAACAATTATGCTTTTATCGCAACAGTTTTGTACTTTATTGATGCAGTACGGTGAGGTGTATTAAATGTTTAGCTCGTTTTAGCGGATAACTAATCGCGTTGTTATATTGCTAAAAAAAAGTGGGAAATAAAATTTTTTTGATGAAGATAAAAAAAAGTAATACGATACTAAATATTAGGGTCTGTGACCAAGACGAAAATCATGAAAAATATTACGAGATCACGAGGACAAGAAGTGCAACGAACGATTTTAAACGATCAGGGCCTACAATAATTACGAAAGCAGTTACAATTATAATCGTTTCTTTTAATCCATTTTTTCCAATTCGATATTAAATTCAAATGGTATTCCTGTGTAATTAAGGGGATTCTTGCACGCCAGATGATGATACCAAATGAAAATGATGGAATATTTATTATTAGCACAGAAAATTTAATATTCCATTGGTTCATAAACTTAATACAGCTCCTATGAGCGCTAAGGAAAAATAAATTAAAAAAACAACGAACGTCGATTTTGAAGATTACAAGAATTAGGTACATTTACGCCAATGATCTATATATCGATAAATTATTTGCAAATACTTTATTATGCAGAAATAATCATCATATTCTCATATTCGAAATCAGGAGATTAATAAAAGTACCTTTGTATTCTCACCATGATATTATTTTAGACACAATGCAAATTTGTTAAATATATATGGATATATTTTAAAAATAATATGCCTTTATACATTAAAATTTTTTAAAAGTAACTTTATGTTTCGTAAAGTGAGTTTCTACTGACTGAAGAGTTATGCAAGAGTCCCCTTAAATAATAATTTGACATTTACTCAGCACTGAATGTTTTTATTTGCACAAAAAATCTTCACGTTTTATAGAAATGAGTAAAAAATTTCCGTAATATCTTTTGGATTTTACACACTGAGAAGGTACAAAAAAAATTTTTAATTATATAAAACAACCTTCCATACATTTAATAGGGGAAATTGTACGTAGTTGACCAATCGACATTTAAACACATTTGAGTTTTAATAAGAGTATAATTAAAGTAAAGTAAATTTATATTGTACGCTTCTTTAGTTTCGAGTCAATTACCTTCAATATCCTCTTCTAAATCCCAAGAAGAAGCTCGTGATTCACGTAAACCAAATCAAAAAACTTATAAGGCGTTTATCGAACGAAGTGATATTAATTAATACAAAATATACGTACTTACGATCTATCATAATTATTTTTACTATTCGATTAGTCAATTTATTTACATAGTATTTAATATTTCTAGAGATACGTAAAAAATTCATAGGACACGGTACGTTAAACATAGCGAAGTAAACATTGAAAAATTTTGGTAATTAGATTATTTCGATAACAAAATAAAATGCATAAATCACATGAAAGATTTTTATATTTAAAAAGGGACAAATCAAAGGTCATTTTGATTTTTTCCAAATACTCTCGTTAACAATCGAGAACGAATAACGCGTACACATAGTAGTGAGCGAACAAAAATTGTGGCAAAATAAAGTAAGGGGAGAATTTTTGTCCGAGGTCACTTTAATAAAATCGTGGAGTAGAGTAATTATTCTAGTCATAAATTTGCTCGTATGACGCGCTGTAAAAAAAAGTTGAGTCAAAGTCATGCGCGCCTCTGTATATTCCATGTTGTTGTGATAAATGATTGTCGTAAAAATGCTGTATGTATATGATCAGGTTCAGCAGAGCATAATGTAATGATAATTACACAACGTTCATTGTAATAAAATTACGTCAAAGTGCACTTCATCGATTAATTTATTCATCACCCAAATTCCAATGTATCATCCAAGTTTAATTATCGTTTATTTATTTTCTTTAAATGTGCAAATTTAAAAAAAAAAAGATAAACGAAAAAATAATATTAATCATATTTTTGAAACCTTTGATATAACGCATTTTCAGGCATTCTTGAAAGTATTGAAAGGTAAGTTCAATTTAATTCTAAGGTCAACGAACGAAGATTTCGTATAGTATTAGTTATTATTTAACGTTTTGTTTCTTGAATTCATTTAAAACTTTCATTAAGGACGTTCTCCGATAGCAGTGGCGCTCAACTTCGTAATATGGCGAAAATTGTTATTAAAAATTACCAGTTACG
>JAXIUT010000021.1:2140362-2156469 GCA_035586675.1 Eurytoma californica | reverse complement strand
TTAATATAATTTTTAATCTGAAATTCTTTTTTTTTCAGGTAAATAACTGAGAAAATGGGCTATATGTCCCATAGCCCTTAGATTGGCCTATATATGTATTTTTTTATTCGATATTTAATGTGCATGGTACTTTATTAAGAAGAATAGTAAAATAATTAAAAATGAATAGTAAAATAATTAAAAATGAATAGTAAAATAATTAAAACTGAATAGTAACGTTAGTAAATACAGAGACTAGTGAATAAGTTACACTGAAAGACCTAATCGATTACTTAAATTTATTAATAGAGTTAATCTCCTTAAATGAGAAGGGAGAATATTTCAATTTTGTTTTAACGTAAAGTAAAAACCAATATTGGATTTGGAATTATCCTCCTGACCTGAATAAAACGAAAAATTGCTGTCACTTTTTTCAAAAATAGTATGTACACATAACAAAGTCAAGATTAATCTAATTTAATTGATAAAAATTATCTACAATTTAACAGATTCAGTCTGTCGTGGTATAAGTAAGTATCATGAAACTTATCCTTCATATATATATATATATCCGACGTGATACAAATATTTACCACGATATTGTTTTTTATTCTTTGCGAAGCAACTGATGTAGAGAATGTATATACCATAAAAAATTTTTTTAAACATTTTATACAAAATTAAAGCGATCGGTGTTAGAAAAGACTTGCATTAAGTAAACATCGGAATGAATCAGTTAATAACAGTTATTCAATTCTATTTGACTTTTACAAAAAATTTGTAATTTTTATGAATAATTTTCGCAATTCTGTGGAGTAATTTTTATTAAATGTGTCACTTCATTACTATCAAATTACTATCTACACAGTATTTTTTTATCTTCAAATTACTATCTACACAGTATTTTTTTACGTATAAAAATTTGTTCTATGTAATATTCATTTGATACTATATAATAGGATTTTTTACTTTCTTCAAACCAATAAAAAGTGTTATCAAAACGCAGTTTCCTATAAAAACTTAATCAGGCTCAGGCGATTTCATAAAGAGAGATTTAGTGCATTAATGATATGAATTCTGTCATAACATAAATAAAAAATAAGTAGGGGAGAAAAATGATTGTATAATTATTAATGCGCACTATTTTAGTATAATAAGCGATTGACATAATATCGGAGTAGAATAAAATACATAATTTCTATGCATACTGGAGTAAAGTAAAAATAAATACATAAAATATGTATAAATAATATATTTTACTACTTCAGTATTCATAGAAAGTATTTATTTTCCTTGATTTTATTAAATGTCCAAGGCCAGCTGACATTTGTCCAGAGATATCCAAAGTTAATGAATTTTTATTTTATTTTTTCCTACACTAAGTTATAGCAAGTATATGGTTTTTACTTTTGTACCCGAATTCTCACCTGAGATTTTTAAACCACCCTGCTAAAAATACCCATTTAGAATCGATTAAAACAAATTAATCGGTTTGAATACCGAGAAGATATATAGATATAGACATAGAGAACCGATTAAAAAAATTAATTGGTTTGAATACGTTCTTTTAATCGTTAATTTCCGTATTAAAACCAATTAGCATTTTATTAGAACAGATTACTTCCGATTATCCATAATCGGTTTCATACATATTTAAACCTATTCCGATTCAAACCTATTATTGCCCATTCACATTTGCATCCAGTAAAAAAAATGTAAGATATTGTCGATTGTAGCCAATTTGTTCCGATTATGACAAATCGGTACATAATCGGACGTTCCGATTAACCCTACTAAAACCGATATGCACCAATTAAAATGAATTAAAATTATATCGGTATTAATCGGATCTATTTGGGTATTTTTAGCAGGGGCCTACGGTACATTTTCAATTAGAAAAGATATATTTAAAAGGTACAGGTATAGCAAAACTTTTCACTTATGAACTCACCTGAGATTTTGGCGTGATATTTTCGGAAACGTATGGAATTGTACGGCAGTATATAAAAATATACAGCAATGTACAGAAAAATGTACCGAAACGTACGCAAACGTACGCAAACATACTTAAACATACCAAAACAAAAGTTACGAAAATATGCGGAATCATACGCCATTCTACGGAAAGCTATATTTGTCAAGAAATTCTCTATATAACAATTTGTTTAGTTTCGAATGTATTTGTAGCTGACCGTACGATTGCGTACGTTTCCGTACGTCTCCGTATGTTTCCGTGCGATTGCGTACGTTTCAGCACGTCTCCGTACGTTTCCGTACGTCTACGTACGTTTTCGTGCGATTGCGTACGTTTCAGCACGTCTCCATACGTTTCCGTACGATTCGGAACGTTATTGCGTACAACACTATACGCAATGTCCAAATTGTAACAGTAACGTACGCAAACGTACGCAGATGTACTTGTATATACTAAATCTTACAATAATTTACGGATTTATACCTCGTTTTTTTTTCATTCGGGGTCGCCGACTATTTCACTAAAACTTTAATGATCGCAAAAAAATGTAAAAAAAATAATAGGACTATTAATTAACATCCATCTCCATTCGAGCAGGTAACAGACCCAGCCCGTCGATGGTATCTAGCACGCGCTCCGACCCGGAGTACGAGAACCGCAGCCCCGAGTCGGCAGAGCAGCTGCGCTGCGAGCCTCAGCAGCAGCAGCCGCATCACCAACTGCGCGACCTGACGAGTCTGCGCGTCGGCTTCCCGTCGATGGACGCGATAGACGCGGACGAGCCGTCGGACTCGCCCCTGGCCTCGCCCAAGATCGACACCAACTCCACGAAGGCGGCGGACTCGTCGTCGCCGTTCACCGGCAAGCCGTACCCGGCGAGCAAGACCGGCGAGCAGCAGCAGCCAGCGGCGACCTTGAACAACGGCTACATCGGCGGCGCGGCCACGTAGCCTCGCGAGGAGGCCGCCGAGTCGCAGCTGGGCCTCGGCGGCATCCGCAGGGCCGTAAGCGCCTGATCACCCCAAACCTAACCCCCCGAGCGGGACCGACTCGTAGGTCCGTACGAAGCGAACAAGAGAGAGGCAGCGTGCGTTTAGTATTTTGTCCCTTCGTTTGTAACGGATTTTTTTCTCTATCACCTCTACTTCTTCTACTTCTACTGCATCTCGTACTGTTTCGACTATCTTCTATGGATCCTATTCTTCTATACCTTTTTTTTTGTACTGCATATCGCGAGCGCAGGGAACTATCGATGTATTATACATGTGTCTCTAGTTGCGACCGTTGCGTTTTACGAAGTAGGATCGTTAGGTTTTTTGATTTTTTTTTTTTTTTTTTTTTGTTTGGGAGGAAAGATATAAGTCTCTCGATGTCCTCTTGGTTGTAGAATGGGATTGCGGAGGTAATTGATTTTTTTGTTTTTTTTTTTTTTTTTTTTTTTTTTTTTTTTTTTAAATAAAAATCGTCGTTCGTTACCGCGAGAAAAGGGGAGTAGTAGCAATCGATGTACGTAAATCTTTAATTCGCTTGAAGTTCGCTTGAAAATCTAATATAACAAATCTTCAAGTCTGTTGTATACAAAATAACCTAGGAATTTAGTAGGAACTAATTATTTTATATATATATTCGATTAATCTTAAATTAATTTAAATTGTAATATTTTTTATTACTCCTATTTGTTTTTTAATTTTATTCTATAACCAAGAATACGCTTTAGCGTTAAGCTTCGAACTAAAATGATTAAATTTACTTGCAAAAAAACAATAAGATTATTTTGAATGTTGAGGATTTAAAAGTAAGTTTAAAGTACTACTCTCTCCAAAAATCGGACGATTAATTTCGTTTTTTTTCCCCAAAAGTATACGAGTCGAACATTTAGTTTTATTATTTACTTTATCATTAATTTATGTTCCCAAATGGAAAATTTGAATTTTAAACGATTACACATAGAATTGAACTAGTGCTAACGAGACGACTTCCATATGAATATATATAAGTAAAAGAACTAGAAAAACTGAGAGAAGTTTTAAAAAATTGACAACAAAAAGAAAGCTGAAAGAATAAACATAAAAGTACGATATTCCTTCGAATTTTCAATTAACTGTACTCACTTATTCAAATTTAGAGGGTATTAAATGTAAGTTTGGTATGTGTTTTGATTCCGTCTCCCAATTGTAAAAAAAAGAAGTACATAAGTGATTTTTTTTTAAAAAAAGGACGCGCGTAAAAAGATACTGCCTTCTTGTTGTTTTTCGAGTGAACGAAAGTGACAGTGACGCCGTATCGATTGCCGCGTTATACAACGCAAAGTTTAAAAGATTTTTCAAACTTCGTAGCAAAAAAAAGAAATATGGTTATCTTTTGAAAACAGATTTTTCGCCGTGTATTATTTTGATAGTCGATCGTTTCTTTTTCAAGACGCATTTTTAGGAAGAAGTGAGAATGGTAAAGCAGACGCGATCGGAGGCAGTTTTTTACGTGCGAAAATTAATCCAATACACTGAAAATACGAAGCGCATTTGTAAATTTCTTTTTGTTGTCGGTGCCTCATGTACAATTGACCCCCCCGCGCAACTTTGGGTTACGTTCCTAATTTGGAGAGTACCTCGATTACTTTTCCAGTTCTTCTTAAAATGTAAATATTTATTGAAACGAGACACAAGTTAAAAATCTTTTTTCACAAATAATTAACAGACTTCGAATTATCAAAGATTCTTATACAGGATTCCACAAAGTGTTCATAAATAAAAAAAAGTCCTATGAAAATATAATGTAAAAATAATGTAATCCAAGTTTAAAGAAAAATAATGAGGTAAAAGAAACTGAAAAATTTCGCATTCAAACCGCGGATTCCTTTTTTGTAAGACCGCGCCGCGCGTATATAGTAGACAATATAATTTGCATGCCGTGGCATCCCTAGGATTTAAGAAACTAAGAAAAAATAAATAATAATACAAAACGAAGCGAGCTATAGAAACGAAGTCGAACGAACATTGACTGTATAATAGCTTAATTTTTTCTTGTCCACCTCCGACGGTGTTTCTCGCTTGAACTGATTAAATAATTAGAGAATTAATAATAATAATGTAAAAAGAAGTGATTTCGGAAATCGGCGTAAACTTTTCCTTTCGTCATTGCCCAGGAAGTTAGGTACCTTCGCCGGCTTTTGCACATTTTTTTTTACGCGAAAAAAATTCTGCAGCGTGTGAACCCGCTAGCTAATAAACTATTGACAAAGTTAAAAGGATCTTTTTGCTTCTGCTAAAGCATCGATGTTACTTTTAACGAGCAAACGGTTTATTACCTACCGCTGGAGAAAACAATCGCCTTAACGAGAAAAGAAAAACGCTCGTAGAGTTTGGTTTTCCGTTGAAAAAAAAGTGTGAGCTTCGGGAATTGCGAGCCGAGAAGTTGCACAACAAAGTGGATGTTGAATCGCACTCTTGATTCCCTTCGTTTATTAGTAGTCGCGCAATTGATCGGCAGGGCGAAACGCGCCCCCCGGCGCCTCAGTATACTATTTAGTTTAAATTTTTTCGTGTGTCTTTTCCAAAACAGAAAAAAAAATCAAAGAAAAAACAAAGGAACTTGTAAACGTAAGCAATGCAATTTTTTAAGGTGCTCTTTTTTTTTTTTTTTTTTGTTTTTGTTTTTATTTTGTATAATGTTTCTTTTTTTATTGAAAGAAAACTCGTTGTTGAATGTTAAAATGTCAGTATTTTTAATGAATGTTTTTTATAATACGAGTGAACGGAAGAAAATTGTCAGTGTTTTATACAAAGTAAAATAGGGAGATAATACGAAGGTTCATGAAAATAAAAACAAACAATGAAGAAGTGAAGAAACGAACGGTTTCACGAGATGCGCGTAAAACAAATCGGACGAAATGTATGTGTTCTTTCTTCTCTATTTTACGTAAAAGCGCGCATTTGATTCTGTCGTGGAATTCGATGTCGCGCGGATCAAACGTTCGAAAACCGACCAATGCAGCGTGAAACGTCGTTTCGTCACTTTGCCTACTGTGTTCTTCGCTAAATCGTTTAGTTGACTAATTCATCTACAAAGTTTATATTTTAATGGGAATATATTGTACAGTCGAACTCTTGAAACTCCTTTGCGTCTAGACGAATCTTTAACGAGTGAGAGAAATGCAACTATTTGTTTTTTTCTTGTGCAAATTTTTTTTATTTGTTCTGTTAAAAGATTTATTTGCGATTTGAACTTAAACTCGTTAGACGATCGAGTCATTTTGTAGCGTAGCGCATTATTTATCGTACCTTCTTTTTTTACGAGTAACGTTATTTTTCATCGATAAACTAAATATTGTCCATTAGCTTTCGCCGTCGAATAAAACGAAATATTCAACGACGCAATTCGCTCCGTAGTTTAAGTTCGATCGGTATGAATCTTTTTACAGGCCCTTTTAAAGCAGTACCATCGCGCTGTACTTTATTTTCGTTTTTTTTTTAACTTTTTCTCTCTATATTTCTCTTTAATGATCTGATAATTAAATGTACAAATGAATGTAAAGAGAAGAGCGTCAGAGGAACTTTGTGTATTCATTCGTGAAAAAAAATCCAGGTAGCTTAAATTTAATTTTAAAAGGTGTATTTTACAATTTCATCAGTATTTCTCATTTTGTTTATTGAATTTATTCGAGGTATACAAGAAATAAATTTAAAAAAAAGAAAAGAAAAATGTACACCGTGTACAGTAAGATTCTTTGATAAAAAATTCAACATTACTTTCGTACAGTATTCATTATAATATTTATAGTTTCTAGACGAGATTCGAGATTAAAAACTATCATTCCAAAAATAGTTCAGAGAAAAAAAATAAACTCCAAGGCACAAGATCATTGAAAAATTGTAACTAATGAATATTGAAAATAAACTTAATAAAGTAATCGTTATCATTGCGGGTAGTGTTAAATAACAAAATTAAAGTGTTTCAAATTCAAAACACCCAGCCTGTTTCTTTTTTCGAAAACAATTTTTTTGTAAAAATCGTGTAAGCATACTCTGTGCTAATTTGGCTCTTGAAATCGAACGAATAGAAATGAACGATTTTCTCTTCCTGCATTTTGTAACAAAAAAAAATAGCCTACAAAAAGTACGGTACTAGTTCAAAGGTGAATGTACACACCACAGCAGAATGCGACGTTGGTATTGTTGAAGGTAAACTTTTAATCGATCGAAACGCTTTTATTTCTAGAGTTCCTTCGGTGACTAAAAAAATCATGTGCGCTCCATTTCGAACTAAATATTTTTTTATTAAAAAAAAGACAACTCAATCAAAGTCGCAAATGCGCAGCCTGAGCTCTCAAAAAACAAAAATTTCGATGCCGAAGGGACGCAGTTGTGTGATTTTTAAACGAGGAAAAAAAAGCTAGAAACGAAAGGACAGATGATAAAATTTAAACTAAACTGAAAAAAATGAAACTACGCGAGCAACGCAATATAGAGCTGAGAAAGAAACACTAGACACATTGAGCCTCAAATACAAGACTGATTAGCTAAACCCCCTGCATAAACATGTAATCTCCCAAAACTGTAAGTTAAAGTAACGATAATCTACGAAGTCGAAGTCGAAAGGGAACGCGATCTTTCTCCGGGAAGAATAGTTTAAAATAAAAAGAAAAATAAAGGAAGAAACGAAATATGATTGAATTGCACTATGTATGAATGCTGACGACGATAATAATAAATAATAATAATAAATAGTTGATAAATCGTAGCGAAAAACGGTGAAGTGTAAACGCAACCTAACCGAAAGAACTGAGTAAAGCAAAAAAAATATTGTTCACAAAAAATGCAAAATGGTTAAAAGTTCCACACGTCAGTCTCGTCCAGAAAGACCGATTCCTCTTTCTCATTCGCTTCGCAGCTGTACCCGCTTATACGTGTATATAATTATTTATAGTCTTTAACGATAATGGAAAAAAAGGAAGTAAGAAGGTAAAAAAAAAAGATAAACGAAGTAAGCAAGTTTAATCGTAAACGACGATCGAAGTACCAGTGACCTAATAGACCTATTTTAATTGTCCGCTTTACATTTGCGAAGTGCGAAGTGCGTCGTTATTTAAGTGTACACACGCGCGCGCGCGAATATATGTTTTTAAAAACGGGGAAATAAAAAAATGAAGCGAATGGAAACAAAGTAAAGTAAGCGCGCGAGTTCAATGAATTATTATAAATAAAAACATAACTAATTAAGGTAAATTAAATTAAAGTAAAAAAGAAACAAAGTTGTACAGGTAATGAAACGTATCAAGATTAATGAGATGTATTAAACAAATACGTAATTAGCAGTAACTTTTTTTGTTTAGTACCTTCGGTTCGTTTGTTCTTTTTCTTAGCGAAGCAAAAAAAAAGTGGGGTGCACCGAAAAAAGTGTATTAGATAAAAGAAAAATCACTATTCTTCTAGTAATATATTTTGTAATACTTCGTAATTAGTTAATTAATTAATCAATCGATTAATTATTTAATTAATTAATTAATTCGTCAATTAATCAGTTAATTAATTAAAAAATTAATTATTTTGACTAATTTTTCCTTGCGATCGCCTCGTTCTTGGAAAAATAGTAATTTTTTATAATAGATTTTTCTCGGTGCGTGAAAAAAAAGAAATGAACGGAAACGAACGATTGATGATCGATGAGAAACCGACTGCGACGCGTCCCTCTCTCACTTTGAACTCTCTCTTCTTCTCTGTCCATTATGTGTAAGCGAGAAAGAATCGCGGTACGAGAAAAAAACCAACTGTATTATTTGTACATATCCGCCGTAAGTTTGTAAGTCGATGTTATTTTTTTTTCATCATCACGCGAGATGGAGAATTTTTCCTTTCTTTTCCTCACTGTAAAGTATATAATGTAGAATGCCGCGAAAGGAGCTGAACGTGTACAGCCGTTTCTTTCTCTTCCTCTACTTTTCTCTCTCTTTTGTTTTATCGTCTTCGCAAAAAAGGAAACAAACAAACAAACAAACAAGTGTTCTACAGAGAAGAAGTATATATATATATGTATACGTCGATCGACGAGTTTTCTTTTCGAATCTTGTATGTGTTCAAGTCTTTGTTACCATTGACGTCAAACAGAATTTTTTTTCTAATTTTTTTTTTTTTTTTTTTTTTATAAATAAAAAATCATCGACAAAAGGTTCATGACAAATTCATTTAAGATTAACCGTTTAAAATATAATACTGTATAATCGTTAAGTGAAGCAAACTCGAAGTAATAATCCTTGTTTTTAAGAAAATGTGAAAGTCGCGTCTACGAGCTGAGTAAAACATATTGTCTCTTTCTTTTTTCACGAATGTAAATTATTATATAAAGTTTAATTTATGTTTTTATTCCAAGTGTTCCCGATATTTGTGGATTTAATGAAAGAAAAACAAAAAAAACTATTACTAGCTTGCAGTATAAACTTTTTGTAAATAATTGATAAATATATCATTAATCGTATACAATAAATTATATTAATACGAATCTTATCAGTTTTATTATTTCACTTTTTGCCGACACAGGAAATATGAAAATCAATTATTTACTTCTAGTGCATTTGCGACGCCATGAATATGTACACGTTCAAAATTTATTTATACCTCTCAATTTTACAAGCTATATATGTATACCTAATTGACTTTCACATTTCCTTAAAAAAAAATCCAAGCTCAATTCGCACCTGCGTAAATCAAATACGGAGAGTTTGGAAAAGAAATGATAATTTGATTTACACTAAAAGATCGTCGCACACACACTTTTCGCATAAACCAGACCCGCAGCTCGGCTCTCGATCATCGAAACTCCCCGCCCATCATGCGGCGTCGTATATCGAACTCTGATGTAACAGTCCCGCCCCTCGCGATTTTTTGTTCTGTTCGATCTTCCTTCTTTTTTTGTTACCAACGCCTCCCGATAGGTAAATAGATGTTAATAAAGATTATTTTTTGTACTCTACAATTTCGTTTGTGTCGTCAATGCAGGATACGCACTGTACCTATCGTACTTTTTTTATTAGTTATTATCATCATTAATTATTGATTATTTTTACTATCATTAATTATTGTTAATTATTATGATTATGGGTGAAAAAATTGTGCACCCGCGCGCGAAAATTTGACAAATGTAAACGCGTCACTTCCCTAACACTTAATCTTTAATTCTTCTTTTTTTATTTCTTTCTTTTTAAACCACGCGTAGTTATTTAGCGATTTCGATGATCGATACATTTCTCCCGTCAGGCGTGCGCTCATTTTCCGAATAGCACCACAAAAACGTTTAGAAAAAGTTTTAATAACGTCCTATGTGTCCGCACAAAAAGTATTTAAAACGTTTTATACACGTTTTATAGAAGTTTCGTAAACGTTTATGAACGTTTTATGATATTTATTTATTGTTAATAAATATCTGGGAAATGGCTACAGATAGACCAAAACTGACTGAATTTTGAGGAAAAATGTCTACACAAATATTGAGATTCAAATCGATTTATATTTGCTTAAAACTTTTCAGCACATTGAATTTATAATAAATAAATAAATAAACAAATAAATAAATCAATAAATAAATATCATAAAACGTTGTATAAACGTTTACGAAACTTTTATAAAACGTTTTAAATAACGTTTCAAATACTTTTCTGCGGACATATAGGACCTTATTAAAACGTTTTCTAAACGTTTTTCGACTAAAAAGAAAACGTTTGGTGTTATTCGGGTTACATGTCGAAAATATTTGAACGTGCAAAGACAGACGAGAAGCCAAAGAGGAGCTGAGGAGATTCCGACTGAGGCGCGATGCGTACAGAAATATATTTTCAATTGAGTATAACGAGATAAGCGGATTGATGACCTTCCCGTGGATAAGTCGCCGGGTGTAGCATTTAGATTTTCTAAACAAACGAAAACAAAATTATGTACACGGGTGACAAAAAAAATAACACGTGGGAAGGTTTCTAATCACTGCCTTGGTAAAAAATTCACCATAGATTGGCCAAAGCTGGTTAATTTAAAAGGAAATTAACCGCAATTGCCCAATTTATGGTTAATTTTTTACAAGGGTGGGAACAAAATTTAAACAGCTGAAAAATTAACGTAAGAAAATTTAATGTAAGATATTTGAGGTGGGGAACATAATAATTATGGCTAATTTCATCGTATAAACTGTAATTCTTCCAAGGATTATAATTTTTTTATTTTATTTACTTGTTTTCACTTCTAAAATTTTATTTTATTTTCTTTTATTTTAGAAACTAAGCGAGATATCATCCTTTATTGAACATTGCACAATTGAATTTTCGAAAACTGGCGCGTATTACAACAAGAAATATATTATTACGTTATATGTAATTTTTAATCTTCTTTTTAAATTTGTTTTCTTATACTAGTAATTTTTTTATTTCTCTTATGTTTTTTATTTTTTTCTTATTGTTTTTCTTTTAATTTTTATTATTTTAGATTATTTTAGATTATTTTTTATTTTTTTATTTATCATATTTTAAAATTTTTTTTTTTAGTACGTCCCCACCTCAAATAACTTACAGCGCGCTTTTTTAACGGTGAAAATTTTCCTGCTTACTTTTTCCCAGCCAAATTACGACTCGCCGCGCCGGTCGTCCGCGACCTTCAGGTCGGTCTGTCCTCCGAGTGGTCTCCTGCTTTTCCGCGCGGCCGCGCGGCCCTTTCATCGCGTACAAAACTTGGAAGAGAGAGGAAAGGCGCGCGGCGCCCGCGATGCGATACTTGCGCAAGTGAAAACCGAGTTACGAGGGACAAAAAAAAAAAAAAAAAAAAAAGAAATGCGAAAATGAAAATGAATTCGATGGGCAATTTGTACGGTAGAAATTTACTATAAATATGTGTATAAAAAGGAAAAGGCGATGGAAAAACTTTAAAAAGAAAAAAAAAGAATGAGCCAGCGTACCCAATGTATTATAATAAATAGTTAAAAAGCCTCGCTCGTATTCTCAAGTATTTAAGTAAGTAAGATGGTTAAGTATATTTAATGGCGGAATAAATAAATATAATTATATACATACAACAATATATGTATACTTATATATACACGTACATCATTATTATTCATATTAAGATTGTCGCCGTTGCTATTGTTATTATCGTTCGCGGCTGATTAATTATTATTGTATTTAAATAAGTGACTTACAGATTTACGATTGTACATTTGGTCGTACACGAGCGAATAATAGTGACGACGGCAACGGTGGTGAACGAGCGAATGAAAAATAATTTTCCTATATACAAACGAGAGAAACCGCAAGTTGTGTTCGTATGCCTACAGAATGAAAATAGAATCATAAAAATGAAACATGGGGGATTATAGCGAATGATTTTTTTTCTTGGTTTAATTAGTCGGAATTTCCTTTTTTATGATTGTACAATTTATTAATTAGCGAAACTAGTAAAAATGGCCTAATGGTTTACCTTCTTTTTTGCCTTTTTTATTTACTGTACATTGTATAACGATGCTTGTTAAACGGCATTTTTATTATAAAACTGAAGGTAGTAACTTGAGTGTTTTAATGAAATGATACCTGAAGATTTATACCTGTAGTGTGTGCGTTTTATTGTGTTTTGACGGTATACAATTTCACGTTACTTTTTAAATGTAATTTTCGTATTTAATGAAAGTTCATCATGTTTTGTGAAATAATTGTTTTTTAAATACTGCAATTTTCTTATAATGCATTTTATTTTGTAACTCCGAATTAAACAATTGTTGCGATATTCGGAAAAAACTAAAATTTTATTTTATATTAGTCCCTAGTGAAAAAACTCGCGTGGTTCTTCATGATTCTCATGTGAGAATATCAAATAGATTTTTATATTAATTTATAATTAATTATTATTGTTTATTGTTATATTTTATGACTGCATTGCGTTTACTGGAATATTCCATTAAACAAATAAGAATAAAATATTACAATAAAACGAAAATAAATAAAATACAACAATAAACAATAATAATTAATTTTAAATTAATATAAAAATCTCTATTTGATATTCTCATATGATTCTCACACGATTCTCACATGATTCTCGTATGATTCTTATGTGAGTTTTTTCAGTAGTGGTGTAAGATTGTGATCTTTTAAATCCCTCTTGACAGGTATTATTTATGTACACAGCATTTTAAGATTAATGATACGTTTATTTCAGCATTTTATTTAAACTAAAAAATAAAAGTTTTGCAAACTCAAAATACAGTAAAACGTTCACATCCTTTAAATAAAATGAATGTAATTTCAATTTTAATCGCAGTAAAGGTATAAAATCTCAAACAAATGTAATCTACCTCTGGTGCTCTGAATATATTTTCTCCTCGAAAAAAAAGCGTTACTGTTCGGTACGATTATGGAAAATCCATCATAAAGATATAAATCTCCTTCGAATCGCGGATGTACATTGGACGAATTGAAGGAGACGCGCGGGACAAACAAGGAGAAGGGAAAAAACTAAGGGCTCGTAGAAGAAATAAACAAATCAATAGCTACATAATTATTTGTCTTCTCTTGTCTTTTTTATTAACGGACTTCGTTATGGGGACAAAGTGGACGATGATCACTGTAAAATGAATTGATATCACACGTGCAGCTTCCTGCGTCTCGCTTTGGTGTGCTTATATATTTATCATGAATTTTGTAAATATTGTACAAGACATTTCGATCAAATACATTGAAAAAAAAAAAATTTCATACACTAATAAATTGACGAGTTATGCTTATTTATTGAATACCGTCTATCCTAGATGCCCTTTATCTTAGATGCCCGGCTAAAAATTAATTTTGTGCAATCATGCATGAATATAAATGGAAAATATACCAAGTTATGCACTGATCTCGTATAATAATTTAAACATTCGCATATATACTCGCTAAATATGGATCAATCATAGTTATGTAGAGATGTAAACAAAATATGATTTATATAATTAAATTTACCATAAATTGGACCGTATTTTCATTTTCTGGCCAATTTATGGTTAATTTTGTTTACAGTGATGATTTTGCATAATTAGGTATATTTTTCATCTAAAATCATATATAATTAGGCAAAATTCATTATTATCCGGGTGCGACTTTTTTATCTGATGTGCCAGCTTTAACAGTTCATCAGCTCCATTGGTGTTCAAAACTTCATTAAAATTGGATTAATCATTCAGGCATAATTGACTTTGAAAGGTTGATCACATCCTGTTAAAAATACCCAAATTTAAAATTACAAAAGATAAACTTCTTCAATATAAGATCTGAATTCAATTATTACGTCTTCACGGAGATATTATAAATTGAACCAGAATGGACTCGAATTGAATCGGATCCATGTGCAGATCGATAAATAATTTTTTATTTATTCGGTAGACTATGTACTATAATTTTGAATCCGTTTTGAAATCAATCCATAAATTCCTAAAAGCAAATAGATTGAAAGTCATTGGAAATAATTGAAAAACATTTTGAATCTTAAAAAGTAATCGGAGATGATAGGAAATCACAGATAATTTCTTAAATTATTAAGGGGCTATGTGACATATCCCACTTTCTCAGTTATTTACCTGACAAAAGAAGAATTTCAGATTAACAATTATAGGGAAAAGCGGGGCATAGTGGGCCACCCAATTAAATATGTTGCATTTGGTGTGAAAAACATTTATTAACAAGTTTCATTCAAATTAAAGCATTTTGAAAGATTGCCATTATTACATCGCACTATTACTATATACAAAAAATATAACTTAACTTTTTTGAGGTACCGATGTGGTATCTATGTGGTACATTTTGTATCACTATGTGGTAGCACTTGTGATCTGTTTCTGTAAGGGTTACAGAAAAAAAAAATAAACAGGCATTATCAAAATTGTTTACATTTACACAGGCTTTTCTTTTTTTATTTGATCTGGTAGATCTATATATGAACTACCTTGCATGGAGTTATACTTATTTATATGAATGCATAAATTTAAAATTGAATGTACAGACTATCCGGAATCACGTTCCTGGAATTCCTCCATGCGTTTGATAATTGATTGCTGTATCCAAGACGTAAACCGTTCTTTTAAATCTGTTGATGGTAAAATAGGTTTAGCTTCCGTATTGAAAGATTTAATTTCAATTACTTTTTCATCCCCTTTTTTTATGAAATATTCGCTAGCAAGTACTGCGTTCACTTTTGCAGCTCTTTGTTTTCTTAATACACTACTTATAGCAAAATCCAGCGCGCTTCACGCGGTCAATTATATTCTCTTCCTATTTCCTAAATTTCAAAAAAGTTCAGAAAAATACTTAATTATCAGTAAATTTTTTTTATTTCAGAAGGACAGTAATTCTTCTTAATTTATATTCAAAACATATTAGACTAAATGACAGGTTATGTTATTTTTCATTTTTGAGGTTAGAAACTAATTAATCAGGATTTATTAACGAAGTTATTTAATATATGAATTTAGAGTACAATTAAAAAATTTAAAAACTTTATATTTAATTCACTACTCCATACTCTATCTAAATAAACCAAAACTAAAGAAAAATATAAAATTCATATCAAAACATTTTGAATTTTGGCGCCTCCGGATGTTTAACCATTATCCAATTATCCAATCAAATCTCTTTTTTCGAGGCTTCACAACACTCAGCCATCGTTTTTTTTAAGAGAGATTCTAGATTCGAGGCTTAAACAACGCCTGCGCATCTTTCATAAAATTATCTATATCTTAATGTTTTAAATTTGTTATAACGCCTATTCTAATATTATTACAAAAAGCAGTTTCCAAATCTTTCCAATTCACGCGGTCATTGAATTTGTGTATATCTGTACACTTTGAAATAAAACGGAAGTTTTAAAATAAATATATTAAAATTGTTTGGATTCAATCACTACTGGATATATTCTGTTATCAATACAATAATCAGTACAAGCGCGGTAAAATAATTCTTGTCTAGGCGCAGTCGTCAATTATCTATTATTCCTACGTTACAGCAATAATACCGGGTGACTTCCCTGTGTGGCTTTTCGGCGTTGAGGAGGCTAATGCTCGAATTGTCCCGTCCTTCGGCTGCCTTCGGCACCAGCGTGGACCTTGCACCATCGACCCGTGATCATATGTGGTATCGCCGCCACGTCACCAAAACTAAT
>JAXIUT010000021.1:2129277-2140262 GCA_035586675.1 Eurytoma californica | reverse complement strand
TTACGACGAAACCAATGCGTTAATTTATTTAACTAAAGCTCTGAAGAAGACGCTAATTCCAGCGTCGAAACGTCAGCAAATAAATGAATTAATTTTACTGGTTCGTGTATGATCATTCGAGTCCTTACCACCTCTAATTATTAAACTTTTACATTGGTTGCCTGGTTTGTAGTATATTGAACAGAAGAAACTACTAACTCAGAAATCAGTCACAGAAGATGATAACTCACATTCTTAATGAGCATGATGTAGCAGTGTTTCTCTAAATTAGCACAGATTCCAACAGATTTTCGAATTAGCATCTTTTACAACCGATTTTTTTCAGTATTTTCACAGTCTCGCATACGGAAGTGAGGTAAAAAATGGAACTATAAGTATTTTTAATTCAAAAAATACATTATGCAACGAGGGAATAAAATCACAGGTTATTTCTGCAAATGGGTTAATTTATATCCTATCCAAACGGGTGGAGGAGCAAAGCAGTAAAATTATTATAAATCAACTTTATTTCCTTAAATGCCGTAAGTGCCACGTTCATTCCACATAATAAAATGGTCATTATAGTTTATTGCAGTTGGCTATTTAGTGGGAAATAATATTTCTTTCTTTTATTTAATACACGAAGAAAGATACTCTATTAAAAACTGCAATAAATATTTTTAATGTCCTCACAGATTGTCATTGTTTCAAAAATTGCAATAGTTTCTTGTAAAATCTACTACAGTTTCTTTCAAAAGTTCTTTTAGTTATAGCAAATTTGCAAAAACATTATTGCAATTGCTCTTACAGCGTCAGTCTGGGACAAAATTAAAATTGATTGTTGCACCTTTTAGAAGCGCTTTTATCTTCGTGTAAATTGACCGATCTTTTTATGAAAAATAAATTAAAATATTTAATATCAATCTACCTACAATAAAATGTTTAATATCAAGATTCCTACAATCTCTATTTAATAATTCATACAACTCACACAAAACAACAACATTGATCATCAAAATGTTATTAAAACCATAAAAAAAGTCACTCGACCGGCAGAAAAAAAAAACGATGCATCAAACCGCAATGACAGTAATTCTCATCCATCCGCGATGTAAATGAAAGTCAAAGCCCGAGCCCGAGGTCCATAAATAAG
The DNA here is from genome assembly GCA_035586675.1 of Eurytoma californica. Classification (NCBI taxonomy): domain Eukaryota; kingdom Metazoa; phylum Arthropoda; class Insecta; order Hymenoptera; family Eurytomidae; genus Eurytoma; species Eurytoma californica. Next base: position 2,139,130 of record JAXIUT010000021.1, on the reverse strand, counting down.
CCGCGGCTCGGGAACAAACGTGGCGCGGGCGCACTAAAAATCGCTGACGTCGTGTCCCCCCCGCGATGGAAATCTCCGCCACGAGCGCAAGGAAAGCGTGGCTAATGGCTCCGCGACACCGAGGCTCGCCCGCGTGCACGCTGCCCCGGTCGGCGCGCACTTTCATCCGCGCGGGCTACCGACACGCCGAGGAAAGCGCCGGACGTGCGTGCACCCGCCTAATGAGAGATCGGCGGGAGGGCAGTATACGTGAAATCCTGAGGCCACGATGGCTTAGATTTTTGTCGGGTTAAATGAGCGACGGAGCTGCCTTGTAAGTACTTGGGACTTTCTGTCGGGCAGATTTTTCATCGATGCGTGGCGAGCGGAAAGTCGTTTTTCGATTAATTGTAATATTACATTCGACTACTTGACGCTTATTTTTGAACACTCTCTAATGTTTATTTTAACAGGTATAAAAATATTCAGATATTCAAGGTTATTTGAACTTTAAAAAAAAAGTTCTAAATAATCCTTAACGGGATGTAAAACTGCTGGTTAGGAATCTGTCATACCGGTATCGACCTTATCGTGATTTTTTTTAAACCAGGATAAATTTTCAAAAAAATCGATTTGTGGTGCCCTCCGTAATTGTACAAAGAGTGTTTGATTTCAATTTCAAGTCATTCCATTCATAAATCTGAGAGAAAAGTGAGTTGAAAAATTTTACTTTTACGCATATTTACAAATTTTTCAACACATTTTTGCATTTAGATTTATGAATGGAATGACTTGAAATTGAAACCAGACATTATTTGCGCTATTATTTTGAAGATTCCTATAATCACGAGTCTTACATCCCTCATAAAATTTTATGATTTTAGAAAAGACTCAAGGCTAAAAAATCCAGTTTATTTTTTTAATATTCCAGGTTAAAATAAGTAATTTTTTGCTACTATTTAGGCAAGTATCTAGTACTTTTGCATGATGAATTTTTATAACAATTTTCGATAGCATTTTTTCACACTAAAAAACATTTACAATCAGTGTCAATTGTTAATCTACTAAATTTTAGTAAATAAATGTAATTTATGCTACACCCGTTTGTAAGCCGGAAAGGGAACAACAATTAACTCCGCAAGGGAAAAACCGGAGCCTTACTTAGCCCGCAGCTAAGTAAGCTCAGTAACTAAGCCTTTTTTTTTTAAGAAATCACAATTTTTTTCATTTCCTTTTAATTTTCTTTAGCGTCACCGAGACTACAATAGCTCCGTTTTCACCAGAATATTAGTATTTTTTTCTAAAAACATTAGCGTAGGAGCTTCTTATTAAATCCACTGTTGAACTGAGCAAATCGTTTTCATGCAGTCGCAATCACACCGGTCAAAAGAATAAAATAAGCCGGCGAAACGACGAGTGGACGGTACGAGCGGCCGTACGGGTCGCTCGCCGGGACTCGCGTCATCCTCGTCGTCGGTGGCACACGAGCGGGTGCCGAGCGGCTACCTTAACGGTACAGTCGCCGGGATCTGGGTTGCCGGAACGATGCTAGCAACGCGAGCATCGCGGCGCATCCACGTCGTACACACACCTGTTGCGCCGCTGCAGGAGCGCAGCCGAATGCGCTCCTCTGCCATCACACGTGATACACTTCCACACGGATTTTCGATTCTTGACACTTATCTAACATTTCCTTTTTTTTGGAATTTATGCAACCCACTCTCTCTCTCTCTCTCTCTCTCTCTCTCTCTCTCTCTCTCTCTCTCTCTCTCTCTCTCTCTCTCTCTCTCTCTCTCTTTCTTTCTCTTTCTTTCTCTTTCTTTCTCTTATTGATTCTCTTGTTTTTTTGTCTGTTTAAAGGGATAGGATAGGGTAGGATAGATAGGATAGGATAGGATAGGGTAGGTTGACAAAATTGGGATAATGATAAATTTATGAAATATACAAATTAAATAATATTTCAAGATTTTTAAAAAATCCTCAATTATCTTACGTAAATTCTTTTTATTTAACTTAATTGAATAAAAAAAGGCTTTTGATGAATGAATAGTTTTTCTTCGATAATATAAATGAGATGTTTTTCTGTCCATAGCTATAAGCTCTTAATTCGTATACTTATTACGACAATTCGTAACGATTACTGAAATTGTAATCAGGATTTTTTATTTTTCTAGCTTTTTTTCTGCTTTCGGCATATTTTCAAGTGTTACAAAACTTATTACTTAACAATAGCTAAGTTTATTTTAATTTGTACTCTTGTACAACGCACATTATGCAGGATTAAGACTTCTTTTTTTTTTAATTTTTTATGACTTTCATGAAGAACATTTTATGTAAAGGTGATTAAGTGAAATTTCACTTTTTAAGGTTGAGCAAAGCTAAGTACCTACGTAGACAATTTCTACGTATTCTTTCAAGTTATTTTTTTTATTACACAAAACATGTAATAAAGAAATAATATTAATTTTTGTTTAAATTCTTAGAACAAAAATTCAAAATTAAACAAATATTTTTAAATCCGGTAATGGGGGTAACATATAGTAATTTAATGCACTTTTTGCAATCCTGCTTCTATACGAATAAAAATAAAAAATAAAAAGAATTTTGCGTATACCTGCAACTTATTTAAATTGTTCACTAAGCGCTTTAAAGCCAAATAAATGAAATTTACCTTAAATAAATAAATATTTAATGATAAAAATTCGCTTATTCAACTTTAAATAGAACACAAAACTGCAATATCTATGATACTCAACTCCATTTTTTTAACACTATGAGACACTAACACAAAACGTCGCATACAATCCTATTAAAAATAAAAACGAGAAGGAATGCGATCATCTTATTTCATTCGTAATAACAGTTTCCTACAAGTCGGTCAAAAAATCGCAATGCCAATCCCACGTACAGTTCGATACAGCCAAGTACCCTAGCCTCGATGAAATTCACCAAATTCAAACGCCGCGAGGACAGCGCACAGCGACAAGAGGCACGCGTTCCTCGTTAAAACGGAAGGCCGCGCATCAATCATTCATCGACCCAACCGCTGCGCGCGCCGAAAGGAGGGGGTGGGATTCCCTCGGCCGATGCAGCAAAATATCGGTCCCGCGCACTTCGTTACTTCGCGCGACGAGTAGTTTTGATTAATGTCCGCGAAAAGGTGGGACTCGCGGTTATTCGGCCGGTTAACGGCTCCGCAGGGGCTCGAGATTCCGCGGGGACGGAGCGTCGCCGTCATTGTTTCGTAAGTGCGCACCCGCTGACTAGTGCGGGCTTCATCCGCGAACGACGGGTCCCGATGCATAAGGCATGTGGACCTTTAGACTTTACAAGTTCCATCACTTTTTACTTTATTTTGCCAGTTTTTACAGTTAGCCGCTGGCGTGCGGCGTATCGGATTGCCGCGTGATTGGGAGGGCAATTGTTCGCGTGAAATATTGCTCCGTTCGCTTCGCAGTGTGATAGGCAAAAGTTATCGCTGCGATTTTTTAACATTCATAGTTAAGGGAGATGTGCATTCAAATCTTAAACAATTATTTTTTTATTTTTTATTCGCAGATAAAACAACAGAAAAAAAAAACAAATATCGAAAGATCAATTATGTGCAGTTAACATAACGTAAGTCATTTACAATTAAACTATCATGCGGTCTTGCTTATAACACTTCTAGATAATTTAAATATTCGGGTTCTTTTCAGTAGTCTTGTAATAAATAATAAAAAAATTTTACACAAAATTGTCTGTTATGAACAGATCAAAGAAATAAATAGAATAATAGAATAATAGAAAGACCGCCACATCGATATACCATTCTGAGGAAGCTATTTTCGCGAGGTTATATAGTGAGAACAAGAGATTATAGGGTGCGGGTTTCTTGAACAGTTTTTCCAGCGACGACCAATTGTCTTGCGGGGGCAAAACGGTCGAAGTCCCTAGCTGTCTCGCAAAATTGCTGAAAGTGCATTTATTGTTGTTATAAATTTTTACATGAATTTTGTGTATTACCATCTCTTTTAATTGAAAACTAGTTTTTTTAGTGAATTTAAATAGATATTAAGGTTGCAAAATGAATTCAGAAAAAGTGATAAGTAAAAAAAATTTTGCATATCGATAGCTGCTGACTGGCACCTACCATATGGGTTGTTTGTACGTCTGATCACGATTCTTTTGAGTTTTTGTTAAGTCCACGTGAAGACAATGAAATTAAAGCATACGCTTCCATTACGAATTTGCATGAACTAGTTGATAATGTAGTAGTAGGTACTAGTAGGTAACTGTATTGTGTAGGTATTAGGGTCAATTGAAAACTATGAGGTTCGATTGCAAAAGTCAATAATTTTATTGTAAAAGCTTAATACAAAGAAAGTCGTCATTTCTTTATATTTAAACATGGATGAACGTTACAGATAATTTAGCTTTTTTCTTATGCATATGGTAATAATCGAATTTAGTTGAGTAACATTACCCAAAGTGATTTAAAAACACCAAGTCCAAAACGAGTTCAATACAAAAAGTGTCTATGATAATTTTTAACGTAAATATTCAACTATATAAAAATAGTGTTTATAATTTTTATACTCAAAGGACGTTTAAAAAAAAATTCTTATAAATGCTCCAAAGTTAAAATTTGTACGTTCGTATTTTTAAGAGAATATCACATTTATTTTAATTGATCACTTTACTTACATTAAAATAAAAATGCATACAATTTTTTTAAGATTGTGAACTATGAAGTATACAAATAAATTAATTGAACTTACTAAGCTACTGTAAGTACTCAAAGTATATAGATAAACAATTCTCAAAGTCTTTTTGCAAAATAAAATAATAACTATTCCATTAAAAAATGTTTGAGCAATCTTCTCGTTAGAAGATTTAGTAAAATTATCTAAAATCGTATACTTCTTCATAATGCCGTAAAATGCGATTTTGTGGACGTGAAATCGTACAACCGAGTGAACATGTGCAGATTTTGAGCCGTAAAATTCAATATTATGACCCGCATAAACGGGTGAAAACTTCGTTTTCCCATATTAACTTAAAATTGAATGTCTCGGCTACAATACCAACAACTAATTTATATCCACTAAAACTAAATTTTAAATTATTTTACTAAACATCAGTAATTAGCACTAACTGATTTCTTAAAAATGAAATAAAACCTAGGTATAAAATTCTTACATATTCACGCAATAACGTAGGTCATTTACAATTAAATTATCATACAGTCTTGCTTAAGCTATTTTACAGTCCTATCTCGATTTTAAAAGTTATAATAAATAAAACAAAGAACTACAATAAAAGATCGATTTACAAGACCGTCGTCAGTACACGCTAAATCCATTGGAGTGAAATGTCACTCGCATTATAAAATTAGTTCGCTGAAAGAGTCAAATTCAACTCTACAGGAGTGAAATTTGTCGTTGATAAACGCTAGTAATAGATTACAATTAGAGTAAACTAGAATCAAATTTAATTTTACGGTAATAAAATTAAATGTAATATTACTAGATTCAAATTTAACTCCTTTAGAATTAAATTTGACTCTTTCAGCGAACTGTCTTAAGAATAAGAGTGAAATGTCACTTCAATCGATTTAGCACGTATGGTTTCTTAAGTTTACGAAGTAGCGCGACGGCCCTGGCCTTGCACAGTCAGGGCAGCGTTACGCTCTTAAGTATATCCTTAAGCAAGTAAGGATGAGTCGCGGACACGGCCTCGAATCCCTGCGTCTCCATGACTTCCTTCAGGTGCGCTCTGATGAACGCGAGCGCCTTTGTCTTGAGCTTCTCGGCCGCATGCAGCTCCCCCAAGAGAAGACACTCCGCCACGTTCTCCACCGCCAGGCACCTGCACAGCACGCTCTCGCACTGCGCCTTCAGTCCGTCCAGTGCGTACATGTCCGCCGCGCCAATCAGCTTGCTGGCCTTCGCCTCGATGTCGTCGACTCGGCCGGTGTAAAGGTAGCCCAGCATCGCCCAGAGGGCGTCCGACTCGACGTCCTGGATCTTGACGACGTTCTCCTGGTTCTCCTTCATGTCGTGGCCGAACATCGCGGCGAAGACGGGGCTGCGCGCCGACAGGATATTCTTGTGGGCGGGGAACTTGACGCCGCCGCGCGCCTCGATCGTCACGTCGCTGAAGCTCTCGCCCTCGAAAAGCTGGCGCAGGTCGTCCGACAGCTGCAGGAGCAGGGGCTCGGGACTGACGCGGCCCGCCTCGCTGTCCTGGCAGGTGCGCACCTCGGCGCCGGTGGCCGAGCGGATGCGGCAGACGATGCGCAGACGGTCGGCCTGGAGGAGGCCGTTCGCCGGGTCCAGCAGGTAGTCGCGCTTCACGAACTTGGGGAAGCCGGATTGACGGCCTTGGAAAAACTGCCACTTCTCCGTGGTCTTGCGCTCGTTCACCTCGCGGCCGTCCTTGTCCAGGATGCAGAAGCGGAAGTCCACCTTGATCGCGGGCTTGTCGCAGCTCACCAGGTGCAGGAACAGCGAGACGTAGTCCTTGTTCTCGGCGTTATTGCCGCTCGGGTAGAACTGCATGCTCCATTTTAGGACGTCGTACGAGGTCGATGAGAACACCTGGGGGAAGGTCTAGTTTTTAGAAAAATTATGATCTTTGATAAAAAAAACCAAAGACGAGGCAAGATATACCGAAATACAATTTTGAGGAGTATTGGACAATTAAAAATTGAGAATGAGAAAATTATGATTTTCCGTAAACTACAAGATTTGTGCTTATAAAAGGCTGAGTTAATTTTTTGAGATATGGAGTAAGTTTTGAATTAAGACACCGTTAGCTTTTTCTTATTGACACTTTTAACGCAGAATCTTATAGGTCACCGACTTTACTTACTTATTGTGAAGTAATTGACGGTGAAATTTGGACAAAATTTTTTTATGAAATAGGCTTCGTTTAAGTATTTTTTATTGCTACCTAAAATATCCTATAAGATTTTATTTTATTTCTTTTCTAGCTATTTCAAGTTTTTTTAATCTATAAATTGGAATAATATAATGTGTCGATTTTAAATTAAATTCAACAAATTCTTTAGTTTTCAAGTCTTTTTTCATGTTTTGCTCTTGTAGTTCTGATAGTTTCGTGAATCTCAATTACCGAAAATTTCAAATTTCAATCGGCAATGCATGAATACAGAATTTATTGAGATATTTAAAAAAATGTAGATTAATTAGTTAATTCTAAATTTATGTTTATAAAAATCATCCATATTTTATAAATTAATTTTTAGATAAGTTTTTATCAGTTGAAATGTGTAAAAGTAGTTAAATCTGCATTTATACCCTTTTAGAAAAAAGACAATTACACTTACAGCCGTATCTTTTGATTGTTAAACAAAAAATTTGTTAGCATTTTTTTTTTTCAAAAGCAGAAAATAAGACATTAAGCATTTACTCATGGAAGACGCATCTTTAATGTTACAATAATTAATTTCATTGTCGAGAAAAATTTGGAGATAGGACTTACTGTCGATTCGAGGGCCTCGCCAGGTTTCTTGTTGCAGAAGCTGAAATTTTTTATCGTCCATGTGAAATTTGCTTCGACGACTTCTACGTGTGTTTGGCACCAGTCTTCAGTTGTCGGCCTGGCGATCATAGTCATCAGTTACCTTGTTTCTCAGCGTTGGACGAGTTTTAAAAAAAAATCTGCAAGGACAATCGATAAGTCAAGTGCAAGTGCGTAAAAGTGACTTTAGTTTAGATTACGTTGATACTGCCATAATTACGAGGACATTATATTAGATATTGTACATAATGTCCTTGTTTAAAAATGAAGGCAATAAATTAATCGCGGACTACTAGTGTCGATTTAACCATGGAGCACCAGTAGTAGCCTTCTCGACATCCTGCCACAGACATGTCCCCTTGTGAATAAATTAATAAAAAAGGTATATGATAGTAAATTGTTATATCGCCGCATATGGTTAACAAATAATTATTCGATGTAAATTCGTCCGAAATTTTCAAAAAATAGCAACGTTGCCCATTATTTCATTAATTGATTTAATGATGATTATTTTTCACTACAGTTATAAGTTAAATTCCAAAAAACGAAATATTTAAATTGTTGTTAGTCAATTTTAGTTACTTAAAAATTAAATAGTATAACACAATTGCAATTTTAAATTTCAGTTATCTTGTGGGAAAACACGCCAAAGCTCGCGAAAAACATCACGCGAATATTAATATATTTTTTTCAATCAAATATAAAAATTGTCTTTTCAAAACTTCATTCGCAACTCTCTGATTTTCCATCTCAAATATAACTTGATCATATCACAATGTATTTGAATGTAAGAAAAATACTTCGAAATTGTCAATTTCGTGTCATACCACAAGAAAAATAATGATCATTATTACCTATACTCGTATCTTTTAGACATACATTTTTCAACTTGCCGTATGAATAATACTACTAGTGACGTCAAAAATTAACAAAATCTACAATACTAAAAGATTATTTTTTGGAAAGTATACATGTAAAATAAAATACATCTTGCGAATTTGTTCTAAAGCTTGAAAACGATGTCAACAATAAAAACGCAATGCAATTTTTTTCTACGGTAATCCTGACACTTGTTCGAATACAATTTTGCATTATTTTAGACAAACACAAAAAAAATTGATTCACACAATTCGCAATAACTATTATTAAGGTTTATCAAAGTCGCTACCGTAAAACATTCGGTGATAAGCACAATTAAAATGTTTATCCTAGCAAGCACACTACTGCTACAGATGACTACATATACAGATACACTGATACTCACATAAAATTTCGTACGTTACACCGTGTAAACAGCAGAAAACCAAATGTGTATCCTTAACTCGCTGCGACTCGCGAAATCAACTGCGCTGCCGATGAAATCTGCACGTGCTGCACACTGCGCCGGCGTTGTTTCCTCCTCAGTTCACAGGTGCATCTTCTCGAATAAAACAGGTGTACTCGTTACCGAAGAATCGTCCAACGACATATCAAAACAATTTCAAGCACACCGCAAGACCGCAACTGTTGCTCCAACTGCCAAGAGTGCCATTTTGACGCGTGATCCCGATCTGCGAGACCCCCTCGGCGAATAGACGAACTAACGTCGATTATGTAGTTCTCTGTAAAAAAAGCACTTTACCGACTGTACCGTGTATTAAATGGCGGCAAATTTATACAAGTAGAAGATGAATTTGTATATAAATAGAATATAACAAAAAAAAGATAAATTTTTAATCTTTGTTTACTGAATTAATTGAAAAACGAATCACTTTAATTATTTAACTGACAAAAATAAGGATAATATCTAATGTTTACTTCTTATATTTATACGCGCAGTTTTAAAAATTATTTAATTTTTTTTTTAATTTTTGGTTATATTTTAATATCCGTGATATATGTTTATGGTTAAAATTTAAAAATCATTTTTAAATAATTAACCAACTAAATAATTTATAAATTTAAATATCAAATGTTTGTTGTAATGAACATAATCTTTCAGTTTTAGTATACGTATGCCATGAAAAAAGCGTTTTATCAAAATATCGTGAAAAATGTCAAATCGAGTTTTTTCAAAAACTAAAGTAAGTTTGAGGTCTAAAAATAATAAGCATCCAGGAGTATTCCACGAGTGTTTTTTAATTTTTACGCTTATCAATTGCGCAATTCACCGGAGTTACTTTAAGCCATTCATAAGTCCTTCAAGTTTTAGTCCTAGTCAACATGGAGGTAAGTACAAACGAATATTAGAATATTACAGAAGGTCATTTGATTTATTTAATGTACTCTGAAATATATTAAAATATTAAATGGTAATTATGCGTCGCAGGTGCAAACAGGAGCGCGCCACGTGTGAGTTAGTTGCGATCGA
>JAXIUT010000021.1:2107679-2129177 GCA_035586675.1 Eurytoma californica | reverse complement strand
TAGAGTAGAAAGGGATGCGATCGAGACAACCGGATTTTCATCGTTTACAGTTAGATTTTCATTGATGCTTTCGTGAAATCCTAAAGTTTTTAAGCGATAAGAAATATAGGTTGCTCGCAGTCTTATCTGCCCAGAGTGATGGCTATATACATAAAATTTCAAGCGAGATGCAGTTCACACATACTTTATATGTAAAGAAGAAATTTGAATTTTTCGTGTACTGTAATTTTTAACACTATTCAATTAATTCGAGCAGTTTTCGAGTTTAAGAAAAAGAAAACGATATTATCTGGCAATTAAAGCGTACAAGTGAAGCATTTGAATAAATAAATTTGAATTTCAATGTAATTTACGAGATAATGTTAGACTTTAAGTGCTTTTAATGCATCAATTACAGTGACCTGCATAGCACTTTAAAAAAAAATTCGCTCTAATTGAGTGAAGTGAAAGAAGCGTAATTATTCATCCCGCACCTCATTGTTGAAAAATAAAAGTAGCAACTTTAAATCATCGAATCACGCCGCTGTGGTGCAATCGAAGCAGCCAGGATTCCTCGCGCAAAAAAAACAAACACAACCTGCGCGAAAATATACCGCGCGTCCCGTCCACACGCGGCGGCGCGGCATAACTGTACCCGCGGGGCTCCGCGCATTTTCCCCGCGCGTTTTCCGCTCGACCGAGGATGAAATAAAGAACGTAACGGACGCCCGTCCATCCGAAAAAGAGAGGAATAAAAAAGCGCCGGGAGGGAGAAACAATGCGGGGTCGAGAAATTCACGCCGCCGGTAAAAGGCGGCAGTGGTAGGGGGGAGGGAGCGGAGAGAGAGAGAGAAACGCCGGTTCGATTGTTGCAGGCAGCGCGGCGGTATGCGCGAGTTCGGCTCGCGAAATCGCGGGGAAAAAGCGAAAATATGCGCCGGCGGGGCGTGTGTGCAGGTACGAAGGTGTGTGCACGCACGAACGCGAGACGCAGCCTCAACCTGATACCCCGGCTTAGCGGACACTTTTTCCGACTCGGCGCTGCGTGCAGACGCGACGCGCGGGATTTGTCGCCGCTTTTCTTCGAGAGGAGAGAGGGATAAGCGGTGAAAGATAGTGTGGGTTGAATGGTTTTTCAGTTTAATGGGGAGCGGATTCTTTGTTAAGGAATTGTAACTAATTCAAGTTTGTACTTTGTTTATTACTAATATTTATAGGGGGAATATGTGGTATCGACATGTAGGATACTTTGTATGAAGATTGTTGTAAATAATCTTTACACGAAAGGAATAAAAATAAACAAAACTAGCTATAGGTGGGAAATATCTTTTTTGTTTTATAAAATTCTATTTACTAATTCGTGAGAATTTTTTAATGTATCTAATTTTAAATATTTTGAAAATATTGTACCAATATTGGATCAAAATTGGACTGGATAATGTTCAACCAATCTTGAATTATGAAAACTAAACTAACTGTTTTAGGTGGAATAATATAAAATTGTTTTAATTGTTTATTTACTTTGCAAAACAAACTCTTTTAATGTTTCTAATATTAAATATTTTGAAAATATTGGACCAATATTTGATCAAAACGGGACTGGGTCAATATTTCACCAATATTGGATTATGAAAACTAAACTAACTCTAGGCGGAATAATATGAATTTTTTTTATAAAATTTTATTTACTTCGTGAAAGTTGTTAATATTTCTAATATTTAGTATGTATTTCTTTTTCTATACGTGTTCTTAAAGAAAAATAAATTTTAATTCATTAATGATAAAAATATTAACTCTAAATCGATAAATAATTCTAGTGCAAAAATAAGAAGCAATGAAGTTTGAAATTAATTGTGGCAAGTAACCTATTGGCTTTTACTGCTATTCCAAAAACAAGATAGACTAAACTAAGAGCGCTTGAACTTTATTAACATTCCGAGAATGCTACATCCGATAAATCAATTAGTGCGGAATTACTTTGTCAGCGTAATAAGTCCGTGAAGATCAATTAAAATAAATAAAATAGCTCGCGTCGAGCCGAACTAAAAAAGGTGGAGATAAAAAAAGTAACCGTCGCGCCATACATTCGCATACCGAGCGACATACCGTTTGGCGAAAGCGCGACGCTTCCATAATTCGTCTTAGACGGCGATGCGCGAACCGATAAATATCTCGAATTAAATGACGGAAATGAGCTTCGTTTCTAGAGGAGGAAAGAAAAAAAAGACGAAACACGTGGAAAGAGGGAGAAAAAAAAGAAGATAGAGAGGAGGCCGCGGCATAGCCGGTGCTCGGAGCGTCGGAGCGAGATTCCAGGTCAGACGAAACAACCATTCACTCGCGCGTCTCCCTCTCTCTCCTCTCGTCGGCTCCCACTGCTCGCTCATCGGCGGGTCATTGAATTATGTCACTTTTAGAGACGACCGGTGTACAAAGTACCGCCAGCGCTGCTCGCACACCTCGTGTGTAAAATTTGCAAGATTAAGCTTTGCGGAAAGATTGAAATCAGTGGCGTAATGGCCTACTTTTTACGCTGCGTTTTTTTCTTTTCAGCGCTTATTATTCCTCTGCATTTGGAGGTCCGTTTCTGCTCGGTGATTTTAGGCTTTTCCCAGCTTTCTAAATTTTGAGAGATTACCCGAACTGTGCGATGTTGTGACCGAATGAGTGGGTCCGCGCGTTTTTAGGCGCAGCGTCGCACAAAATTTCGATTTTCACCGCGAGAAAAGGGAATTGCTTCATTTAACTTCTCGCGATGAACAATTTCTCGTTACCGCGCCGACTTTCCATACGACGAAAGAATAGAAAACGGCTATTTATATGGCTATTTAATTATAAGTTAAAGATGTTTGGAGAAATCATAATTCGATGCACTCGTACATTCGCAATTTTATATTTAAACGACGTATTAGTAGAAATCGGAGAGTAATATCATTTCTGTTCAACAAGATGATTAAATTTAAATGGAAATTTTATCGCGCGGAGAAAAAAAGTTGCACTAAAAATTATAATTGTGTATTTTGATGTTTTCACGAACTTAAATAACTTAACTTCCTATTATCAGAAAAATTGTAATAGATCCTTGTTAGATTTATTAGAACTTGAAACTTTACTACCCAAGTACAAGAAAACGCTTATAAATAAAACGGTATTTCCGTCATAAAGAACACAATTACTGTAGTACAGAAAAATAACAAGTTTCTAGGCAATTACGAACTAAAAATGATTGTACATAACCTAAAAATAGTTGATCTCTAACAGAATATATTTCTAATAAATTGTCCAAAAAACTATTTCAATTTTTCACTAAAAATTGAACTTAATTAAACGCACTATCGCAATTTTGAGTAGGACCCTTTTCTCCACCTTATCGATAAGAGAGTAATAAAAAATATATATAAAAAATTAGCGATCTCCTCATTTACATAAGTACGATCACATGTGATTAGGAGTTGGTGTATAAAAACACGTTATCTGTATCCGTTGAAGAATGCGCACACGTTGCATTGTCGTGGCTTCTCCCATCAGTTAATTTTTCTTTTAGAAGATGTAACTACATTTGCCGGTGTTGCGGTGTCGTTCCCCATTTTTCCGTGAGTCAATGCACCGGAAAAATCAGAGAGCACATCGATGTATATAAAAATACTAGTTGATGGGTTCAAGTTTCGAAGGGACCGGTTTTTCTGCTTTCCTCCAAAGTGAAGATTGATAGAGTTTTCTAATGGAGCTTTGGGGAGAACATCTTTAGTTGTGTAACAGTTATCTCTCTTCCTCTCACCCGCTAACCCATAGAAATTATTATTTTAAGTTACAGTTTTTGTCATATTCGAAAATTTTTTTAACTTTCAACGTAACAGATTTTAACAATTTCATTATTAAATTCATAAATAGAACGTTTTAATAGTTGGTAAAACTTCCAATCTGAAGATTGGATTAGTGTACAGAATTAATTACATACTTTTATTGCAAATATACAAGTAATTTAGTAATAATTGATAATAACATCTTAGATGCAGATATGTTAAATGAGCATACAAATTACTAGAAAAAGTATTACATAAGGGGAGAGTTTGTCATTATATTCCTATATATTTAGAATTAAACGTATAAAAAGAAATTATTGGGAAAGAAAGAAATTATATTAAAAGAATTATTGGGTAATGAGATTAATTGATAATAAAATGTTGACAAGAAATATTACATAATATATTAGTACTAACCTTCCTAACAATTGTTCTAAAGATTGAAATGTTTGGTGAGATTCTACAAGTCAAAATAATACATTTTTTATTTTTAAATAGATTGAATACATAGTTTGTAAAAAAATAAAAATTAAAAAAATTAAAAACAAAAAATGTGCGATGGCCGGGAATCGAACCCGGATCAACTGCTTGGAAGGCAACTATGCTGACCATTACACCACCATCGCACCTTGTCTCGGACTCGTTTCTAACCAGGCTGGCGAATAAAATTATTTTATCCTTATTTGTTCAATATATAAATGTTATAGAATTTTTCAAATGATCATCTTATAGTGGAATAACATTTTTTTGTTAGTTTGCAAAAATGAATTGTAATTAGATTAATTTTAAGAGGTGTGTATAGGATAGATGTATAGACATGTTTATACTGCAATCAAAACTACTAATTAAATTTAATTAGGCACTAATGCCAATAATGATCTTATCCTATTAAAGTGCTATGTAGCCCTTAAATTATGCAACCTCAGCTAATCGACATCAGATGTACTCTCTTGTCAATAATAGATACTTAATATTTTTTTGAGTCTGTATCAATTTGTATGTAATTGAGCCTAAATAGTTTATTAACATTTTGAAGCAATATCAAAGAAACAGATATCTATTTCCACCAAGTTCAGGTCCGACGATCACGCCATTCTGTATCAGAAACTATAGTTCCTAATTTTGCTAGCTTATTCGCAACTGTGTTTCCTGCATTGCACAAATGACTATGACTTGTTTGTTGTTAGCTAATTTAGCGTATAGCGTAACTTTAAAAATGCGTGAGAGATTTTCCACGCGAAAAGTAACTTTGAACTACAGGCAACATTTTTTTTTAATGATTGAAAATGTAAAATCAATATTACAACAAGTAATTTACAAATAAATATTCTTTTACTTAAATAAATAAAGAGATTGACCTTTACGACATGTATAACCAAAATGTTTCTGCATCTGTAAAATTTATTTTTAAGCGGTACATCGTAATGTTAACAATCTTTTGACACATATACTAGTTCTTGTCACAAAAATTGTTGTAGTTTAAAAAAATGCCTACTACCAAATAATAACTTATTTTTATTCGACACTACAGTAATACGGTGATTATCATCTAGTTGTCTAATTGTGAAAATTACTATATGAGCTCAATTACTGCAATAAGCTGTAATTGTTTTTTTTGACATCCAACCATTCTAGCTTTTCAAAATGTATTAACAATAAGTAATAACCAAAAAGCTTCAGTAACTATTATTTGTGAAAAATTGAAATTTGGTTTTAATGTTCTACAAGTTTCCAAACATTTTTTCACGTAACAATATACTAGACTTATTGTATGACGTCCGGTTATAAAGCTTACTTCTTTCCTGCTGCTTTTATGGTTCTTCTAATTTAATGTAGGATGGCTCTTAAGAAAAACCGCACGCGTTATACTGCCCGCAACGTAGAGACACTTAGTTTATATCACATACAGTTAGACATCTTCAGCTCAACTAACTACCTGTGGCACGCGGCTGCTGCTATTATTTCCAGGCTAACTAAGAGACGTTGTTAAAAAGGAAAATTATGAAAAGAGAAGGATCTATTATTAACTGAACGGGATAAATTTGAGAGATTGTTTAAAAAAGTTCAACATTTCTTCGTAAGAAATAAATTTTTTGAAATTGAATTCATCTTCCTTGCTAAAATGCTGTAACTAGGAAAGTGTCAAATTTCTGGATTCTGAATTTTTCTAAAATTTGTCTGAATGACTCATTGATCGGAAATAACGAACAGACGTTTTGGGATTTTATCCCATTGTACCTAGTAACAAAAGCGAATTTTAATACAAATTATCATATAAATTGTTTAACTATGCATATAACTTATGCAATTTTTATTTTTATTTCCCACAAAATCGTGGGATATGAGTGTTCATTATTTTTAATTAAAGAATGATTCTACAATATTTGAGAGGAATCGGGGACTCAGAGAGTTGACACTCTCACAATAAGAACATTAAGATGATCATCATCGAATTTTCTAAATCACATACGCAAGATAGCTGTATATGTATCCTATACATTTTATATCTGAACTTCAAGAGACGATTGAATGCGATCTATTTTGATTATCGTGATTCTTGTATCGAACATCTATACTGCTTCAATTTTATATCACTTCAATGCAAATGCAATAATGAAAGAAAAATAAAAACAAAAAATGTGCGATGGCCGGGAATCGAACCCGGATCAACTGCTTGGAAGGCAACTATGCTGACCATTACACCACCATCGCACCTTGAATTAATTTAATTTCTAACTTTCCCGGTGAAATTATGCTAAGTTTACCGTTGCACGTACATAACATTTGATAGAAACATATTTGTTGATATCTTGAAACTGAAATAAAAGAATAATAATTTATTTCATTCAAATGGAATGCAATTCATTATATTATAATCGTAAAATTCAATGAATTAATTACAAGATAATATCGTTTACTAAATTATGGACTTAGTAAATATGCATAAAAAATTAAATTGAATTATATTTTCCAAACTGTATATGAAATAGGGTAAATCCATTAATAACGAAGGTAAAAGTAATTAAATTTTTTTTTATAAGATATCAACTTAAATCTGATTTTTAACATAAAAGCTACTTACCTCATTATAATCCCATCTCGTCTCATTTAGTCTAAATTGATGCGACTTACTTAAGCAATTATATCATATCTTATCCTGCTATCTTATCATTCGGACGTTAAAATTTCATATATATATATAATTAATGAAGCATTCACTTGCAAAAAAATTGATCTCGTCAAAGTACCAATCTCAAACCAAATATAATTAGAATTTCGCACAACTAAAAATCTACTCTTACGCAATACGCTACCAGCAGAAAAATATTCAAATCGACCCTGAGCAGCACCACTCGCGAACCCCCTCGCCCAAGGAATTCGCAAAGCTCGGCTCAACGCACAAAAAGAAAAGACCAGTGTTTTCGAAATTGAAACGATTCGACGACGAGCAGCGTCGCATAAACGTAGCCGTATATACGCGCAAGTCCAATTAACATAATAACGGAAAGCCGGAGGGACGCGCGCGCGCATACCTGCGCCGGGGCAGGAGCCGCGGGCGTAAAAATAAAAATGACTCCGGCGGCGCTTCCCAGGCTCCCGCTCCCACCGGTTATCGAATTTCGACGCTCTGCCTCCCCCTTCGCCTCCGCCGCGATCTCCTCTTCGCTGCTCGCCTCCTCCTCCTCCGCCCGTCGTTTTGCTCCTGCACACTTGCTCTCCTGGTCGCTGCACGCTGCACGCACGCCGCGCGCGGTTATCCGCGTCCGAGAAACGCGGGCTGCGACAGCCTGTACCGACTGACCGGGTGACGAGTTTATCGGGCGACTTTTGTAGGGGCGAGTTGAGTTGCGATTTTTTTTTTTTTAGACTAGAGGATTCGGCCGTGTCATGCGTGACCTACACGCTTAATCAGCTGGAGTGAAATTTCTCTCTTATTCTAAAGTTAGTTCGCTGAAAGAGTCAATTTTGACTGTACTGGAGTGAAATTTGAGTCTAGTTGAGTCGAGTGATCACTCCGTACGGATAGAGTGTTTTAATTGCACTTTTATTTAGAATGAAAATCGCTCTTTTTTTAGAGCGATTCTATCAACGGAGTGATCTACCTTTCACTCTAATTTGGAGTAAAAAAGTCACTTGATTTAGCTCCAGTCAAAGGAATTAGTTTGAATCTAGTTTTCGAGTGAAAATTTGACTCCATTGAATTTAGCGCGTAAAGATTCGCGTGTTCCTATAGTTAAATTTAGCTATCGAAGTGGTCTTAATTTTCAAACAAAAAAAAACAACATTTCATTGGTTTTTTTCGAGGTTAAGTATGAGCGAATATCTAGTAATTACTAATAAGAAACAGATTAAATTTTTTTTTCTCGAAAATCAAAACCACTTCGCGATCGACTTCGAACAAAAAATGCTTGATATTTTAGTGGAAGGCGATTCTAATCAACTCTTTCAGAATCGACCGATTCTTTTTGCGAAGAATCGATTATTCTTTCGGTATTTGTTGGAAGTCGATTTTCATCAATCGATCCTTTTCGAACAGTGAATCGGGATTCTTAATATTGAATGAAACTCGATCGCTAAATTTATAGAAAGGATGCGATTTTTGTAATCGAGGATTTTCGTTTGTGTTTAGAGGTCGAAACGACGAGGTCGGTTGGCGAAGGTTGGGATGGAGATGGAGACGGTGACGTTGGAATTCAAATGCGTCATTATAATACTATCAGTTCAACCGGTGTGCTGTGTTTGCAAAGCTTGAGATAGGTCACTGACCGAGTAAAGTAAGCGAGATGATTAACTCAGGAAAGAGGATTTTTTGGAGTTTTAAAGCGTGGGCTTGGATAGATTACTTTGTTTTCCTTCGTTATTTGAATAATAAAGAATCTCCTTTGCCATACAAGTAAAGACATTTATGTTAAATATGAAAATTCTGAAATGTTGGAATCTTTCTAATATAAACTTGTCCGTCAATTCCGAAAGAATTGGATGTTGAAAATTTTCTAAAAATTACTTTCAATTAACTAATTGATTAAAGTGAATAAATAGCTATTATTTAATTAAAATGCTTATAAAGTAGAATCAATTAATGATGACAAATGCATAATTTTAAATATGAAATATTAATTTTATTAATTTTGATTTTAACATAATCTCTATAAAAATATTATTAAACCGTAGAATTAGTTTTTCCCAATTTGGAAATATTTTAGACGTTTATGTATGATTTCTAAGGTTAATTACAGAATTAAACCTCCTTATTTAGCAAGGAAAAACTCGGTAGCATTGCTAGAAAACGATTAAGCTAAAAAGATTATAGTAATAAGTGAAAACGATTTAATTAAATATTATCCTACTTCTATGTCGTCTCTTTCATCATTAGAGTCAAATTATTAAATGTACTGTTAGCGAACTGTCAGATGCTAAGACATTAAAAAAAAAGTCAACTTTTTTTGTACACCTTTTCATTCCAATCAATTTAAATCTATATTACAGTCATAAAAACATTTAATCCAAACTCCAGTTCCGTCTTCGTAATTTCTCCTAACACCTTTTTTCAAAATCACTTTAGTTAGTTTCAGTCTGTTTATTAAATACAGTTTCTATTATTTATAGCTTTTCTGTATAAAAATTTAAATCAATTTTTCAAGTATTTCAAAAAAATCATGAATTAAAATTTGTTTTATGACAGAAAGTTAAACAAGAAATAAATTATTTAGCTACTCTTTAATGTATAAGTTTTCATTAACAAGGAAAAATCAAAACTTCAATTTCGTCATATAGATAACACGTACGGTCTGTATATAGCACTAACATATATATTTCTCACGATTCTCTGAAATCGGTGAAATCGTTGCAAACGATACAGCGATAAGTCACCTCGACCATCGAATTTCCACCTCCACTTAAATCTTTTCTTAATAAAAAAAAGGTATATGCGCGCAGCTAAAAAATTATCGCAGTGACCCATTAAAAAAGCGTATACGCGCGAGGATTTACGAGTAAACTCGTTATCACCGCGGCGCAGAAGCTCGGCTATGTGCAGTATATCCCCCGAACCGAAGCCGGCAATCAAGCCGCGGCGGAGGAAAAAAGTCGCAAACTTCCTGCTCGCGGGACCGGACCCCGAGAGATCGGCGAGGCCATTCGGACACGCCGGCAATTTGAGCGCGAAGCGAGAAGCCGGTGCCTTTCACGCGAGCCCGCGAGGTCGCCCTGTCTTGTATTCGGCCGGGATTTTTCGGCGGTGGTATAATACCGTTGCGAAGGTAATATCTCCCCGGCCACTTGCGTTTTCACGCGGAGAAGCGGGGATACACTGTATATCGTCGCTTCCTACGAAGACTAGCACGTCTCAAAAAAGGTCTGTTTTAATTCGTTATTTTTAAAGCACTAGAGCCAGTCTTGGTAGAGAATTAACCATAAGTTGACCAGATTATGATTGATTTGATGGTAATTGGTCAATTTATGGTAAAATTTTTTACCAGAAACCTTGAGAATTGGAATTAGTTTCTGATCAGAATCTGATTGACTTCGGATCACTGAAGGTAACGTCGCAACGACTTTATCGACGCGAATATCACTATGATTCAACGCCCTATTCTGATAGAACAATTACATTTTTTGCATCTCCTGCACCTTTATGAAAAACTGATTAGTATCCCATGCGAAAAATCCTGCAACATACATAGGAATTACTCTCATAAATACGTCGATAAAGTGGAATGCCACACCATATGCGCACTGACCTGCCGACTCTGACATGTGAGCCAGCGCGCATGCGCAGTGTTTAATCGTGCTTTTCACCAGCTTTTCACTAGATTATTAATTCGGCTAGAAAAGATGGTTAATTTTCTACCACTGAGTAAAGTCTTCCAAAACCTGATAAACTTAGGGTATCATGCGAACGATACCTCGAGTTTTTCAGGTTTCAGATAAATGTGTTTCACTCTGGTATTCTAAAAACAGCAAATTAAAATAGACCCTTTTTGAGATGTACTAGTCTTCGTAGGAAGCGTATATATAAGGAAGGTATGGTGTGTACTCGGGGGCGAGGGGATCAACATTTTGGGCGTAAGAGACAAGCGTCGCTGTCCCGGCGGATCGGACGCGAGAAAAAAGTGCAAATCAATCTCACGGTCCGCTGGCGCAATCGAATGTAGATTGCCAAGTCGGGAACGCGACGGCGTCACTGCTGTCCCGACAGCGGGTCGTGATGTGCTATTCGCGACGCGAGGATCGAAGTGTGCTTTTTTTTCTTGCTTAGTCTTTGCGACATCGCACTGTGACTACGGCTACCCGGAGATCATTTTATAGGGCGGATGTTTTTTTTTATTTATTTAATTTTTATTTGTATAGGACAATCGCGAATGTAAATGTTTTTATACCTTAAGAATTATTGGATTGGCCCTTCCGTGTCTCTTAATCTTAATAGTAATATAATCAGTAATCTTAATCTTGATTAAATTTTCTAGTCCATACTGTAGTAGTCATACTAGAAGTTATAGTATAGTATACTGCTTTTTTTACATATTCTACAAGACTTTTTTTATAATGAGGAAGCTCTTTCCATGTATTTCTTTAAAGCGAAATATCTGCAACAAAATAAAATAAATTATGGAATTTATAGGTAATATTAATTATTCAATTCAATTTGCTGTAATATAACTAAGAAAATAAAATAAATTTATTTCAAAAATATTTTTTAATAAAAATTTCATGAAATGGAAAAAAATTTGGAATGTCCTCAACATATTGGTTTTATCTTCATCAACCAAATCATAATCCCCTTCCATCACTGGAATCCTAATTTAGTCGATGAAGATTAAATCGTAACTATTGTAAAAATCAAAATTTTTTAACAGCAATAATTATGTTATAAATGACTATCAATGTTATGGTTCATCATATTTATTTCAGATACTATTACAATTTTTTAGTCATAAACAAAAAATTGATGGGTGCTTAAAGAATTACGTCGAGAGTTGATAAATTGATATCGAGCTGTGTGCATCTTTAATTCAAGAGCCTGTTAATTTCGAATGTTTCCGAGACTCATGCAAAAAATTTTGGAATTGCATTAGAAAGTAGATTGCTGGGGCTATTGGACGTTGGCAAAATAAAAGTATCAAAAAGGAATCTAATTATCTTGACAATGTTAAAAGACGCTTACATGTCAATCAGTTTTTGCAATTAGGTTGTCATTTTATGCACTTTCCAAGCAATTGTCATTATTTATTGCTGAAAGTGTGCGATTGTAGGTACACGGTGAATGAAAATGTGAAATCCACCTGAACGGCGTGAAAAGCATTTCAAAATTTCCCATAAAATTTGCGCATTGTGTACGCAGCGTATAGAAAGTACGCAATAAAAGGTTTTAAGATCTGATACTTAACATACTTGCATAAGCGTTAAAAATCAATATAAGTGGTAAGGTTTACGACAAAAATGGATAGCATGTTCCACTTCGAATACATTAAAGCTTTATTAAGGTCTTTTACTTTACAGCGTATTGGCAAAACGTTACAAAATTACAAAACGTTACTTTTGAAGACCGTAGAATTCTTAAGGAATTATTATATTTTTTATGATTTGGAATTAATTTTGTAATTTAAAAATAATGCAAAAATTTCTTTTAAAAATCTAAGCAATTTACCGCAATTTTCGAATATTTTTCGTTTTTAATTTCACAATAAATATTATCAATGAAGTATTTTTTCAATCAAGGTTTTTAATGAAAATTATTAATAAATAGTGCATTTTTCTGAAATCAGTAGAAATTTATAGACGTTATCGCAAACGTGTTGAAAGGTTCTACTTGCCATTGCAAATTGATGCTAAAGAAACTTTAAGGAGAATTCTCATAAGCTTACAGCTCGCTGTTGAGGGTCTTGACATATTTATAGTTATAACGGCTTGCGCATAAAAATTCACTAATTTCATACTGACGGCTATATTAGTGTATAATTTGTGTCTTTACGGTAAAATATTTATTATCGATCCTTCTTTCTTGCAGTTAAGAAACTATTGATTTTTAAATAAAAATGATTCAGGCATTAATTTGCTTTAGTGAATTTTTTATTATCCATACAATGGCAAAAAGAAAAAAATTGTCTAACTTAGTATTTGATCATGATTACAGACATTTTAAGGCTAACTTTGTTTTTGAAATAAAAGCTTCTATTTTTTACTTCAGATTCTGAAAGAACTGTTTTATGTACATTACAGGAAAATTAGTGAATTAAAATTATAGATTCCTGTGTCCCCATCTTTCAGAATCTGAAGTTAAATAGTACTTACTTGAAAAAACAAATTTGACCTTGAAATTACCAAGATCATGGTGAAGGTCGAATCCAGGGTTACTATCGAATAGTCACGAGTAATCTCAAGCTCCCACGTCCAAAATGTTTCCTAAACTTCAAAATTTCCCAGATATTTCCAAATTTCGAACTTATCGGTAAAAACGATAAAACATGTTTACTCCTTTCAGGTTTATTTTGATAAAATGTAGACATTTTCATTGGCAGCCGTTGTCTACAGAAACCAGATTTGCAACTTTCGAAATTCCGAAGTTATCGATGTGCGTGAAAAAAAACACATTTCCCTTTTTTTCACACCCTTAAGAGCGAATTGGAGTGGAATCCTTTCTTATCTCACTCCTGACCTCGAAAGATAGATATCACAAAAATTTCAAGTTTCCATATCCAGTGGTCTGGACGAAGATGAAAGAGTATATCGAATACCTTCTTTTGCACATAATAATAATCATTATGAAATACACAAATTCTATCGAGCTACGGATACCACATTACACTTTTCTCAAAAATACCAAATGCTTCGGAGAAAAGCCATCAATACCAGGAAGCTGTGCCAACAGCCGAGATTATATTCTCATCGAGGCGAGAGAGTACCGCGCGGTCTACAGCGTCTTGGCCGGCAGGCCGCTTTCCAGTTTTGCCGCAGCGCAGATGGCCCAGTTTGCGTAATCGCGGAATCGCCGTCCCCGATGTTTACATCGACTCGGAAAAAGGAAGGCTTTTTTCCCCTTCTTTTCTCCCGGCTCTCTCTCTCTCTCTCTTCTCTCGCGTAGCGCGCATCCGCGGAAAAGAAACACACGCCCGTCGGCTAATTAGCGAAGCCGCTCGCGAAGTCTGAGCACGTGTACGGCTACATTACCTTGAGTATTTGCTGCGTGTCTCTTTCGACGCCTTCGTTTTTGCCCACTGCGTCGAGGGAAATCGCCGGCAAACGGGGTAGCAGGGCGCGTCGAGGCTTTTGCCGCCGATTATCCTAGTTAAGGTGGAAAAAAATCTAGTGGAGTATTATTCACGTGGATTGATGAGTATTCTGCGTCGTATCTTTTGCGAAAATTGAATTGGATTGGAATTGGTACAATTTTATTGTAAAAAGGAATTGGATATAATTGGTAAAAATCGTCAATTTTTGGGTTATATGTTTCCAGTTTTTGAGCAGTTATTGGTCACTTTTGGGATTCGAACAGAAACTGGCTACTTTATGGCTGTGGCTATTTGGCGATTTCTGTTAAGGTTAATCGGGTCGCCAGTTAACAGTAATATGACAGGTCAGCACGGTTTTGTTGCTGGTATTTGTCCAAGTAATTTTTTTACGCAGGATCAGAATCTGTCCTCAGATCTAATTTTCTTCAGTAATCAGCAGATTTGCATTTTAGATAATTCGATGGTAGAAAAATGCAATTTACATTCTTTGAATGATCTTTCTCGATGCCCATAATAACCTTTAGATAACTATTTGCGTAACTGTAATTACGGATGTTGGAAATAGTAAAATACAGTGTTTTCAAGAGAAGCCTTTTTTCTTGAATTCTATTGTAGAAAAATTATGGACTTGACAAATTGCTTAATTAATGTGATATATAATAGGAGAAAACGCATTATTAAATAAATGCAGTACTGTTTTTTTAAAAAGAAAAAGCGAAAAGATTTTGAGACGAGTTTATATTCAAACTCCCCTACTTGGCAGGAGCAAGCATTTAATTAATTGAACAACTAGCAAAATCCAACTCGCTTCGCGCGCTTGATTTGTTTTTCCACTTTTAATAAAATTTAGAAAAACATTCAATTATCAGATAATATGTAAATACTTGTTACCTCATAAGGGTATTTCTTATCTCTCAAATCGTATTAGACGAAATAATAAATGACAGGGTAGGAGGCATTCTAACTGCTGAGGTTAGAAAATAAATCAGACAAACGAAAAATTCATTGACGTTTCAAACTAAAATATGAAATTGATATTATCAAAACGTTTGGAATTTTGGCGCCATCCAACCGGATATTTCTCATTAACGAATCAAATAACTTCTTTAAATGCTTCACGATATCCTGTCATTTTTTTTTTCAATACAGAAATACAGCACCAGTTAAAGCTTAGTAAAGACAATTGTAAACGCAGAGAAAAATCTGCAAAGCAAGGATACAATTTCGCCGTTGCAATTCGTTTCCCAAGTATTTTAAATACCCCTTAAATCATAGCTAATTAAATTTTTGAACACGAATTAAATCCGTGGCGGATTCCCGGGGCATTACAAAAACAGCAATTTATTTTTCGGAACGTTAGAGTCATTTATAATTTAACAGTAATTTAGGCTCGAGCCTCCCACTTTCGAATGAAAACGGCGCGCAGAAGCCCGTATACAGCGTCATTGCGGAATCGCGCGAAAATTTAGATTTTACTCTCTCCCCGCTGACTTTCTCGAGCCGATCGCGGCGTGTATACACAGCCCCGCGACGAAATCGATCGAGCCGAGAGAGGATCTCTCGACCTCCTCCCCCCCCCTCTACCGAGGAACCGGCAAAAAATCAGCGCGGCTCTTTTTGCGCGTCGCCCCCTTCATTCAGGGTCCGTGCCGCGGCGGGGCGAATCGCTCGCCATAAATCGGCCGCAGCGCGACCGACTCCCGCGACAAAAGAAAAATCGGCGAGCCTCGCGTGCCTCGGGAAGACAGGCGCACTCGACCTCCTTAATTGTACGGAAACCTCTCTCGGTCGTCGCCGAGGTGGGGTGGGGAAAGGCTGGAGGGGAAGGAGGGGGAGAGAGGGGAGAGGAGCCGGCGCGGTCCAGTATGCGCGCGGCTGGAAACCAGTTCCCGCGGTCGACGCCGCCGCCGCCTCCTGCCTTTACCTTCGATATTTTGCCTTCGCCTCGGGTATCGTATATAGGAAATGCGCAGCAGGTCTTTTTATTTTCGTACGCTCGCCCCTTTCCCCCCGTTTTTTAACAGTCCCAGTTGCAGTTTGATGATTGGTCGATTTTTGTTTTTGGAGGGTCGTCCTCTTGTTGAATATATTATTATAGGACTCGTACGTATCGACTTTATTGTTTATTTTGATAGATGTGGTAGGTATCTTTTAAATTTAATGAAGTACATGTAAATGCTAATAGATTTGAAAATGTTTATTGAAATTGTACAATATATTACTACACTTATTGTCCAGGTTTGATTTGAGCATAATTTAATGATATATTCATAATATTTTTATTGTTGATTTATTTAGTTTCTTAAATATGTGATGTTATTTGATTATTTACTTTAAAATTACCTTCAGAAAGTAGATTAAATCAATACCTAAGGTTTACGCTGGAAATCGTCTAGGTTTTTCTAGGTTAGTTGAATCACTTACTCATTAAAATCGTATATCATGGATTTAATTTTTATACCTAAAAGATCTTATTTTATTAATTTATTTATTTCTTTATTTATCGAGAAAATTACGTATTTAATTTTAGTGAAACTCCCTAAACCATCCGGGTGATATCTCAGGTTAAGGAGATTACGGACCACCCGTAGATGACAGCACATATTTAGGAGATTACTGACCAAATCTGAAAGTCAGATAACTCGATCAGTTAAAATAATCGAAATTGAAAAAATGTTTTCATTATATTAGTTTTAATAAAATGTTTACAAAGAGGAATTTGATCTATAAAGTTTCACGAGTCAGAGGATAAGTTACTCTACAGAAAAATGATGCCTCTTTCGTGAGGTATCACTCTGGATCTTTTTTGAGTAAATTAGAGATTTGACACACATTTCTTGATTACATATTAATGGATTTATTACAATCAATTGAAAAAATATCTTTTTACTTATTTATTTAATTAATTAACAAATTAATTGCAAAATATGCACATTTTATAAAAGCAAGATAATGCAATCTAATGATAACTTGGCGAAAAGCAATGAACTGATAAAAAAAATATGCCCATCTTTTATAATATTATAATCTTTTATATATATTATTGTGCGATATTTTTTTCGTACTGTGAATGATGAATCTGAATGTACAAGTTGCTCAGTAAAAGGTTGTGACTTGCAGATATGAGATATATCGTGTACTCTGGTTAGGTACATAAGATGGGTAATGACAAGTAAAGAGATAATGCGTCAAATCACGTTGATTAAAACGATTAAAAAGTGAAAGAAAAGTAAAAGCCCGATTTAACCCGTGTTAACATGCGATTTACAATGTAAGTTAATAATCGAACGGGAAAACCGCGAAAAAAACCGGACATTAAATGAAAAGTACCGCGCTCGTGAATATTTACGGGTTCATAATAAAACGGGTTCAAATTCCTACGAATTATGAGTGAAACTATAACGAGAGTACGGCGAGGTATGCGCACCGGGCATTTTACCCGGAAGTTATTTCTCAGGAAGAAAAGAACTTCGGGGCGCTTCCGCGACTATACTGAGCGACACGTTCGACCACGCGCAGCTTTGCTGTGTACAAAGAGAAAATTATCGAGTTTGACGGGTCGGGTTTCGAAGTAAAATTACTTTCCTTTTTTACGCTACGGTCTTATTATTTCACTCGTTGTTTTTAACGAAAATAATATATACATCGCTTAGTTTAAGTTTAATTGTAATTGAAATATATAATCACTGTTATTAGCGTTAAATGGAAAAGCAAAACTTTGAGATGGACTTCGAAATCAATTTGGTAACTGTTTGTGCAATTATGAATTTGCAATTCTAAGTTTATTATTGTTTAACGGTAAGTTTCAATTTATTTGTTTTATACCGACAAATGAGTTCCTCTCGTAAATATGTACTAAAAAATAGACTGCTGTCTGTATTACACGATTTTTATAAGGATTTGCAGAAAACGTTACGACAGTTAAAAGCCAGATCATTGATTCGAGAAGTTCATCGACCTCTCACAATATTACCGTTTGCATAATAATCCTTTCCACATAAAAAGCTCATCGATCTTAAAAACAAGCATCTACGAGCAACAGAGGTTCCTCGCATTTCTTTTTCATCTGAATCTACTTTGCAAGTCAATCTGGGAAAAAGAATCTTTGTCGATCTGTCAGATAATGATTGTCTAAACGTTCACTCAATCCTCAATTATCGAATTAACAGGAATTACTTCGGGAACGAGTTCTACTTCGATAATGACTATTTAATTGGCGCAGGTGCCTAAATTTAACAGATTTATAATTTTTTTATTTAAGAAATTGCTGGGTAAAACTAATAATTAGATGACACGCAATAAAATATTATTTATTGTTTCATTAGCTTATAGACACTTATTATTATTATTTCTATTTGGTTTTATTTTAATCCGTCGTTCTTCATACATTATTTAAAATCCATGTCTCATCCAAACATCTGATTCTTAACAGATTATTAGCCCTCAGTGATTATACTTCCTGAAAATTTCCAGCATCCCCCCAATAGATAGAAATGAAAATTGAAAAGAAAAAAAAACGTTAACTTTTAAAATACAATGGAGACTACTAAACCCCAAGTGATCTACCAAGGGTTAATATAATTAAATGATTCATTACATTACCAATTATTATTTATATAATCAAAAAAATATTTATTTTATTTTTAATATCTATTTAGAAACTATAACTAGATGGTTGTATTCTTTATATTTTATGTTGAACAAATTTTAAGTGTAACTTTTTAATGCAGTTTATTATTAACTAACTATTGCACTTTCACGATTACTTGCGAAGTTTATTTTTGGTATTTAACTTTGTTGTATTATATATTGAATTATAATGGATTGATAGTCAGTCTATCCTCTAAAGTTGAATTAGTGAAAAACTACAAAAAAGCAACAAAAATTAGTAAAATACACTGAAATTTAGTAAACCGAGCTCCACTAAATGATGATTAGTAGAAAACATTCCACTAATGTTTAGTTACCAATTCAATTATAGAGAGTAACAAGTAAATAAATAAATCAACCTTTTAAATAAATTTTTAACAAAGACACTGTAAATAATCCCAGACATTCTCGTCATTCTCATCTGACCTCTCAATCTCCAGTACAGACCCCACGCTCCATTCTCCGCTCGCAGTATAGAGAGAAAAAAAAGGAAAGCGTAAAAAAAAAAAAAAAAAAAAAAAAAAATAAAATCTCCCGGCTGGAAAGAAAGATTTGCAGGAGAGTGGGACAAGTCGCGTTGGCGGCGTCGAGCTCGGCGCGTTTCCCAGGCGCGCCGGTGTGCCCGCGACACGCTCTTAGGAGAGGCTTATGCAACGCGCGGCTCTCCTGACACGCTTCGGGGCCCTCGCCGTTTCATTCATTAATCCCGGCGCGCGCCGGGGCCCCGTGTGTATATCCCTCGGAATTTCGGATCAGGTGTGCTGTGCACCTAATCGGCCGCTTAGGAACTGCTTCTACGCGTCCCTCGCCTAGGCTCCCGGGATTCCGCTGCCGGTAGTAAGACATCGACGACGGCCGCTCGACCGGGGGAGCAGCCTCATGAATTTATGCACGGGAGGGGCTTTATGATTTACGGGCCGGTCGTCGTTGCGCAACGATTCACCGGCGAGATAGCGATTTAATTATACTTCGCGCTTTTATTTTGGACTCGCGGACAGCGGTTAGGATACGATGGCCCGTGCCGATCGTTTTGTTTGTTTTGATAGGGGCGTTATAGGTTGCGCTTAGATTTAGTGCAATTCGCTAACGGATTTTAACGTGAGATTGTTCCATATATTTCTACTGTTATCGTAATGGTTTGAATTGCGCATAATTTACTAATGTATTCATAATAGTTTTTTTGTAATTCTTCGGTTGTATAAATGCGCAGATACTTAAGGTCTGAGCTGAAAATTGTCCAGGTGGTGTGAGCAAAATTTACTGATGTATTCATAAAATTTGTTTGTCAATTTTTTTACTTTCTTACGTGTGTGATGATAATTCACTATTTACCTTAAAATTACCTTTCGAAAGGAAGTTTTAATCGATACCTAAGGTTCGAGCTGAAAATCGTCTCTTTATCGCTGAAGCGATTATTCGGATATATATTTTCATCTAATGAATTTTTTCCCACCTGGTCATTAGGTGGTCCAGAAGTTTTACTTTTTTTATAAAAAATTATTTAAATAATGCTGGAAATCGTTTAGTATTCCTCCATCAATGAAATGATTTTTTCAGATATTTTATATCATTTAAAGCCTACTTCTCAAACTTCTACTAAATAGGTGAAAAAATCTATTCAAAAAATAGTTTTCCAAAAGAAAAATTAAACGATTTCCAGTACATAGCGTACATAGGTATTATTTTCCTTTAATTAAAATTCAAGAATTAGTTAATTTTGAAAATATATGTCCTACAAATTAAGCTAATTTCTTACAGGAAATTACTAATAATTTTTGTTTGTCAGCTTGTTAAACCTAACGTTTATTTTTTTCCGAACAATTGCTTTAAGCTATTTTATTACTGGGACTTCAGCTGGGAAAAGAATACGTGAGATATTTCATTGTGGAGAGAACAATCGTACTAACCGATCCCTAAGTAATTGTCCCTCGCTGTGAGAATATTACTTTTATTAAAGCACATACTTCCATGCATTTTTTTCTCGGTTGAATTATAGCATCGTAATATATTTACGTTTCTTTTATATCTCGTTCTGTTAAACGTAATGCCACCGTGTCATTATTAAATAATCAATCTTTTATGCAATTTTACACGGTGTTACTTGATACTCCGCGGAAGAAGCCTAGAACGGCGTAAACGGAAGTAGATTACTTCTGTCTTGGTTAGCGAAAAATCAATTTGGAACAGCTGGTGTCCGGCAAAGGATTATCGCGGAACCGAGATGTAGGAAGTCGCTTCTTCCTTTTTGCGCTCGACCGGCTCATAAAGTTACGCATCACTGGTTAGACTGGGCGATTCTAAGTCATCGTTTCTGGTTTCGTCGCCGGATGAGGCGGACATTAGTGTCGTTTTTTTAACACCTCCTTGAAATCTTGTTAAAACCAAGTGTTTGTACAGAAATTTAATATGGACTAGTCGGTTACTACGGTATTTACGATCTCTGGTAATTAATTAGTTGTTTGTACAGTAATAATTGACATTTCATAAATATATTCAGATATGCATTTAACGTTGATTGCAATTTAGATTTAAATTTATAATATTAAATATACTACGAATTAAAAATTAATTAATTTTTCAAGTAACCTTTCAATCACTAACTAAAGATTTTTTTCTATTTTTAATCACAAAATACTTCACACGCTTGCAATAGCAGTAAAGCTGTATACACACATACGTTTAAGGCTTCAAAAAAATGTTTGGTTATTTTTTGTTTGGTATTGCCGGTTTGTTAGATGTTACTCTTTTTAAGATCAATCATCGATCAACCATCAGGCGATATTATCGATGAACTTTTTACGGGACCCGGCAAGTCACTAGCTGGTGATTTCGTAACT
>JAXIUT010000021.1:2093887-2106504 GCA_035586675.1 Eurytoma californica | reverse complement strand
TGCACATGTAACCCTGTAATGAGGGAACATTCTATCATGTTGCTTATTAGAGTCGCATTTACATGATGAAGTAAATATGTTTTTATTATTTTATTAACTGATTTAATACCCAATTTTGAAAATTAAAAAAAAATCGGTTTTCGTTGACGTAGCAAAGATGCAAACTTCAAACTCATAATAAAACCGCAGATTACTCCCGCAAATGCGTGGATTTCAGTGATCACCTGAGAAAGTAATCACATTTTTTTTAAATTAATTCCTTTACTCTCTATGAATTATAAAAGTTAAAGAAGTAGCAAGAATTTTCTAGTGTCCTTTTTAAAAAGAAATAAAGATATTTAAATTCAAATTCATCGTCCACGATGAAAATAGTACCATCTTATCCTGGGCGAATTTATTCATAAAAATTATATGAAAAAATGTAATCATTACTAGGGTTTGCGATACAGGTAATTTTTTGGGAAAATCACTATAATTTAATTGATTCACGAAAAGCTCCCGTTTTTACACGAAAAGCTCCGCAATTTTGACGAGGAAATCATGGTAACTTTTACGAAGCTTATTTTCGTATCTTCCAAAATTCAGATAAAAATTACAATGATTTTTCAGACAGAGTGCGGAGTTTTCATCGGGAGACAAAGTGCTTTAAATTATAAAATCTAAATTATTTAAATTATTATATCAATTTTCTGTAGTGAGTCCAAAAATGTTTAGCCACTGGTCTGAAAATAGTAACTTTAGTCCTTAGTGACAAATAAAAGCAAAGCGCAGAAATCATACTTGGTTATATATTTATAATCATGCTTGGTATTATAAAAAAAAACTTTAAACATAATTTTCTCGAAAGCTCGAGAATCAAGTACTTATGTATGCAGGTATGCAGTCAGATTTGTATAATCGTCCATTTAAGAATTACAGCGTTATAACACAGTCAACAATTAAAGAAGAGAACTATCAATCGAAACAATTTATTCTCCTCCTCTTGAAACATTTTTAAAATTGCCCCGAGCACGCAAACATTATCCTCCTCCAATCATCGCCTCTAAATACAAAATTCGCTAGTACCGAACAGCCGCGGAGACGGTCGATTATTTTTTATTAAATCGGCCCGTGATTGCAGCCAACTCGCGGATCGCGCCAATTGCCTCTAATAAGATTCCGCGTACGCGCGATTAATTCTCAAAAAAGAAGAAAAAAAAAATCGTCATTTTCTGCCGCAAGACCCATCGGCTCGATGAAAAATCCCTCGTCGCTCGCATCGCTACCTACCAGTGCAACTCGACCTTAAGCGGCGCGCGTATATTTTTAGCCGATTCGCCTCGTTCCTTTATTTTCCGCGGAGCGGGTCTCGCGGGACGAGATATAGGGACCCGGTGCGTCACACGCGCAAGAAACGCTAGCCTTTTTTTTCTCCCCTCGCTCGCCGCGGGACGAAGAAGGCGCGCAATTGTCGATGGATTTCCGGTCGGATGCGCCGGCGCAACCGGGATTCTCGGAAATTTTAGTCATACGCGCCGGAATGCAGCGCTTAGATTCCACACTGTAATTGCTTTGTGCTATGCTAATATCGGACGTAGCGGATTCCCTCGTCCGATCGCTCTGGCCGCCTTTTGTGGGCTATGGATGCTTTCAAACGATCGAATTTTTCATTTTTTTGTAAATAAAGGGTTATTTACTGTATTTAACGCTGTTTTACGACTTTTAACAATTTTTTAATTATATTCTATATAAAAAAAATAAAGATTTTTTATCACTTGCTTAATTTCTTTTAATATTTTAAATCTATTATGCAAGTATATGAAACTTTTTTTAAGCTTAAGTTCAGAAAGCTCAATGCGTAGGTATACTATAATTTGATTAAAATAATTGTTCGAAGACTAAGAAGAAGAAAAATTTCTTTTATAAAATCTAAAGAATAAAAGTTAGTATGTAGAAAATTTATTAAATTATCCTGTACCAAACTACATTATAATACATAACAAAAATTAATATTTGAGACAAATTTCAGTAGAAATCCACTATTAGTAGGTACATCACTTTAGACCGATTCAAGTTATCAATTTTGTTCTTAATTATTGTGAAATTTTCAGGACATATTTTTTAATAAAAACTACTTTATTTTTAAAACTGACATTGCAATTTTAAAGTTACTGTTTAAATTATAAATGAAAAATTGTTATTGCTAGTAAACCCGTCGCAATTTTTTTCATATGCAAATTTAAAAGAACAGACAGAATTAAATACGATACTGAATAAAACGAAGCTTTTGTTTGATGTTCCGCTTACAACCAAATTGGAGCAATCAGGCACATCGTTTGTCATAATTTTTTCAAGGCTTCATCAATAAATTGCCTTGAAAAGTGAAAAAAGTTGAAAAAAAAAAATAAGAAAAGAATGCATACTTTAGGGAACGCTTAATATATTCTTAAAACAAACATTTCTGAAAAGTAAGTATCTTAAATTTCAAAAGATCAAAGTAAATAAAACTCCTTAAAACCATAAAACACACATCTCTCCCTTTAATCATCACTTTTTAATCTACAAAATTCCCGCATTAATATGACCCGTCGAAAAAGATAATAAATTGAAAACTCGATCCCTCTCTTCTTAACCAAATATACCGCAAGCTCTCGAAAGTTATGAAAAAGTTTTATAGCCCCGCAGTCACTGTACCGTTCGTTCTTCATTCCCGCGGATAAAAAAGAAAAACACAGCGCGCGTCCGATCGAAGCCAAAATACGCGCGACTCCCCCCCCGCCGGCGAAGGAAAACACCGAGGCAAAAATTGAAATTAGCCTTCAAAGGACTGCGGGCCCGAAACAACAAACACAGCCGAAACATTCCGCCGACAATTAAAAAGCGCCGCGAATAAATCCGCCCGGAAGGAAAACAAAGCTCGCGCTACTTTCGGATGCAGCGCAAATAGCGCGTCTCTTCGCAGAAGAATTTCGCGTCATAATAAAATCCAGTTAGCGAGGAGGAGACTGGATAGGGTGTATTTTTTCTTCTTTGTGTGCCATATCGAGCGAAGGTGTTATTCATGCGGGAAAAAATCTGCTGTTTCCCGGCAAAAGGGCATAACTCCGTTTTATTGTTTTATCGAGATATTTGAGCTTTAATTATTTTTTAATAGGGATTCTTCTTTCAAGAATAAAACACTTAATTGATTGATTGATTAATAAATAAATCAACTAAACGACAAATACGTAATTTACTCACCTCGAGATTTCTCTTTTTAATAAAAAGCACATAAAAGCTCGGAAAGCTTTTTTCCCGGAATGTATTTTATAAATATTTTCAATTAATCTTGTTATACAATAAAATAGATTTTTTTTTAATAAATATTAAATAATATCCTTATGCCGGAAACAATGGACTTAACTTTCGATCTTACTGGGAATATTGCACTTTTGCAAGTACCTGGAATTTTTTTTCCTATAATGCCAAGTGAAAAAAGGCCCTTTACAGGATTCGTAACTCACGGTTATCACAATTTCACAAAAAATCTAATTATCCCCTTTTTCCGGAAATCTGAGTCGAATCTTGGCTTTTTTACACCAACGGAGTAACCGAGCTTGCGGGTAACGGACTTGAAAAAAAATTCGGTCGATTTACTTTCGGCGTTGCTTATCCGCGCGCAATTAAGCGGGAAGTGCATTAGGGGCTTACGAGGCGCGCTTGACTTTTCCTCCGGCGATCGATCTTTCGAAGCTGACGAGACTGAAAAACGAGCCTGACGTATTGTTGCGTTACGCAAGCGCTTATCTCGTGGGAAGTGAGCAATTATTGGCCGGCGTCGATCGCGCATCGATAAATTTCGCGCGCGCCTTCGGGAAACGAATTTCCTTATCGGCCCGCTTCACTCCAACTTCCCCTCGACGATATCAACAGTGAAATATTAATGGGTATAATAGCCTTTATTGGCTATTACATGGGCTTAATGATAAGCGTGAAACGGCAAATGGTTTTGAATTATTAACGAATAATGGTAATTTATTAATTATATTCATATACATAGATTATCTAAAGTGCATTAGTCTAGGATTTTTGTAGACTGTTAAATTTGTATCATAATGTACTCCCGGGAATATAAATGGTGTTATCACTTACAATAGCAATAATTGGATAATCGCTCTGTAGTGATTTACTTGTACCCACATACCCACATACACGATTAGAAAATTTATTTCTATAACGAATTTGAACTATGTTTTGTAGACAAGCATTTTGTATATGCTCGTTTAAGATTAAAATAATCAAATCAATAAAATAATTAATATTTTTACAAAAAATACACTGAAAAATAACTATAAATTTTTTAAGATGGAGGACATACTGAAAATATTAGAAAAAATTGTTTAAAAAACATTTCTCAATTTTACAAAAACGCAAAACCTTATTATTATCGAAAGCTTTCTTACGAAGAAAGCAATAAGATTTTTTTTAGTAAAATTTAAAATGATTAGTACATTTAATTTTACTAATAAAGTAATTTTTACACTAAAAATTTATCGTAATTTTTATCATGTTTCAACTCTCCACCTTTAAGTATCTCCAGTAAATTTTCCTACATTCTTTTTCAAGTGATAATTAAAACCTACCTCCTGATTATTTTCATCGGTAAAAAAGTATTTTTCAAGAGCGGCCCCATCATATTTCCTCTCCGACTTAAAAAAAATGACTCGCCGCAGCTGCAGAACGGTAAACCCGCTAAGCGCCAGGAGACGAATCGAAAGGCTCGCCAAAGGACTGTCGGGAGTAATCCAAACATTTTTACAAAGTCGCTCCCGCGGCGCATAAAAATACACCGTCCCCCTCCAGACCAAAAAAAAAATCGCACCGAACCGTCACTCTTAACGGGGCCCCGTGGATAAAAAAAAATAGGCTGCGCGCAGAAAAAAAAGTCGCGCGCGAGCGATGTGCGCTCGTAAATTCCGCGCGTCCGACTCGCGATTATTCGCGGATGAATAAGTGCTCATTTGCCGCTGATTTAAGGGCCCGGAGCGGCGAGCCGCGGAAGCGGCCCCGCACCGCGGGGATTGAGTCCTCCTCGCGCGAAATCTCCGCTCGGCCGGCTTTCTTTGGGGCAGTGGCCCCTTAAAGAAAAAAAAAGAGCGCGGTATTTATGGTAATCCCGGTGAAAATTATTGCTCCGCGCGGTAATCGTTAGGCGGCGATCTGAGAGACATTCTAAATATTCCCGCGCCGCGGCCGCCTCTCAATGGGATATATCAATTTTAGCGGATTTTAATGCTCGCGAGCCGCGGTTTGGAAAGATGCTGCACGAGTGAATCGTAGTTATCTTAATGGTCCTTTTTGTCGTATAGATTTATAATTAAATAAGGTGAGGTAGCTATCAATTAGACCGTGATTTTAATGATTCGAGAAACTTCTGGTAAAATGTGACCATTTTTTAAACCCTTCATCGTTTATTCATTTTATGACTATACTCGAATCCTTTTGAAAAGTGACTTATTTGTTTAGGTACAGAATGATTCAAAAAGTATTTTAAAAATCTTTTAAAGCGGTTACTTTTTATAAGGAACCGGATGCATTATGCATAAAAGCAAATTTTCTTTTTCTGATTAAAATACAGTAGATGTAATAGTGCTGTTGTACCTTATAAAGTTGAATTATAGTGAAAAACTTCTAAAATTAGTAGGAATTACTTTATTAATCACTAAATAGTTATGGAGCTATTTTTACTAATTTTTAGTGAAATTTTACTAATTCATCTCTAAGTTGTTTAGTTAATTTGTTGGTCAACTATTATTTTCGTTTTTAGTCAGTTTAATTTAAAAATAATTATACATATTCTATACAGTACAATTAAATTTTTATGATAGGAAGTACATATTAATAAGTTACTCTCACCTAGATTGTACAAGAAAACATAATATTTCGCTTGATCTTAGTCATTTAACAACAAAATTATTTTTATTGTAGAATAAGTTAAACGATTAAATAAAAACACAAAAATATATAACCACTTCGGAAAACGCGGAATTCTTACTCGTTATTTTTAAAAATTCAACGTCGAAAAAAAAGATGAAAATATAAAATTATATCATCTATGAAAAAAATTGAAAAATATATCGTACCTCAAAGAATTGAAAAGAGTAAAGTTATTTTTAAAACATTTTATCTGTTCACCGACATTTAAACAATTTCTCACAGTACCTCGAGCTGCCGGAATCGCACTCAATATTTCACCCGCATCAAAGACCCACAAAGCGAAAAATCGTCCTTCCTTTCTCTCCGCGCTCCTTTGTTACAGCACAACCGCCGGCAAATACAACACTTTTATCCGATCTTCGCGGCGTCAATCAATACGCGTCGAAAATAATCGACCCATATTATATTCGATATTCAAAAAAAAAAAAAAAAAAAATAGTAAAACCCACAAGAATCTATATATCCTACCCGGATACTGGGCGAGTTTCGTTGACGGGGGCGACCGGATGTCGCGCGGCTCCTTGCGCCGGATGTAAAGCAGTTCGCGCGTCGACCCCCGGCGTATAAATAGAAAGGCACGCCCGGGTGTACGGGCGCCGAAAGTGCCGAGTAACGATAGGCAGATGTGCCCCCCTCGAGATAGAGCTATTCATCCGGATTCTTATGCGCCGTCGAATTTTAAATCGGTATTATACTATTACACTCCCGTTTTATACCCACTGCTCCGTACTCATTTTCAGCCTCGTAATGTGACGTTAAACGGCCATTAATCTGGCAGGGGTGTTACTGCCGAACAGGTTGGACGCGCGACACGGTCGCCTTTTTTTTTGTGAAAGTATTAAATGACTCGGGGAATTTGTTTTTTTTTTTATAGTTTGCGTCCTTCGGGAGTGTCGATTTTCAGTTACAGATATCAATTAATATTGCCGCGGTGTCATTAATAATTTTTGAATACCCATTTTATCGATAATCATTATCCAATCACGAGTAATCGACTTGGATTAATCATTTTACTGTGCAAGTGCAAAAAAGGATTGAATTACAAGCTCTTGTTCAATGTTAAAACTTGTTTATCACTAGTTTATCCTATAAAGGAAATTACATGTATCTTCATTTTATCGTTATTTATGAACAATTATTAATGACCCTCAGTTGTAAGATGAATGTAGTCATAACTTAATATTGATATAATGACATTTAATAATGTAAATTTGAATATTTTGATCTTTACTTCTTATACTACTTGCTAAATAAAATAAAAATTGTTAAAATATGATGCCATAAATATAAAATAATTGAACATAGCGATTGCAGTAATTTACTTGCTGCATGATTTTAAAAATTAAGTAATTATTTAACGCAATATAAGTTTATTTTTTCAATTGTAGACTTGCTTATAAATAACCCAAACTCGTCTAATATTTTTTACAATGACCAGTGCTTCTTTCTTTTATTTCTATCTATCAAAGTTCGATAGTGTCCTTATCAGGACTATTTTGTTACTCTGTAATAATGCGGGAGATTCGAGTCAACTCTTGAGTAAATAGCTTTCCTATTAGAAATTGCGAATTAGCTGTAGCCATAACCTAGCCAATTACTGTACAAAGACCAAAAGTGGCCAGTTTTTTTACAGTAATTGGTCAAAAACTGGTTTTACATCATCTAAAAATTGACCATTTCTACAAGAGTTAGAATGCCTTCATTTTTTCTAAAATATAAAATGATTTTTTCTTCAAATGAAGTAATTTTTCGGATCTTTTCACTCTTCATTATGAAAGTCATCACGATCAGTGATGTAGATAATAGGAATGTGTAAGAAACACCAACAAAAACAAATTAGTTAATTATTAATAAACGCTCTCACCCCCTCCTTAATTACCCTTATATCCTTCATTTTATGAAAAAAAAATGTTTAATCTTGGATGGTATATCTAATCGTTATTCGAAATTTTCATTGCAGACGCGGTAAATGGTAGGATGGACAACTGCGGAGGTGGCGGCCAGCGCCTGCCCCCGGACGGGGACGAGTTTCCCGCGGCCTACCAGGAGTTCACGAGCCCAAGCCAGCCGTACCAGTACGTAACGACGCGCGACACGATGGCATCGAACGGCGATGTGGACCGCGGTGAGTCCCTAGTGGACTCCCCCCACCACCACGAGCCCACAACCCCCAACAAGCATACCTCGCCCCGCTCGGGCGACAGCAACGGCTACGCCCTCTACACCAGCCAGAAGAAGATCGAGATAGCGAGCTACTACGCCCCGAAGGAGGACTCGGACGAGGTGGACGAGGTCAGCTTGGCTCCACCTCCCCTGCCTCTGACCGGACCCCCCAAAGCGCCGGCGCGCACCCCCGAGCGCAAGTACTCCGCGAGCGGCGACCTCTGGCGGCAGGACAACCGCTCGGAGAAGTCGGTCAAAGACAAGATCGCCATGTTCTCGTCGCAGGCGAGCCTCGAGGTGCCGCTCTTCCCGACGGCTCCACCGCCTGCCCGCCGTCTCTCCAAGCACAAGTCCTCCGACGACGTGTTCGCCGACGAGAAACGGCCCGCCCCCGTCGAGCGCACCCAGAGCACCTACGACCTGGGACCAGAGTACGCGACGGTGGCGCCGCCCGCCCCGCCTGCCAGGCCGGCCCCCGCGCTCGCCAGGGCTACCAGCTTCTCCGGGACCACTGGAATGTATGGACAGGAGAGGCTGCAGACCAACGGGGATGTGAACGGAGTGAGTGGCGCACTGATCGCCAGGACCAACTCGCTGGCGTCCACGTTCAAGAGGAGCAGCGAGGAGATCAGAAAGAGCAGCCTCAGTCAGCTGATCGAGCAGAGGCGCAAGGGCATCTCCAAGCTCAGGGGACTCGTCATACCGGAGAAGGATGCACTGCCCATCGATCAACCCATCATCGACTTGCCCGAGATTAAGTCGCGTGACTCTATATTGAATAATCAGGTAAGAGTTAGGTCCAAGAAAAATAATGTTTATTCATTTATTATTTGATTCTTTAAACTGACCGTACGAGTACAAGAACGTCTTTAGCTTTAAAATCTTCTAGCGAATTGTGGTTGTTGCCATTTGCTACCGACAGAGGGTGTGCAGAATTTATTTCTCGAAAGAAATTCTACTATCTAAAGCTTTTTAAATTAATGCCTAACGATCTTGGCACTAACTGCTTCACGGATTTTCTTTCTAAAAGAAGTGTCTGCCTCCTGAACTGTATTTGAATATAATGCCAGAAGATCTTTTCACTGGTGCATTTCTGTTCCTAATCCAACAGTACTCTGGTCTCTATTCCTTTCCGATTTTACCGGTCATTAGGCAAATTCAATATACTTTCTTACTATGCCATTTCATTATAAATACGAGAACAATTGTTAAAGTTTTAAAAATAAAGGAAATTATACGATACATAAAACAAATTTCAGATAACCCGTACCAACATCCAAGACAAGTGGGGTTCCCAGAGTTCCCTGGCGAGCAACGCGAGCACAGTGAGCTCGTCGGTGCGCACCAACGGCAGCTCGTTCAAGATGCCAGCGCCCAAAATCCTCTCCAGCTACTCGCCGGCCTTCAAACGCAAGAGCCTGACCGTGTACGGCAGTACTCCATCGACAACCAGCGACACCAGCTCGCCGAGCACCCCAGTTATCGGCAGCCCCAAGAACGGCAGCTCCAACGGCAACCGCCTGGGCAGCCCTGCCTCGGAGGCCCCCAAGAGCCTCGAGAGCATCTGCAGCCCGACTCGCAGCGACTACAGCTTCGAGTTCCTGTCGTCGGGCGGCTCGCCGGACGGCCAGCTGGCGCCCTCCACTCGACCCGGCCTCGGCAAGCTCACCGGGGCGGCGCGCAAGCTCGGCCGCAACGAGTACGACGACTCGGACAACGACTCGGCGGTGAGCAGCTCGCAGAGCAGCATCTCGCGCGGCTTCAGCCCGCCGGCCTCGCCCGTGCCCTCCGACCGCTCCACCATCTCGTCCGAGCGCTCCTACCTCTCGAGCGAGGCGCCGGCCTACCAGCGACCCCAGCAGCTCATCCTCGGCAGGCCCGAGAAGCCCCCGCCGCCGGCCCTCAAGAGCCCCGTCGCCTCGCAGATCCCCCAGCGGCAGCCGGTCCGACGGTCCAGCAGCACCGACACCACGTCTTCGAACTCCTCCACCCTGACAACCAGCTCGACACAGCCGATTTGCGGTGGTGGTGGTGGTGGTGGCAGCGACTCCCTCTCGCGGCGGGTTCTGAAGCCCCAGAGCGTCGAGGCCATCAACCGCAAGAACATACTGGCCAGCGCGCGCTGTCGCAGCGGCCGCGACCTCAACGGCTCGCCGCTCATTCAGCGGAAGTTCGAGGACGAGGAGGGACGGCCGGCAGACAAAGGGGAGAATGGCCAGTTTGTTCAGGCGCACAGAATTGCTAATGGACTGCCGGATGGGGCCAAGCCTCAGATTAAGATAGCTTATATCGAGATTACGGAGAACGTCGTCGCTGATAACGAGGAGAAACCCAGAACGCCGCCCAAGCGCACCATCATACCGCAGGCCAAGCATGCACCCATACGTGAGTTCATTCTCCTTTCTTATTCGTTTTCTATTACCCTGGTAGAAATTTTTGCCCTTCTGACCAACGGTTGGCCAAAAAATCGGCTAAAAAACGTCACATTGGCCAACGGCTGTCCAAACCGCTAGTAAGCATTTCTACCAGGGTACTAATGATTTTTAAGGGGATGTCGAATGTGGACTTTGCAGTTTTTCTCTTTATTCAATAAACCAGATGGACCAGATGCTTATTGTTTAAAGAACAAAGTGTCTACATCCACAACCGTGTTAAAAATTTGAATTAGTAAACCGAAAAATCATAATTATCGGTAACCATTTATAAGGCATAGAAGTAATGCATCCCCTTAAGTGGCCACCCTATAACAACATTACAGTTTTTCGTATAAAGATATAAGACACACATTCTCTCATCTTTAATGACTTTATCTCTGTATCAATAATCATGTTATTTAAAAAATTGAATTAATAAAACGAAAAATCGTAATTGTCGGTAACCCTGTATAAGGTATAGAAGTAATACATCCCCTTAGGGGGGTGTAAAACTCATTGTTGGGGATCTACCATACCGACATTTTCTTTATTATTTCAAAACCAAAACAATTTTTCGAACAAGTCGTGTAAATAATACTAAATATTGAAAATCATTTTTCTTGATCATAAATTAAAATC
The DNA here is from genome assembly GCA_035586675.1 of Eurytoma californica. NCBI lineage: Eukaryota > Metazoa > Arthropoda > Insecta > Hymenoptera > Eurytomidae > Eurytoma > Eurytoma californica. The sequence goes on along the minus strand of JAXIUT010000021.1, from coordinate 2,095,333 downwards.
ACATAATCTTTGATCTATTGTGGAGGATACTACGTCGTATTTTTTGATAATTTGTTTTGGTCTTAGTGATAATTGATCATTCATCACATAAAACAATCATCCTTTAAAAATTTCGAGTTGCGAATATCTTTTATTACCAAGATTTACACCAATACAAACTATAATTTTGCACAAATTGCTGTGAGGAATATCAAAAAAATTTCTAATTAAAATGACTCAAATAGTAGAAAAATAATTAATTGTCATCACAAATTGACTGTTAAGTCAAAATTATGAAGATCATTTACAAAACCTAACTTAAAAGTCAATGTTTGTAAATTGACCAAATTATTTTTCTAACGAATAATCACTCTCAGAATTATAATTTGCATTGAACAAATAAAATACTAGAAACACTTTATTATTACACAGTATCCAGTTTAATCCTTCATATGTCAATTTTCCAAACACTAACGATGTTCTTAAAAAAAAAGAAACAATTTGGTAAAAAAGTTTATATAACGTTACCCAAAATGTTTAATGAAACAGCGTCTTCGAGGGTATCGAAGCCAGACACGCTGGACCAATCGAGCGACATGAAATCATGGGTGCACTCGGAGATGCGGAGCTTGTCGAGCAACGGTCACGAGCAGCCGGCGCGCGCGATCGCCAACAACGCGTACAACGACCCGCGCAAGAAGTCGACGGCGCTGATGGACGAGCCCGAGGACGCGCCAGCCTCCCGAGGCTTCCGCAGCAAGTCAACGATGAGCCTCAACGACAGCAGCCCGCCAGAGTCGCCCGGCACGAGGGGACAAATTCACGACTCCAAGACACCCGACGATAACGACCTTCTTACGGTGCTCACCACCAAAAGCCGATCGAGGTGAGCTCTCGTCTTGATTTTATTATCGGATTGAAAATTGGGCATTTGTTGAGTTTAATATACTATTTTTAAGGGTGACGTGAAGCGGATTTTTTTGTTTTGCTTTCTGCAGTTCGAGATAAAACTCATTTTTTTAAAGAGCGAATGTCCGAATGTTCCTTAGTAGCCTCATTTTTATCATCTAGTTAGAGTCTAATAATTAGTTCGAATCATCTATTGCAGTCTTTATTTAATTATCGTATTTAATTAAAATGTAAATTAAAAAAAGATGTTCATTGATATCACTTTAAGAAAGGTAACTTTTTCAGATTGAATAAGCCATCTGCAACCAAAAATGAACAAGTAAAACAAAAATATGAACAAGTCACCTTTCCTTATGGAAAAATGAATAAACCAACTTTCTCTAACTAAAATTAAATCAATAAACACCCTTATCCAAGCAAAAAAAGAGTACTTAAGCCGACTATAAGCGGGGCATAGTGGGCCACCCCATTAAATGTGTTGCATTTGCTGTGAAACATATTTCTTAACAAGTCTCACTGAAAATAAAGCATTTTGAAAGAATATAATTTTTACATTGC
>JAXIUT010000021.1:2076810-2093787 GCA_035586675.1 Eurytoma californica | reverse complement strand
TCAATGAGACTTGTTAAGAAATATGTTTCACAGCAAATGAAATATATTTAATGGGGTGGCCCACTATGCCTCGAAGGGTCACATTGCCCCACGGCCCGCTATGCCCCGCTCTCCCCTAATTAAAAATGCAGTAAGCATCTTTTAAAATGCGAATAAATCTTTCATCACGGAAAAATAAATCGGATACCTTTCTTAAATTAAAACTGCACTAAGCTAGTTCTGAAACTCGAATCCCTATTATATTTCTTGACCTTTGAAATGAAAACGACCTTCTCCCTCTCGTCAGATCGGCGATCCACGTGGAGGACACGAGCTACGGCAAGCTGAAGAGCCAGATGAGCCTGGAGGACATACTGGCGGTGAAGAGCGAGACGTCGAAGCTGCCGCGTAGCCAGAGCGTGACGTCGGACCGTAACGGAGTGTCCGGCTTCCCGTGGTCCAACGGCCGAGCCAACGGCTCCGCGACGGCGGCGCACCTCGACTCCCCGGTGCGACGGTCGAACTCGACGGACTCCTGGTCCGAGGAGAAGATCTTCCCGTCGAAGATCCCGTCTCTCAGCAGAAACGGCGCGGCTAAGCTGATCGAGTGCGCCGAGGAGGAGGCCGGCGTGAAGAACTCCAAGATACCGACGGCCCGGAACCTCGGCAGGAGGAGCTCCAGCGTCACCGACATGAAGAAGGTCTTCGAGAAGGCCGATATGTCGCCCACCAGCGGAAATTCCTCGCCTGCTTCTCAGCTGGTATGTCTCTTTTCTTCAAATGTTTGCTAGGGAATTGTACTTTTTTTTGCTTATGCTTCGTTTTAAACATCATGGAGAATTGAATCTTATGATTTAGTTGTTCAGGTTCTTCAAGAATATTGCTTTGAATTTCAATCAAAAGATGTAAATCTCTTTAAGAGGCAAACTTTCACTTTCAATTCATATCTAGTTACATCGTACTAAACATAACGTTCAGCGATTTTATTCAAATAAAAGCTATGGTTTTATACTTGGTATCATAAAAGTACCTGGACTTTACTTCAGTCAAAAGATTTAGGTTTCCAATCAAGGATTTCTGAAGTTACACCTTGATATTAACTTCAAATTTCAATTTAAAGGACATATCAAAGCCAACTTACTTTTTTCAATGAGGAATCCCTATTTCTGATTGTGGATTATCATAAAAACATGTACCAAACTTCTCTCAGATAGATAACTATTTAGGCGTCTTAGTAATCCAGATAGGAGACAAAATCACTGTCAAAAATAACAAAATTAACCTGGAACCCCCTTCTTTCAAATTAACAACTTTTGTGCACTATTCGTAGAATATAGATTCTCATATTAATCTTGATACACGTGACAATGATTTTGATCTCTAAGGGTCACTTGGACCCCTAAATTAGTAATTTATCTGCATGTGCAATTTCATGACTTTCTAGAATTCTGGATCAAAAATAAGTCTTCCTCTTTGTTAACAAAGTTCAAAGTTAGCAATGAAATGACATTTAGATTCAACTTTTAAATTAATATTCGCAGGAAATCTTTGAAGTCCTCGATTGAAAACCTAAGGTTTTCCTGAAAACACTAATCCGAACAGCTATTCAGCATCTTTGACATCTTTGAAGTCCTCGATTGAAAACCTAAGGTTTTCCTGAAAACACTAATTCGAACAGCTATTCAACATCTTTGACATCTTTGAAGTCCTCGATTGAAAGCCTAAGGTTTTTCTGAAAACACTAATCCGAACAGCTACTCAGCCGTTCTAATACTTTTCTCACACCTGGTGTATATATCCTTCACACTGTAACTAAACGTCAAATCGACCATACGAAACGCGCTAGATTCCACGAGTAAAAGGAGTAACCAGAGCGTAACTCGTAAATTCGCAGAGCAACACGGTGACGCACAACCGCTTCCCGAGCCTGGACAGCAGCGTGGAGGAGGGCATACGGCCGGTGGGCGGCTGCGACGCCGAGCAGGAGCGCTTCAGCGGCGAACAGTTTGGCAGCATAAGCTCTCTGGCGAGCAGCACCAGCCTGATATCGCAGCAGGAGCTCGCCCAACTGGTCGAGGAGGCCAATTTGGAGGAGCCCAGAGGTGAGATCGATGGCCCCCGTGGCGATCGTCGGCCGACCCCCCCCCCCCCCCCTACACCCCCTTCGCTCGCGAGCTTTGACTCGAACCTTATCGGATGCTTGCAAACATCGATCGAGAGTCCAGCGGTGGTAGTGTTTATATCGATGAAATTAAAAAGTTTTTTTTACGATGTATTATGTTTATGTAACACTTTAGTTGTCAGGACGTGTTTTTTCTTTTTATTTTATAGTAACGGTCTGATATGTAAACAGCATTTTAAAGTTTTTAATGCGTCGGTAAATTATCTTAAATATATATGTGGAGTCCATTAAATTGGAGTCGGTTTTAACTTTTTTTTACGGGGCTTTTTACGGGCTCAGTAGTAAAAATCGTTTCTTAACCCACATAAGCTTGTATCATGTATCACGCGGAATTTTTACTGTAGCGGTACATGCTTTTGTGTCTTATAAATTTGTCGAATTACAAATACTCAAAGTAAAATTATTATTATTTTTTTTAAATGGGCAATTATAATATTAAACTTTACTTGATTATATATTAGCAATGTTGTATCGAAAAGTGTTTTAATTGGAATTCAAATTTAAAAGCATTGCATGTTTTTAATTACTTTGATATAATCTCTTAAAAAGTTTCATAAAATTTGACTTTAACAACTATTAGATTACCTACAACTGTAAGGGGATATTTGAAACTTAACTGATTTAAGTGTCGCGCAACAAATTCTTTTTCAAGTCTTTCAAAATTTATTTTGCAAAACAGATTTTGATATACGGACCATTTCATTGCGTTGATCTTTGTTCCCATAAAAAGATTTAAGTTTCTTTGACAATACATTATCACCGACATTTCATATTATCCCCGTTTTGCTAACAAATTTTAGTAACAAAATAAACAAAAGATTGGTTAAAAAATGATTAAAACATGAACATTTTTAACCAATGTCCAACAGATAATGTGTACCCGAGTAATCACCCTGAGATTTCAAATTATTTCTAATGATTTCGCTAATATCCAAGATTTTGTTAGAAATATTCTTAAAGACTTCCAAAGATTTCCAGTTTCCTGGATTTTTTTACAATGAATTTTCAATTCTTTATCATGATTTTTTAATTGATATAGGATTAAAACTACTAGAAGAACTACTCCTGCTATAAATTGAAAATCACGTAATTAAATCACATTATTTCTGAAAAATTGTGATGTATCATGTAATTTGAAATCACGTGACGAAAAATTACGTAATTTTTCAGTAATCATGTGATTTAATTACGTGATTTTCAAATCACGTGTTGATTTGGGAAAAAAACCACGTGGTTAATCACATAATTTAGTTACGTAATTAAATCACTTGATTATTATACTATACCGGGCTGCCTAAAAGGGCTAATAGTACTACTAGCTTCCAATAGAAAATTGGCAATTCTTACTACTCACAGAAGTATTTCTAAGTAGTTTCTCTATTCCTAGTCAGCATTTTCTCCCCTAGTTGCTAATTTACTATTAGAATTAAACATTAGTTCATCGTCAGTTCTACAGCAGTAGTTCGCATGCATTAGTCCGATATAGTTATTTATGCACCAAGGGAGTAAAAGTAACGAACGTCTCAGATTGCACGTAATAAACTACCCAAGCCGAAGGCGAGGACGTCAAACATGCGATCTGAGGCGTTCTTTACTTACTCCCATGGTCCATATGTAATTTTTTTGTCTAGCGAGGGCGAAAATACGACTTTTACGAACAAGCGCCGGGAATAAAAATGGCATTTTAGCCCCGCTGGGCAAACAATAGTATATTACGTACCTGGCCCTGTATAATAAGAAATGTCTCAGATCACATGTAATTGTCGATCGAGGCGAATCCGAGGTAGACAAACATGTGATCTGAGGCTTTTTTATTATACAGGGCTAGGTATGTATACTATTTCGTAAGGAAAAACTCTCCCCACTCGATAAACCCCACCTCCAACTATCACCACTGCCACTCCGTCGCTCCACGTTGAAACTAACGCACTTTTCATCCCCGTCGTCGCAGGCGGCCACGACGTGGTGGTGGTGCTCCTGCACAAGGAGAACCCGGCGGGCAGCGTGGGCATCGCCCTGGCCGGCGGCGTCGACTGCGAGACGAAGGAGATCACGGTCCACCGGGTGCTGTCGCACTCGATCGCCGACAAGGAGGGCAGCCTGCAGCGCGGCGACCGCATCCTCAGCATCAACGGCCGGAGCGTGCGCGGCCTGACGCACCGCGAGAGCCTCGCCGTGCTCAAGCAGCCGCGCTCCGAGCTCGTGCTGGTGCTGTCGCGCGCCAAGGCCGACGAGCACGGCCACCAGCAGCAGGCCAACGGCGCGCCCAAGCTGCGCGGGCGCACCGAGAGCGTCGAGACCATCGTCGAAGGTGCTTATCGATCAATCGCTGTATTTTTTTGTCATTTTTTTCAGATTTTTTTAGTTCACCAGTTAATTTGACCTAGCAATTTGTATAAACATTTTAACCTCGTTATGTATTATCCATTATATAAAAATAATAGGGGAATAATCGATTTTTCTTTATCGAAATTCGAAGTCCAAAAAATTTTCGATAAGACAGATGTGTGGCGGCCTATCGTCCGCCACCGCTCACCCACTACCTGAACACAACCGCGCGGCTGACAGCAATAAAACCTTTTTCTCTTTTCTACCTCGCATAAAAACCAAATGTTCAGAAACCCTCTCCGGAATTTCCCATCTTTTCTAATCCTCAAAACTCCCGCCAAAACATGCACGCGAAATGAAGAAATTGACCACACTTCTGAACATCTTGCCCCGCAAAAACCTTTCCTACTTTCTCTTCAGATAACTTCATCTTTTGCCTTCTTATTATTGTCCCTTCAAATAGTATAAGAAGGGCACAACAAACCTCCAGAAGACAATTCCGGCCTAGCACTCCGCGTGACACAACGCCGCGCTCGTCAGCCGTGCCCAGGCATACACTTCTTACAAAATAAACCTTATTCAATTATCGTTAAATTCATTCGTGCATTATTTTATTCGACCGACAACCCTCACTATAGATGAATAATGATCAACAAATTCATAACCAAATAATGAGATCTTAAAATATTCGCACAAACCGCTAGAGTAGATAGAGAGCGCGAAGCGCGCTCAAATTATCTAGTTTGTTTATGATTGTTTATGAATTTGTTGATCATGATTTGTTTATCTTATCAAAAATTTTTTGACTTCGAATGTCGATAATGATAAATCGATTGTTCGCTTACTATTTTTAAAGTATAGAATGGGTCGGTAGGGTACACCTGAACGTCGTGATTTGATATCCATGCAATGATAAGTGGTGTCAGGGTTTTGGGGCTTGGGTTTGAACGAAATTATTGCTAGGGTTTACTTATATCGCTATTTGCTATGAAAACTGACAGATTTCATTTTGTACCGTGACAATTAGCCGATCAAATATGATAATCTTCGAGGCAGAAATCCTAATGTTAGTGTTCGCGGAAAAGACGCGAAATGAGCTACTATTCGAAATCACTATCGAAAATTTGAATCATTAGACTACAACTTATTTAAAAATTTGTATCTCTTCATTTAATTTTATGTAAGAGAAACTTAGTTATAGTTTCGTTCAAATCCACAACCCAAAGCATAGATAAGCTCAGATAGCTCTTCTTGTGAGAAATTTTTTTTTTTTTTTTGTAAAATTCAAGTGAAACTTTATACAGTTTGCGTAAAAAATCGTGATTGTGGAGCAGTTTGTTGCGTAGCAAATTTTAACGTAAAATTTTCTAGTATAATGTGAAATAAATATTAATTAAAAGATCGAATCAAAAACTAATTCATTAAAAAGATTAAAAATTAAACAGATGAATGCTCGGTACTCAAATTTCATAAATTGCAAAATAATCCAAATATAAATCTCTCTGCTAATAAAATAAATATAAACAAAGAATTAAGTCATAATTATCTCATAAAAGCTGTATGTAAAAAAGTAGTTCTTTACTTTTTCAATTGGAGAATCAAGAATCTATAATAAAATTCCACATGTACAATTTTGTAATTTATATTTATCAACACAGTTTTTCAAATTGACGCTTTCCGAAAAATATACTTTTAATTTGGCGGATTTAATCAACGAATTTTGTATTGACAAACATCAACACGACTGTTTCCAAAGAATTACTGAGAAGAAGAAATTCAAATTAATAACATAACAGTTTAAATAATTATTTAAATTTAAATACGATTCAGTCAAATGTCATTACCATGCACAATAATTGGAAAATTTAATAACTTCTCACCCGGAAAAATAAAAAAAAATAACTCACTTAAACCTACAACAATCGTCACTTGCAAAACACGTAAATGCTTTTCTCCACTCAATTTAAAAAAAAAAAGTTGTTTTTCTTATTCTCCGCTCGAAGTCAGTCACTCGTTACTTTCCTCATTACCCGCGAGCCCATCGCCACGGAAAAATCGCCCCCGACGCAGCCGCGTAAGGATTGTTAATAGCATGTGTCAAAACCAAAGCGAGCTCTCCAACGAGAAAACGAAAGAAAAAAAAATTCGAATTTACACCAGAGAGGCAGAGAAGTGAATAAAAGCGAAGGCAAACTTTCCCGGTTCTAATCAAACGAGCGGAACAACAAAAACAATTAAAAAAAAACGACAAAAAATAGAAAGAGAGAGAAGAAGAAGAAGAAGAAGGGGGGAAAAGACTCGCTTATCGAGGCAAGCGCCTCGGCAAATATATAAATCAGAGGCGCTTTAACGGCTGGTGTGGTCGCAGGTTACGAGACGAACGGCGTGGCGGACGGCACAGCGTGGGGTCCCCCTTTGACGGTCTCGCTCTACAAGGACGGCACGGGCCTCGGCTTCAGCCTCGAGGGCGGCCGCGACAGTCCGCTCGGCGACCGGCCGCTCTTAATTAAGAAGATATTCACCGGTGAGTACCCCAACGGCTATTTTATCCCCCCACCTCGCGCCGAGGCTATCAACCCCCGCGGCCGAGGTCAGAGTTTGCCCGTAATAAATGAAACGCCGTGTCGGTTTCATTGCGCGGACTTTTTTTTTTTTTTTTGGACTATCGTTACTCGCTTCCACTTTACTCGCGGGCCAATCAAAGTTTCGCTTGTGAAACGAGCTCTCGCGAGCGTCTGCTTTTATTTATGATCGATGAGCGGGTGGATACTCGGCGCGCGGAAATTATGGCCTAGTCGGGGTTTCGTTCGCGATTTTTTTACCGTAATTTTCTCATTATCGGATTCGACTTTAATGAATCGTAAACGGCCGGGGACTGATGATTTCGGATGTTTGCGCGTGCGCATGAATATTCATTTGCGCGAAGGAAGGACAAATATTGTAGCTTTTAAAAATTACAAATTTTTGTGGGGAGCACTTTTAAAACTGTTAAAACTGTTTGGGAGTACTGTTTCGCGTGTATTTTTTAAATGTAGTTTTCAAATTTGCAAATACTTTTCAAAAATTAATAAAATATTTTGTGCGCGATCTCCGAATCGAATTATTGAAATGTACGTACGTAAATTGCTATATATCTTTTTTTTTATTTTGTGAAATTTAAGATTATGGGAAATAAACGCATGAATCAGATTACAGTAAATAATTATTCATCTAATTGCAATGCCAAATCTTTATTAACTTATAATTTTATATCTTTATTAATTTAATAACTTTAGTCTACACTAAATTTAAATAGATGCAGAGAAAATAAATTTTAAAAAAGTGAGCATCACTTAAAATTTCTATTATATTTTAATTTTTTTTTTTTTATAGTTAAGATATTCATATTCTACATGAATTCGCGATTTTTTCTATTTTTCATTATATTTTTACAATATCACGTGGGAAATAGCAGTGATCGGTGCACTACTTGATGGTTTTAGAAAATACAAAAAAAAAGCTTTTTATTATCATAAAAAATAGACGCTACAAGATCAGATTTTGTGAAAATGTTAATTGAAATTCAATAATAGAGATTATCCTTAATAAGAAATCTTTCCTGCTGAAATATTTTTTTTATCAATTATTGAATAAAATGTTACATCCCCGATTCATAATTTTTTTTTTATAAGCTATAATTTTTATTCCTTTTTATGCTGGAATTAAAAGAAAATTGTTGATGTAATCAATAAAAAGATACACATGCCTATATAAGAAAGTAAATTTGAGATACGGTTAAGTAGAAAATTCCGGGTACGGTAAGACTTGCTCCGTTTATAGCGCATTAATCAAAGAGTTACATAGATTCTTACGTAGTCGTTTCTTCCATTAAATTATTATTACATTCAAAAATTAGGGTATTGAAAAATTCGATTTTTGGTCAAACAAAAGAAACCTTAAATTCGAGTATTTCTATTATACATTCTTAATTTTATTCCTCGTACTGCTACGATTGGTCGAATATTAACAATCTTTTTCCGATTATCCTTAAAATAAGTAAAAAAAACCACTCGATTCGAGTGAAAATTGTAGTTCATTTTTCCTGAAAAAAGTCATTTTTCACTCGAATAAAGTGATTTATTGAATTTTTCACCTCTCTCACAATGTACAAATTACACTATGGATCAAATACAGGATAGCAAAAGTTAGGTCCATTCTGAGACTGGCAGGTGAAAATAGAGGCCAAATTAAAAAGGATATCCGTTTGTTTATGTTAGTTCGAATTTTTTTTTTAATGGACCTACGCATTTTGCAGTCAAATACCGATTTTCAGCATATTGCGTAGGTCAATTAAAAAAAAATTCGAACTAACATAAACAAACGGAGCGAAATGGTCTTTTAATTTGGCCTTTATTTTCACCCGCCAGTCTCAGAATGGACCTAACTTTTGCTAACCTGTATTTGATTCATAGTGTTATGAGAGTAATTATTCCAATTTCTTTTAGTAACATTACCGAATAAACGTAAATTTCTTAATTTTGAATAGGTGGTGCTGCCGAAAAGACTGGTGCTTTACGGGCAGGCGATCAGCTGCTCGAGGTGAACAAGCGAGACGTGAGCAGGATGTCGAGGATCGAGGCCTGGTCCCTGATGAAGAAGCTGCAAGACGGGGAAGTGAACCTCCTAGTCAGGCGCCCTGCCACTAAGTCGTCGTGAACTAAGTAGTCAATTCTTCCCCCTTCGCCCCCCTCTCCTCCTCCCCTCTTTTTTTCCATTCACTCCATCCCTCCTAATTCTAATTCCCACCTCCAGCCTCCCTATCCGTTTTTTTTAAACTACCGTAGAAGATACGCCAACCGAGGAAGGGAAGAGAGAAGAACAGCACAGAAGCGAACGAACCCGAGATTTTTTCTTTCGACTGGAAGAATCGAGGAGAAGCCTTCGAAAGAGATTACTGCATGGATTTATATATATGATTATATATATTAATTTACATAACGAAGAAAAGACTTGACCGACTGTTCGATGCCTAAAAACGCGAGCGTAAAAGAATAACAAAAATTTCTTACTATTAACTGCGTTCGTTAAAGAGTAGCTCGACAGTCGAGTGAACCTAAAGTAAAATGCCCCCCCGTGTGCCTTTATAATTATTATACGATTACTATAATTTTTGTAATAATTAATTAACAATTTTTTTTTCTTTGCAACATCGCCATATTACGAATGTTAAGCGGGTCTATATGTGTAACGATTGTAGCGGCGCGAAACTTGCGATTATGCAACGACGTAGTTGAAAAAACAAGTGCTGGCAGTGCAATATCATAGCGAACTCGTTTAAGAAAATCCAGAGAGGCGGACGATCGGTTCCCGAACTAATTTGCAACTTGCGTGAACGAGTCACTGCGAGGCTTGCCCATCTAAAAAGACTTGGATAATTTATATCTAAAAATTGACTAATTTTTTTTCTTCGAGTAAAAAAAAAATAGAAAACTTGTTAAGTTAGCGTACGTGTAAATACAGTGAAAAATCAAAGCGGGAAAATTCTTTTACTAGAATGCAAATTAAAATGGAAGAAGCGCCTCGACGGCTTCTTTTTAACCCTTTCAGATATTATTTAATTATTGTTTTGTAAGTAGTGATTTTGTGTAATTTCTTTTTGTACTTTAATATATACCTTTTAACTTTGATGTTGTAAATTGAAAAGCATTAAGTAATTCTTTAAAGAGCCTCTTGTTTTGTACGGAAAGAATAAATAAAAAAAAATTACTTTTTATCGAATAATATAGTTTTATTAACTAATTAAATTATTTAATAACTTGTAAATATTTGAGAACTAATAATTTTGCTTGTAGGCTTATAAAAAAATAATTGAGTACACTCAAGTAGAAACTGAACTTGAAAGGGTTAATTGCTTTGGATCGAACTTAAAACGACATAACTTTTTGACAAATATATGTAAACGTAAGAGTAAAAATGTATTTATATATTACTGATTACTTTTGATACAAGTGTATTTAAAGGTGAAATTATCCAACAAACACCCATCGATCCTCTCAAAAGTGCCTTTAGTAAAAACAGTCTGTTATTATAATCCATTACCTATTTCTGAAAAATATTATCTTCCATACTAATCTTTCATTCTACGAGTAGCGAAGCTTTTTTTGTACATAGATAGATTTAAGCAGGTGTAAAGTGCGAATGTTTTGTCTGAATGTGCAAAGTATATATTTCAGTGTTCTTCGGTGAAAGAAAAAAAAATACGAACGAACACCGAGACATAGTTTAATATAAAAATGTTGATAGTATTAGAAAATTATATTATTATCGGATTTATTTAAATTCAAACTTCCTGTTTAATTATTTTGAATTTGCTTGTTTTGTTGAAAATCCTGCTGTGATAAGTGTGTGTGCGTGGCAAGTTATTCGGCGCAAGGTTCAAATAAAAAACTGTACCGTTGACTTTCGGAAGTAACCAACCTGTTAGTTAGTTTACTTTATAAGCTAACATAAACTTGTATCTTGCGATTCATAATATAATGTTCTATTATTATTGCGATCAGTTTTTAGAACTGTTGCGTATGCTTCTTCTATACTAATTGTTTTCTACATGTTGTTGATTTGTAAAACAAAATACTTTTCAATGTAGACTCTGATAACAATAAATAACATTGTATTTAACTATATTTCGTCTGCTGATTACGGTTACCTTTTACAAATTGCTATATTTGTTGGGATGTTTAAGGAAATACAAAGTTAACGTATTTCTTAATTTATTATGAAATTAACTTCTATTTACAAAATTTAATTGTAATTAATGCAATGATGAAATAACTTATGTTTAATACCAGTAAGTTGGTTTTCTCGCACGATCATCTCTAATTCCCATCTTTTCCGCGATTTCCATTTCAAATGTTTTCAATGATGGCTAAAATAGTACATAAATTATGAAATATTTTTAAGTTAACTTATAAGTGACTGTAGGTTTAAAACCGGGCGATTTTTGAGCTTCAAAAAAGTACTCTTGAAGTTAATCATCACGATATTAAAAAAATACACTTATCAAATTTAACTAGATAAGTGCAAACCAATATTCTAAAATTAAAACTTGAAGATTTAAAATTTAAGATAAAAATGAGTTTTTCTAAGATAAGTTTGATTTTCTTATTATTTCAAAATTTTAATGCAGACATAAATTAAATATCAAAATTACTAATTCACTTTCTTTAAAATGTGTTGATAATTTTTATGAAAATATGTTTTCAATGTTTGATATTGATTTTCAATGCTTATTTTTCAAATAAAAGAAACATTGTAATTATTAAAAGTTAATCCTTAATAGTGAGGTTGCTACTATCTAAATCAAATTATACAAGTATCTTTTTTAAATATATTAATACACCTATAAAAAATATCTACTTGTAAAACGGATAGAGCTGAGAACTCAGAAATCGGCCAATCTTTCAATCCTACAGCATTACTTACTTTAAAAGTTATTTTTTCGACTTCATCCTTAGATGTGTCTTTTTCTCCATCTTTATACAACTCTGGATTTTTATAATCGATTGTTTCATCATGTGAAGGAGGAATTGGAATTATCCTTCCTGTCCTGATAGATACACGAACACGTTCACCTACTTCAGTAAATCTCCATTCAATGTCAGTAGGTTTTCTAAAAAGAACAAAAAAGAATTAATTTTTATAATTAATTAAAATAATATTGACTAAAAAAGCACAGAGTTTAAAATTGAAATATCGAAAATAAATAATTTCAAGACTGAATAGAATTGAAATAAGTGATAGAATCAACAATTCTTGTAATGTGTAAAATTTACTTAAACGCCAATTGCAATTGTCAATAACATTCACTTACAAATCTGTTGGATCTACATGTTTTATGTCCTCTGTAACTAGTAAAGGCATTTCCTTAGTAATTGGAACTCCTGGAAAATCTTTAGTTTTGCCCATAAATTCCAATACTGTATTTAATCCTTCGACAATGACCCAATTTCTTTCTTGGTATATTACTTTTACAATTCCTTGTTTTCCCTTATCAGGTCCAACCAACAATTCCACCTGGATATAAAAAAGAACTAAAGGGATTAAATAGAATTTATAAAAAAAAAACAAAATAATTTTGCGTACTCTGTCTCCTCTAAAAAATGACCAATCTTTAACAGGCTCTACATGATCGGTTTCAAACATCTTTTTTGCAGGATTTTCTAATTTAAACTCTGAAGTCCAGGGACGGTGAAGTCCAAATCTAAACTTTTTGCGCTGAATGGTTGCTTTCAGATATTTAGGTGATTTCGGAGTTTGCCAGTAGATCTAATAAGTAAAAAGTAATTTGTACAAGTTATGATTACTCTCAATAAAGAGATACAGAAGTGAATCAACATCAGATATACTTATTAATTTACCTGCTCCATTTTTCGCTTGATAAAGCTGTCCGGTAAATTGGCATATCTCTTGGAATATTCACCAATCAGTTTCAAAACGTCAAACCGCATTTTTGAAGATTTTGTCTTAAATTATTAATAAAAGTCAAATTAACTGCAAAACTTGTACCATCAATAAACAAATTCGTCTCATAACCTAGCGTTAATCGACGAGAAAAATTCACCCATGCTCCATAATAGAATAGCAGAAACCTCCGCTGGAATACGATCCCCGCGCCACCTATATAAATCTCCCATTTTTCTCCGAACTATAACGGAGTCATATGACCTAATCCCACTGTTGCCAAACTTTTCAAAAACTTTAATTACGCACCGAAATATTTAACAAAAATTTTTAATAATCTCAATTTATTTGTCTATCTCTCAACGCGAAATACAATGTTTTTTATTGATCGTGCCAATCATGAAGAAAACGCTGATTTTTCCCTTAATTTTATCGTTACAGAAACAAGTAACGGTCAAGTAATAAATTTGAATAAAAAAATCAACAACGCATAAACACGATTTTTTCGCTCCTGACCTCAAGCTCAGATACTCACTCGCCTCAGTCCCACCTGTAATCTTGCATCAACAGACTCATTAAAAAACTCAATCCCCTAAAAAATTTACAATAAAAAAAACCCTCAAAATCGTAACAAAAAAAAAATACCTGCCGTAGTGCCGTTCGTCCAAACGGAAACGCGAGTAGGGGAGAGGGGGGAGACGCGCAACAAGTCGGCGAGTTCGATCCGGCAACGCGGCGGTCAACTCGCGCCTTCTCCGTCGCTCCCTCGGCTCGGCCGCGAGCATCGCCATATTGCGAGGTTCTCTCTCGGCGGCTGGACGCGGGCCTCTCGCGCGCCTGCCATTGTGTGCCCCGAGCGTCTCGCGGAGGTCCGACCCGACGCCAGCGCAGCATCGCGCACAAGAATTATACCCACTCGCGGCGATGTCGGGACGCGACGCCGAGGAGGAGCTGCGCCGACGCCGCGCCGAGGAGTACCAGATGCAGCTGTTCGGCTTTCACTCCAGGACGGCTTTCGCGGCGCGTAAGTAGCGAGAGAAAAAAAAAAAGGAGAGCATCGCTTTCCCCTCCCGTGTACACTCCTCCGGTAATTCCTCCTCCCCGGAGTGGATGCGCAACATCGTGGAGTCGTCCTGCACGGAGATGCCTGGAGGCGGCCGCGCGCAGTCGACTTCCTTTGTTTGGCGCGGCCGAGCGCTTTTCCGCTTTTCCCTCCCCTCCCGTGCTGCACGGCCGGACGGACGCCTCTCCGCGGTGCGTCCGTTATCGTTCGGTGCACGCGCCCGGCGTTATCTTTGTTTTGGCGAGCGTTTCGGGCGCCGAGCGAGTGTGCTCTGGTTTCATGTGGACTCGCGCTCGAAATCATGACTAGAGTTCACACTCGTCCAGCGTCCGGGACATTTTCTGCGTACCAAGGGGCCTGACGCACACGGCCGCCTCGACTTGGTTTTTTTTTCCCCGAGTTCCAGCATGAAGCTTCTTTTTTTTTCTTTTTTTTTCCAGCCGTTGTGCTCATTGTTTCCGTCCGTTTGATGTATCTTTTTTTCAGCGTTGTTACTTTGCCCGACTTGATTGCCTACGGTTGATCCCGATGATGTTCGTCGCGAGGAATTTTTATAAGAGATGCTTTGGGCGGAGAGAAGTGGTGGATCAACCGTAGGAGTCGAGAGCGGATACGTCATTGTATTTGGGTTGTGCGATTGTATTTTTATTTGTATTGTTTGTGCGTTTTTTTGTAAACATTATTTATTTTGAATAAACGAACCTTATTTTAAAACAAATGCAAACCTTCCTTTGTTCACCTTAATCCCTTTTTTTTATTTATATTTTTATATTTAGTCTTTAGTTGATTGTTAGCGAGTTGAAAAAATAAAATAAAAATTAAAGAATTCAGAAATTAAAAAGAAAAAAAATTATTCAGTTATAAGTATTTTTTTTCATATTATGTTGACTTTGAAGGTTAAAAAGAAAGATTTTATTCTAAAGTAATTTTTTTGTAATTATTCAATAAATTTTTTAAATAGAAATTGATTAGATTCCGTTTAGATCTATAATTTAGTAAAAAAATATTTTTTACAGACAATTGAGATAAATTGTTCTAATTTCTATTTTAGTTGATCAGAAGATAAAGGAAAATGTGGATATGAGGTGCCATAAAATGTACACATCAATTGAGAAAAGTTTAAATCCTGACGATGAAGGAAAACAACTGTTAAAAGAGAACATAAAACATCTTAAAAAAGCTTACGTAAATAATATGAAACCTACTGTAGCATCAATAGAGGTATTTTTTTTCTTTCTTGTATCTAAAACAATGTTCCATAAAAGTAAATTGTAACATGTATTTGTAAATTATTTCAGAACATTATTAACAAGTTTATTACTATTCCAAACAATGTATTATTAGAAGAAGACAAACTTCAAGAAACTCAGTATAGTGATGATGAATTTCTTGCTTTGGAAAGGAAACTTGAAAATCTTCAGCAAAAAGCCAAAAGGGTAATTTATATATTATTTTCTTTACTGCACTTTTTTTTTGTACGCAATCATGATAAAACTAAAGTTTTTTATTTAAATGCGTGAATTTTAAAGAAAGATTAAATTTAAAAAATGTTTAAAGTTGTACTGATTTATAGTTTGAAAAATTAATTTTTATGCATAAATTGCTATTTATTTTTTAATGAAATTACTTTTCAAAGTTCTTGTTTATAATATACCAATGAAAAACAGAGAAATAATAATTTAAGTGATACATGATCAAACTTAAAAAAGAAATTTGTCAATTTCTTTTTTACTGCGAAAATATCGAAAATATAAAAGAAAGTGAAACTTGTTGTTTACTCTAATTTGATCACCCACAACTTAAATTGTTTGTTTCAGTACTTTGATTCAGTCATGAAACAAAAACCTATAAAAGTTTATTCAAATGAAAATGATGAATAATATGCGAAAATTAATTTTTGGAACTATATAACGAATAGAACATCAATTCAACAATGTATTTTAAAACAAATATATGTTTTATATTTCTATAAAACTATTTTTATAAAATTTTAAATACAAAAAAGTATTTTTTATATTTAATATATTGATGTAATTTATTTGTTACAGGTGACTGTATTCAATGCACTATTAAAAGAAGAATTAGAAATTACAGAGCAATTGAAAGAATCCGAAGATCTAGCAAGGAGATTGTGTGATGTAATTGAGAAAGGTTTATCGACTAAAAAATTGAGTTCTAAAAGTCAACAAGCAATAGAAAAATGCAAGGATCTTAAAGAATCGTTGAATACATTAAAACCAGAAAGTGAAAAAGATATTTATAATCCTGTTTTGGATGAAAAAGAATTGGACAATATTTTCTTGACTTGAAAATACCTTTTAAATTTAATTTAATAATTTTTTTTAATACCATATAAATTCGTTAATGATTCTACTGCACATTGTAGTGAAAAATTTTTGTATTCTAATGAATATTATATTCAATGTAAAGTGACTTAGACACTTTTCATGTAAAAACTTGCATTGTGTACGTAATATTGTATTTTGTGTTAATGTACATACATTCATATTTTTGTCAGTATTAAGTCTTATCAACCTTCTTAAGATTTTTATATGTATATACAAAGATAACTGATCTTGTACGATTTGTTAAATAAAACTGTGTAAATGTTACGTCATTTACACATAAAATTAATTCTACTGACTATTTAACTATTGTTAACAAATCTTTAATTTTTCTGCATTCTTTGCATGCAACCAGGGCAGATTCATTGCATATTTTGTAACTTATATCTCAGCAGATAAAATTGTTACTTAATTCAATAAATAATAATTGATCTATTTTAATCACAATTTATAATTAATTATATTTAACTATAATTACAAATTATGATAAAAAATTAATTCAGAATTTTTATATGTGTAAATATCCCTGTTGAAAAGGTTTCATAAAAAAGGTGCAGAAACCTCATAAGATTCGATAAACTTTTATCAGGTTTTATGCGGTCTTATGAGGTTTCTGCACTTTTTTATCGGATTTTAAAAAA
>JAXIUT010000021.1:2040638-2076710 GCA_035586675.1 Eurytoma californica | reverse complement strand
CCCATATTTCGTAATTTTGTTTCCTGATCCTGATAGATATTTATGTAAGATCAATCATTAAATATTTTTCGTTTTGTTTTGTTAATCTAAAAACAAATAAAAGTATCCTGATTTCTTTTATTAACTGATTAATTTAAGTAATTAAAATTTTATTGAATAATTAAAATCTTTTATTCAAATAATCAAAATATAACTAATAAAATTTTAATTTAAAACTCTCTTTTGGGAATACGACTAAAATAGATACGAATGTATATAAAGACTGACATGATTCCTGTAATTATTATGTATTATGTTAATTTTTGAGTCGTGTAAGGCTGAAATAAAATTTAATAAATATAAAAAACGTTAAATTTATTAAAAAATAATGTGTAATATAATGTAGTGCAGTTTTAAACTAAAAGCGAAGTTACTTCAAAGAAGCGCGCAGTTGAAGGGCCGAAAAAGGTCAGTCATAAAACATCACGAAATATAATAAAATATCCCTCCCTACTTGGAAGTCTCCCTCCAAGACTTCCAAAAAATGCCACCCCATCCGTACAGACACCACGTGCACCCCATGGAGCCGCGTAGAATCGCGTTTTCTCGTTCGGACAGGAATCCAGCGGCACAAAGTGCCCGTCGGTCCGCATCTAAGAATCCAGCCGAAACGAGGAGAGGAGCGGGCCGCGATCGTAATAAAGCGATACGAGGACAATCGCCGGCGGAAATCCTTCTATTATTTGATAGCGGGGCCTCGCGACAATGGCGCGCGCGCGGCTCTTTCACGGCGCGAAGGAGAAAGGAGCTGCGCACGTGGCAGGAATATATGCCTTCTGCGCGCAGCGCGTCTCGTTTTCTTTATCTGTGTGCGTGTACAATGCTTACCTGGATCTTAAGAGGAGAGCGCACGCAGCGTATAAAGGACACGCGCAGGTATAAGGGCCCAGCTGGGGAACACCCACGTGCTGCCCCGAGGAAGCCCCCCTTCCTTGAGCTTAGCAGGAAAATTCCGGGAAATATATCGTGTGTTATCTAATTACGTGACTTGTAGGGGATCTACGGACCCTGCGCCCTTCGGGCTTTAACTTGAACCGTTAAGGCTTTGTGGTATGGAATGTCGAGGGACTAAAATGGAAAAATATTTTTTTTTTAATTTAATACTTAATTTGACGTGTATTAATTATATGTTGGGTTATTGTTAAACTATGTAGTTATGATTATTGTAATATAAAAATATAAATCTGAACCATTTATACATGTAGTTTAAACTTTTATTGTTTTATAATCCTTCGTTTGCCTTTAAGAATGTGTAAATAAATTAGGCTATATGAACATATCATTTTTATAATTTTTATAAAATAATAATGAAAAAACGCTATTTTACCTGTCACTATAACAATTTACAGTTTGAATATAAAATGTGAATACAAAACAGTGGAATTTATTTAAAACGTTAAATAATAGTTTAAATTAATGTTCAACTAACTTCCCCGGAGATGGGCACGTTAATTGCCGCAGGGCAAATTGCGGTTGAAGTGACGATAATGACCGCCCCCAGCGATAATAGAATTGCGCCTACATATAGACATCCTGCCAGGTCGACACTCGACAGGCCCATTAGCGCAAAAAACAGCGACATCTATGGAATACGCGATGGCCGGTACAGCAGAGCTCTTTATAGGATAATATAGTTTATAGTAGGTATCTGCTTTATCGGTGAATAATAGTTCTCCGACCGCACAATATTTACAGATGTCGCTTATCTTAGCGGTCACGAATTTCTCAATTTCCAAAACACCTGTCACCTGTACGGCAGCATTAATTTCTAAGTAAATATTTTTTAATAGTGTTTTAGTGAGTTTTTATGAGTTAGGTAAACAATCTAAAATGGCTGAAGAACCTCCGGTAAGTTAGTTTTTGGTTAAAAAAAAGTGATATCTGAGGTTTCCAAATATATTTGTTCACATGAGTGTATAACCTCAATTTTATAAACATAATTTACCTCTACATTCTTGGCAATTTTTTTTCGTGTCAACAGGAAATATGTACATTAAAAATTTTGCACTTGCCACCTGGGCTCTCGGACGAACGTCGAGTAGATCTGTTCAAAAATTATGGAGCTGTAAAAACGAGAACAATCAGGAAATCTGCAAAATATACAATAACGTTTGTAGAATTCCCGAACAAAGACCATGCAAATCAAGTTTTTTTACGTCTGAATCAATTACCAGTCAAAGGTCGAAGACTTTCAATCGAATTTGCAAAGAGAAATGTGTCTATGGAGGAATTTGAAAACAAAAATAAAGATGACGAATCGTCGAAGAAAGAAGCAGAAGATGCAGAGAAAAAAGCTCATTTTCAAGCTTTTATAAAGAAGTTAAATAGTTGGGCACCTCATCATCTTTTTACACAACCTATTCCTCCTTATTTGAAGTATAAATATCCAGCACCAACTAAAAGTACACTTTTGAGGATAGCGATACAATTGATAAAAGAACCAGCATTTTATACTCAGGTATGATAAAATGCTTTATATTTAAAAAACATATTAGTAAATGTGTATGTGCAAATGGATTAAATTTTTATAGGTACTACATTTGATGAATAGAATGAATTTACCACCTCCTTTTGAAGAATTAGAAAATGATTATCCCCTAGTGAAAGAAGCTTATGATGTTGAAAATTACCAAGACCTTTTAGGTGTTAGAGTAGAAACCAAAATTGTGGAAGGTATGGAATTTATAAGAGATGCAATTATAATTTCAAGTTTATTAAATTGATCTATTAATTTATCTGTAAAAATTGTATTTTAGCTTCAAATGAACAAGAAAATCCAATAGAACAACAGGAAGATGATGAGATTGATGAAGATGAATCAGAAATGGAATCAGATCAGGAAGCCGGCAATACTGCGCAAATGATCATTCCTCCAAAACGACAAAGATTGCAAACTAGAAAACGATTAAAGATTCCAAAATTTGTGAATCCTCTTAAACAGTCTGTTGCTCCATCAACTTCAACTCGAAAACGAAGACCAGAAGAAGTATTTGATTTAAAGCATGCTGATCCTCGCAATCGTAAAATTGTAATGAAACCAGTTGAGCTATCAAGCAAACTTTTGGAGTCTGTAGATAAAGATAAAACAAAGTTAGAGAGTATAACTAAGGAAATTCCACCTGCGATTGAAACTCAAAAACAAACTCCATCTACATCCGAGATAAGTGAAAATCCTCAAGGATTTGGACTGATCTTTCCTTCAAAGAAGAATGAGAATGAAGAAGAAAGTGATAATACAGATTGTATTACTACTGAACAACTGCATGAAAATAGGATATCTACTAATGGTAAGATAACAATTTTATTCTATTAATTTTTTTTTTAAATTAGTTTACAATTGTGTATAGTTTCATAATGCAACATTCATTTCAGATCAAAGGTTACTTCCTGTTTTTAAAAATTATCATCCAGGAAAACCGTCAAATCGTTTATATATCAAAAATCTTGCAAAGCAAGTTGAAGAATTTGATTTGCATTTTATTTATCGACGATATGTACTACCAAGTTCTAAAGAAAATGACTCAGAGTATGTATTTTTGTATGTCATAATTGAATTTTAGAAATTATTACAGTTTAAATTATTTATATCTTTTGTATTTCAGTTACAATGTTCGCTTAATGCAAGAAGGAAGAATGAAAGGCCAAGCTTTTATTACTTTGCCAAATATAGCACAAGCTCAGCTAGCTTTGGAAGAAACAAATGGGTATATTTTAAAAGACAAACCAATGGTGGTACAGTTTGCAAAAGTTACAAAAATTACGTAACTTTATTCATAAAAAAAGGCTTGTATAATGCTTCACAGAGTAGTGTAAATAATATGTACATATATATATATATTTTATACAAATTACATATTTAATTTAAGATTTTTAACAATTGTAGATAGTTAAAAAAAATTATATATTTACGTAATTCAAATTTGGCAGTCACATTTTTCATTTCTTAAGTCAAATAAACCAAATACAAAATAAATGGCTTGGTTAAAATTAAATGTCACTAATGTCAAATGTCCCTTCAGTTTTAATTGAAACGTCTACAAACTCAATTTCTTGTTTTAAAGTATTAGAGCAAGGTTCTGACCTCTTTTTCAGTGCATTTCTTGCTTCTGTGCATTCTGAGCATCGAGTAGCTTTTATCAAAATTACTTTACAATTTTTATGACGCCAATGTCTATAACAATCTTGGAATATAACACTATTTTGCAATACATTTAAATCAAAACCGAGACCCTCACACACTTGCATTTTATCAAAAATGTGTAAAATACTAAGTAACTTTTTAATATTATCCAAAGTTTTTGGGAGGATGGTTCCTCTAATATCTACAGGGAGTCCATGAACAGAATAGTTTATTGTACCTCCTTTAGCTATGATAAGACTCTTCTTTATTACTGATATCAAAATACCTTTTTCTTCTATCACTTGATTGATAAAAAAAACTATGTACCGATTCTTTCTTTCATTTGTGTATTCATTGACAGACCACTCTTTTGGGATAACAATGTACCGATAATTATCAAGCAGACAAGTGTATACATCTTCTTTTTTTTTTAATAAATTATTTACTTCATTATTTTCAGCACCTACATTGTTTTCTGAACTTGATACATCTACTGCAATTGAAAATTATCTTAATAAAATAATCATTTAATCTTACATTTAAATTTTCATTTAATATTTAAAAAATTTGTATACCTTTCATTGTAGAAGTTTTTACAACATTGCATTTTACAGTCGGTGGTGATAAATGTTTTACTATTTGATTACCTAAATTCATATGAAACAAAAATAGTAATTATAACTTTATTAAAAATTTCATTTAATGTTAAAAAATTGAGATTTCTAGTACCTGTAGCTGCAGGAGAGATGTCTGCAATATTGCATTTTGCAGCAATTGGTGTTGAAGAGTTTTTTGCCTTTTGATTACCTAAATGTATAAAAAACATAAAAAAAAAATATTTAACTAAAATTTTTTTATAATAATTATGGAATAAAATTTTTATTAAATGTTAGAAAGAGTTATATACCTTTTGTTAAAGATATAGATTTCCCAACATTGTGCTTTATAATTGGTGTTGATGAATTATGTACTTCATTACCTACAAAATATGAGACAAAATTATATTAAAAGTTGGTAAAAAAATTTATTTTTTTGTAATAACATTTTAGTATTACCTATTATATTATTAGTTGTTTTTATTACTTCTATAATAGGAATTGTTTTATTTGGTGATTTTGTAGGATTTGGTAAAATTTTAGATGCAGATTTTGTTGGGATTATTTCAATACTAGACTTTGTTTTATTTAACAATTTCGGTATTCTACTTATACTATTCGTAGAAATATTTGTCGTAATTGTGGATATTGAAGCACCTTTGTGTGGTAAAGATTGTCTGAAAATTTTTGCCTTTGTAGCATTATGTTCCTCATTAGCTACTGGTAAACTGTGTACTCTTTTTATATTTGTCAGCTTATTTAACTTATTCTCTGAAATACCAACTGGTATTACAACTTTCTGAAATAAAATTATAATATCACATTTGGAAACAACTGTTGATTCTATGATGAAAGATATACTAAATTTTAATACCTTTCTTTCTGAAACTTTAATGTCGCATATTGAAGTATTGTTAGGCTTCTTTTCCAAACTGTTTAATTTTACAACATTCTACAAGAAGTATCATTGATGAAGATATATTTAAAATAAGTTGTAATTAATAATTACAAATAATTACCTGTCCAATTACAAGTTTATTGGAAGAATTACGCTTCATCCATTTTTCAATTATAAGTTTATTTTCATGATCTTCTTTATTAGACTGACTAGAAGGTTGTTTAAGCATTACTTTAATGATTAAATACAATCTTAATAAACTGTAATAAAATATTGCATAATTGTTTGTTTTGATCAGATATTTTATCTGATATTTTGATATTTAACTACATCTCCTGCAACAAAGTTTACTATTAAGATTTAAAAAAGGAAAGTAATAAATTGCATTAGCTTAAAATACAAAAAATAAATAAATGAATACACAGAAAATTTTCATAAACTGTATAACTGACATTCAAATTTTATTTACTTGAAGCTATTACTTAAATATTGAAAACTTTTTTATTTAAACTAACCTTATATATGTCATTAACATTAATTATTTCTTGTATTTATATGTAAGAGTTATAGAATAAGTAATAATTAACAATAGTTATTATAATTGATTGTTCAAATTTTAATAAATTACAGCTAAATTTACGTTTGAGTATTTTGGAGTTATATCTTTTCTTCTCTCTTTCTTTTTCCCTCTCTCCTCCCTCTCTCTCTTTCTCTCACTAGCTGCCTACTCGCATTACCATTTTCGATATTTTCGATATATATCGGTAATCGGTGTCGGCGTTCGGCGGGTTATTTAAATTGCGAATAGAAATAAAATAAAAAATTGTTATTTAAATTTATATAAATTTAAATAATCACTGAATTTGTTGACAATAGTAAATTTATCAGAAAAAAGTTTCTGTTGTAATTGTATATCTGTAGATTTGAAAAATATTCTATATATAATAAATATATTCTATATAATTATTCTTGACTTGATTAAAAAAAAAGAGCTTAAATAAATATAATTATGTATTATGTACATTATCTATAAGTAAAACATCAGAGGCCCATACCTAACGCCTAACATTCGGTATTTAGATAATCCTTGATAAATTATCCACTGCAACTAATGTAATTTCTCAATACTTGAGTTTCGATATGACGAAAGGAAATAATTATGGATCTTTACAGTTGTCAAAAAGAAAAGCGAACAAAAACTAGTTTCTGTACCAATTTTACTTTAAGTCTCGCGCAAAGCCATTGAGTTTACATGTGGCATTGTTGTTTTTATATCAGTGTGTTGATCTCCGCGAGTACGCGATTGTTTACGTTTCATCGTTGATCCTGGCCCGCAGTTTTTATTTACATTTTCATGCCCACACCCGTATATACAAAACAAAAAAAAAATATCCGTAACAGTTTCTGCAAAGATTTTGTAGGCTTTTTTGCAGAATTTCTTTTTCTATCGCATTACAGGTATATATTTAATTTATTTAGAAAGATACTTTAGAAACGTACGGCTTGCAAATATATAGATCAAAGTAAGAGTGGCATTGAAATTTTTGGAATTTCTAAAACATGAATAATTATAATAATTACTTATGCATTTTTACAAAAATAAATTCCAAATTATATATATGCTATTTTATATCCTTCCTAATTTTTTGTCATCTACACAATTATTAATAAGCAGAAGTGCTAGGTTTCATTCAACCCATTCAATACTTTTTACACTCCGTCAGTCATAAACCGGAGCAAAATCTCCGTTTAAAAACAATCTCAAGAAGCAAGAACATGAGTTCGTAGCATCAGGATTCATATCGACTGGACGACATGCATGGAGTCGGTACATTCGAACTTATCCTCCACGCGTATAACAGTGCAAGGAAGAAAAGAGAGGGAGAGAGAGACAAGAGAGAGCGAGTGAATGCAGAGAGGGAGGGGGCGGGGTGCGTGCGTGTGCTTGGAGTCGGTGACACGTAGACAGGCCGCAGCCGCCAGAGAGAGACGGCTGTACAGGCTTTGCATCCGAGTGCGCGCGCGTATATTCGCACCCCCCTCCCCGTTCCAAAACCACTCGGTCGGCACGCAGCGGCGGTGTTCCCTCGTCGGCACTCGGCGTCCACTCGTCGCTCCGTGTGTGCTGCGTGGTCTGGGCCTCTGAGCGCGCGCGCGCGTGGTGTGTGTGTGAACTCGTGTCGCTCCGGGAGGGTCGCCGGGGAGCCAGTCTCTCCGCAGTTTCTTCTCCGAGGGTATAACAAACGGCGCGAGCGAGTAAACATGGAGGTGAGCGCGTTGCTACAGCACACGCAGTACGCGATACCGGTGGGCCTGGTGCTCGTCTGCGCCATTCTCGTGTTTGCCTTCGGCTTTAAGAAAGCCGAGCAGCCGCCCTTCGCCCACTTCTCCAACATCTCCGACGCCGAGCGCAAGGCCCAGAGCAAGAAGCGCTCTAAGACCAAGGATAAGGTCAGTATACACAACTTCCTTTGGACGCACTGTTATACATATACAAGTCTGATGCGCTCATTTGATTTTTCTTTTACCATCTTCCATTTCGTGTTTTCGCCTCGTACAAGCTAGATTTTTTCGTGGTCTCCTTATGGATTGTCTCCCACAGTCTTGTATCCCGCGGCTGATCGATAATCGCACGGCGGGGGTGGACCGCCGAGAGTGAGTGAGAGAGAGTAAGAGAGAGAGAGAAAGAAAAAGAGAGTAGGTTAGGATGGTCGACACGTCGCCGTGCGCCCTGCCTGGCTGCCTCCCGCGCGCCGGAGCTGGCCGACCCGACCGCCCGTTCTCCATATGCGTGACTCGACGCTTCCGCGCCTCCCCCCTCGACGGCGCGTCGAGTCGAGCCGCCTCGGTAACGTGGACGGATGGGGACCGACCTGCCATATGTTCCCCGTGGCCGACCCCCCCGCGACCGTGAGAAATCCATATGCGCCACGCCATGGGGACTCCGCGTACGCGTTGCACTCCGGGGTCCACGCAGATTTTCTGTTACGAACGGAGGGTAACGGAGTGCACGCGTGTAGACACCTCTGAGAAAAAAAATCAATGTCGTTTTCGCACGGGATTTTCTCCGGCGGAGAAAAGAAACCAGTTCTTGGCCTACTCAGCGGCCGCCGGGGTTAACGACTCCGCGATTAATGTTTAATCGGCTGGGGGTTGACGGGTGGCGACGCCTTGTTTTTTTCCCTTTCTTTTTGTCGGAGGGGCCTGCAACCCCGCGCACATTGCCATATGGTGTGCTCGCCGCCGCCACGCACGCACGACCAAGTCCGCTTTTGCTCCTCTCCCTCTCTTTGTCTCTTTCTCTCTAGCTCGACCTCCCTTCTATGTCTCTCTCTCACTCCTAATCAGCTGAGACGCGCGTACACGCGTGCTTCCATCGGCCAGGGTCCCCGGGCTCTCCTCTTATCGCTCTTTCTCTGTCGGGCGTGTGACGTAACTTGGAGCGCGCGCATGCACCTATCCTCATTTTACAAGCTCGACCCGGCTGAAGATTGCGTGCTCATTGTTGTCGGGCCGCAGCTCTGGTTTTTTTTCGGGCAACTTTTCTCTACCGATCAGGAGAGTTGCGAAATTTTCGGAGCCGTCGCCCCTTCCCCCCGCTTAGTACTTACGCCCGAATGATCGACGTAATTTCTCACGAAAGATCGATTTTGTAGGAAGTTTTAATAAATCGGTTATGTATTTCAAAGTCGTTCGTTGGTTTTTTTTTCTTCTTAGCTTCTTTGGAACGCATCCTTCGTTACTGAAGAGTTTTTAAATTTCCCTTGTTTTATATTTAGTCTTGCTTTGCGCGAAATGATGTTGAAAAACAGCTCGATTGAATTCCGGATTGCTCGAGTCAATTTGATTTGTATCATATTGATTCGCTGCGTTGTTGTGACGGAATAATGTAAACCTTACATTCACGATTTTTTCGCTCTTCCTGCATTTTGCAATTTATATTAATTAGAGCTTGAAAAACGGGTCAGGTGATAATGGAAGTTGGTACTTGAAAATATTTTCACTTTGAATTCATAATGCAATTGAATTCTGTTGAGTGTAATAATTAAAGAATCATTGAACTCATTCTCTATTTAATTCAATACATCATTTGCGAAGTGCAAAATAATATTATGCAAGTTTTACAAATTAATTTTTTAATCTAAAACTTTTTTTTTGTTTTAAATTATGGAGCAGTTAACGTAAGACTTTTTCTTTTGTTTCTGAATTATTTTAAGAGCTTGTCTTTGCTTTATTCTCTACTTCAAGTACACAATACTTCAGTGTTGGAATTAATAGAAAATGGGAAGCGTCCAATTTCCATTTATATATAACCATGATATTTTGGTTTAATTTTAGCGAGCAGCCAATGGCCAAGTTACAACTGAAAAGGCAAGTCCTTCTAAGAAAACTGCTTCCAAGTCAGAATCTGCTTCTAAAAAGTCCAACAAATCCGATGAAGCTGATGGAAAGCCAAAGGAACGCAAGCAAGATGAGAACAAAACATCCAACAAGAAGGAAAAAGTTCAGGAGCCTAAAGTAGTCAAAGAAAATAAGGTAGAACAGGTCAAGAACAAGAAGAATCTCAAGAATTTGTTACAAGAGAAACCTGTTGACTACGATGAAGGTACACATCTCTCTTTTACTAAAATTCTTTTATGAAAAGTTTAATTCTTTGACTTTAACAGAATTTAATAAAAATTATCTTTTTTTTTTTATTTTGTTCTAATAAAATTATTTCTCATTGCAGGTGACTGGGAACCAGCTTATTCGCGAAAGGATAAATTGAAGAAGAAAAGAGAAGAAGAAACCCCCTCTAAGAAATCTAAGAAATCAAAAAAGGCTGATTTGATTAATGAAGCTAACAATAAAGAAGCTGAAAAACCAGAGATTAAAGACAAGGTTGCTAAAGAGACTGAAAATAAAGAACTAAAAGAAAAAGATAACAAAGAAGTCATTTTGACTCCTGTGACTCCTGTTACTAATGAGGAACCAGAAAAAGAAAACGAAGTAGCAAAAGTTGAAGAACCAGCCAAGGTAATTTTCTTTTTTTTAAATAAATTTATTACTGATAATGCCAGTTAGAAATAACTAAATTTGTTTTAAGTTGATTAAAAATCATTAAATTTTATAATTCTTCTGCCCTTTAGCCAGCAAAGGTGGAAAAGGTAGAAAAGGAAGAGAAGAAATCTGGCAAGGGCAAAAAGGCCAAGAAAAATACTGAAGCTGATAATGCTAAGCCTGTTGCCGAGGTATCGCCAAAACAAGATAAGAAAACTACCACTGAGACTGTAGTGGAAAAGAAGGCAGCTGAAGTTGCTTCAAAAGTCGAAGTAGTTGAGTCAGTAGAAGCTGACAAAAATGAAGATAAAGGAGTGATTGCCTTTGATGAACTTGGAGGTAAGATTAAATATATTAGCAATGTTTATTAAGAAATTTCTGTGGTTATTTATCATGAAATAAGAATTATAAGAATTTATTAACTTTTGCTAAATTTTAATTTTAATTGACTTTTCTTGCAGATGTTTGGAAAGAGGCAAAGGCGCCGAAGAAGAGTAAAAAGAAGAGCCGCAAAGACAACTGAATAAAATAATCCAGCCACCTTAGTGAAGACAAGTTCCTTGCAACTGGGGATGCAATGCGAGAGGTCAATTTCGCTTTCTCCACTGTACATAAAAGAAAACACCTTAAAATAAGCAGAATCAAGTCGAGAAAATTCGACATCGAAATAACGCTGCCTTATCGGACTTGTCGCTGAAAAGAGGCATATTCAATTGCAAAAAGGACTAGCGTCAACAGCTAGTGTATGCAGCTTTTAGAATTTTTACTATAAATCGCGTAAATATTTTGTTGACTGTTATGAAAAGTTCAGGATTTAGGTTTCTTTTTTTTCTTTTGTAATCTTTATAAATTGGTACTGGTTTTATCATCTTTGAGTTATTAACGTATGTGATAATGAATAAATCTATTAGATTTTTTCATGTCACAAAATAGAACACAAAAGCTGAATGCATCTTTGATACCTTGTCATTAATTGGGAACAGTAGTTTGTGGTTCTTGTGGAGTGTGAGTAGGGAAGTGTCAGAACAAATTGAATTAAAACATTTTAACAATCTTTTGGATAGTATATAAAACGTTCTGTATAATCTGTTGTACTGTCCATGCAAATATGAAAACTAAATTGAATTTTAGAAATAGTCATTATTCTTTGAACTTGTATCTAACTTTCAAAGTCTAAGTGACTCTAATGCAGTAAGGATTTGTTAAAGATCTTATAAGCTAATATTCTATGACATTTATTCGAGTCAAAATTTATAAAAAATTTTCTAAATGTTAAATTATCAGATTTACTATTGTATTATAATTGAATTCTAGTTCTCACATAGTGCAACGATTATTTATGAATATCAGCTACTTCTAACGTTATCAATGGATATTATTGTATGTACCTTTATTGTTATTATTAATGTTACACATGAGGAAATGATATAGTATGATAATCATACTGATGGGTGCATGTGTAATTACTAAGGGGTGGTGCTTGAATTCTCTTTTAGAATTTGTTAGTACCTCCATAAATATCACTTGAGCTGTGGTTTATGCTAACAAAAATGTAAGATTTCATAGTACATGAGGAATTTTAATGAGAAGAATTTTATTTTAGGATTTTTTTGAATAGTTACATTTATTTAAAATAATAATTGAGGTAAACAATGGAACAGTTTATTTGATTCTGTCAACTATACTTACAGCAAATATTTTTGTATTAATTTATTAAGATGATGTTCATTGTAAAACTGTTTTCAATACTTACAAACAATTAAAGATTTTTATACAATCTATATAAATATTTTATTCCAATATTCATTAAAATGCCTCAAACAAAAGAATAATATCTGAAAAATTCTTATTTTCAATATATTGCAAAAATAGTTTAAATCATAAAATGCAACTCCCGAAGAAAAAACAAAATGCGCTCAAAATGTTTTAAGTCCGCAAATCATTTATAAAAGTAGTTAAAAGCTAAGGGATATTTGAAAGGGATTAAATATAAATAATACATACTTTTGTTTGTCGATAATTACTTTTATAGATAGCAATCAATATTGGATATATACACAAAAAGCCAGTATATCACCTTTGCCAGAAAATAGTACTGTTCGATTGTACTTAAAGTTGAGAGAAAAAAATTTAGAATGAAATAATTAAACAAACCTTAACAAGTTACAGCTACAAGTAGATAAATAATAACGCCAGAGGCTCTATGTAGCAGTGATTTCGACTCTAGGATATTTTTGTATAAGCTTTTCATAATCACCAATATGAACTATTTTATTGTGAAAAACGATACAATTGTAATTGAAAACTGTTTGCGTAGCATAAAAACAAAGTAAAAGCAAAACGACAGATGGGAGTATCATTTGAATAGAATGAAGAGAAAGAAATGACATTGTACATTATTAAGAAAACTTCATATTTTGAATAATCGCATCACAATTGTATATAATGTATGTTGCGGATTTTTTTAAAAGTTCTGTTTAACCGAAAAAGTGGATATTATGTATACATACGTATTGAAGCAATGACTGATTGCTCAACATGTATTGTATAATCAGAACATGTAAAGAGCATAACAAAGTTAAGAAAAATATAAAGACATTGTTGCTTTGCCAAACATATTGCATTAATTGTAAATATGTACATTGAAGCATAAAAACTCATCCATTCGAGGAAGACTGTCTGAAGCTATGGTTTATTGTCCAATGAGACTGACATTCCATTTCTTTTTTTCATTAGCGGAAAGGAGAGTTTTTAAATTTTTTAAATATTCATTGGCCTTCCATAGTCTTCCATTAAGAAGTGGATATTTCAGACTTATTCCGATTACTTAAAAATTCAAATTAGCAGGGCGATTTTCGTGTAGTAAACTTGTTATACAAAAATAAAAATATGTTCAAACATTTGATAAAAATAATTGAATTTTTATTTATTTTACTTTTTTCAGCAATTAAAACCGTAAATATTGGGAACACGAACAATAAATTTACAATAGCAGTAAAAAAGCTATTAGTCTTTTTTCAGTATATTTTTATTTTTGTGCACGAGAAAATGAAACTGAAGCAAAATCTGGTTCTCGACTATAGATACCGAACAGCAATGGATGAATTGGAAAGAAATTTTTGAGCTTTCTTTCCGGATCGAGTAAGTCTGATCGCAATTATTAACGTATAATAAACGTTGCTGTGCAACTTCTTGTCGCCAATCTGATATATTTTTTTTCCGACCGCTGCAACGTCCACGATTTTTAATCACTGTCGAGGTACTTGGTGTAACGAATTAGAACAAAATAAAAACATTATTATATAATAATATCGTCACTGTATATGACGTGTATGTTTCCTCATATCTATTTAAAAAATAAAATATAATTGCTGGGTAACTAAGTACTACATTGTACAATTTTCGAGCGAAAAAGTTGAACTGACGAGATAGATGATATTTCGATAGCGTAGTGTCAAGTCTGCGAATGAGGAATTTTTGGTTGTGATATAATTTGTGTAAGATTTGTGTAAGCTGAAATGCGAGTGTAATGGCAAGAAAATTTGAAATTGGAAGCTGAGAAGATTAATAAAGACTATATTTTTCCAGCATTTAAATTTTACTGTGCTTTTTCAACCTTATCCTTCCCAAAAATAACTTTTAAAAACTTTTTTCTGATTTTCTGATTTTATGCTAATTATTTGATTTTGTGCTAGTTATTTGATTTTGCTAGTTAATTATTCAGTAATTATTATCTAAATTAGTACTCAAGTTTAATTATTTCAACAATTGGACCTTTTCGGAGCAAAACTAAAATCCCGCGAAAATTTAAAAAAATACGCATATCCCTAGGGTATAGGTGAATGTCACTAAGTCACTAGAATCTCCGAGGTGCAGCCGTTTGGAACTAAATAGTCGTCTGCTGTACAATCAGCTGGGAAATAAAAGCTCTTGTTTACTAAAATTTGAGAAGCAAATTCATTTTACGTCGTCATAAAAAAGCGATGAAAAAAAATTTCGAAATTGAAAACAGTTTACTTAATG
The DNA here is from genome assembly GCA_035586675.1 of Eurytoma californica. Lineage (NCBI taxonomy): Eukaryota > Metazoa > Arthropoda > Insecta > Hymenoptera > Eurytomidae > Eurytoma > Eurytoma californica. The sequence goes on along the minus strand of JAXIUT010000021.1, from coordinate 2,061,994 downwards.
AAAGTAAAATAGTTCTAACGATGTTATTTGGCAGAACGAAAAATATGCAAAGTGTTTATTGTGATTATGTTAGTTGGCCATCTAATCAATACAGAATAACAATGTTTAAAGATAATGTATCTTGTGGATTCTCTTAGATTCTTTTTATTTTACTGTGAAAAAGTAAGTAGAAGGATTTACGTAAAAATAAGGTTCTTTTTTGTGCACAAGTCTTAACAATTAATTTTACATTTTAGGTTAATAATTTAATAAAATGGATGACCACTGCATTGTGAAATCTCCTATACCGGATAAATGGGATACTACTCGTATGGAGATAATTAAGTTTAAGTATATGTGGACTATAAGCAATTTTAGCTTCTTTTGGAACAACACACCTGGAGCTTACATGGACTCTCCTGTTTTTTCAACAGGAGCAAATGATAAAATAACATGGCACTTACGTTTATATCCAAATGGAAATTATTACGCTTCAGAGTATGGCAACATAGCTCTGTATTTGTACCTGAAGTCTTGCGATGCACCTAGCATTGAAGCAAAGTGCAAATTTTCCATTATCAATAGTCGACGTGAGGAGACTAACGTTAAAAGCTCAAGATACTGTCATAGATTTGTTAAAATAGTTGATTCTCAACGTTTTACTGGTTTAGCTAATTTCATTAGGCGAGATTTTGTTATGGATCCGGTTAATGGATTGTTGCCAAATGACACGCTTACAATTCTTTGTGAAATTAGAGCTTGCCGAGGAATAATCAATATTTTAGGCCTAAACATTTCAGAGCAACTTAGAATGCCTAAAACTCAACCAGATGATTTAGCTGCACTATTAGAAAGTGAAGAATTCAGTGATGTTTCAATCATTGTAGGATGCAGAGAATTTAAAGTTCACAAGGCAATATTAGCTGCTAGAAGTCCAGTTTTTCTAGCAATGTTCAAACATGATATGAAGGAGAAAAATGAGAGTATAGTAGAAATTAATGATATCGATGAGAGGGTCATGCAAGAAGTTTTGCGGTTTATTTACTCTGAAAGAGTTGATAGAATTCATGAAATGGCAAATGATCTCTTAGCTGCAGCGGAAAAGTACTCTCTTGAAGGATTAAAAATTATGTGCGAAGAAGCACTTTGTGGAAAATTAACTATTCAAAATGCTGCCGACGTATTAGCACTTGCTGATATGTACAATGCCGACTGTTTAAAAACACAAGTTATACATTTCCTTGTTGCCCATGGAAAGGATCCATCCTTATGGTCTAGATATCTCAATAACAGTACTAAACCATCATCATTTTTCAATGGACTGTCTGATATATTAACTAATTATGTAAAGCTGTTGATAATCTCTTTACTATGTGCATTTATTGCAGTTTTATTGGTACCTTACGCATCTTTACTCGCTGATCCTGTTTGCGATGTAACAGCCAAATTTTGCAGTCCTCAAAAAGAGCTGGTGATTGACTCTGACACAGTTTCAACTGCTATTAAGAAGATGCAAAAAAGTGCATCCTCATTTTTAGAGGATTTATATGCATTTATTTTATATTTTGTAAGATTGATTCTCAGTATTTTTAAAAATCCTTTCTCATCAGACAGTGAATTACAAAGTGAACAGTGAATACAGATATATTATTTTTATTAAGATTTAGAACACTATATTTTTTGAATATGTAGTTGAAAAAAATTGTTACTTAAATTCCTAATTCTTATCTCATGCATGAAATAACATAGGAACTGATATTTTAGAGATTGAAAAAGTGAACAATAGGAAAATATATTCTTATAGATATATATCAACTATTCTTTTAGAATACGTACATTTTCAGTAAATATTAAAGTTATATATTATATTATTATATTATATTTACAAATACACTTGTTGTAACTAAGAGTTACTTAAAATTTAAGTATGAAAGTTAACAAAATATAAAAGAAACAGGATTTTAAATGGCATAAATTTAGAATAAGAATTCTGCTTTTTAGAATGTTTTAATAATTTTCAATCTTTTTTAATTTTTAATTAAAAACCATTGTTGCTAACAATTACCTCTTTGAAAGACTTTCTTGTTTTTAACACTACTTGCGTACAATATATTTTTCAATTATTTTTGACTTTATAATGTTTTATGCAATTATAATTATATTTTTCTAAAAGCACGTTAATTCCTGTTATAACATTCCAGAGATATACCGATCTCAGAATATCTTGTTTACTCATAGAGATTCCTACATTGTGATATATTTCAAAAATAGCATATCTTAGTATGTAATGAAATGTTATCAATTAGTTTAATGTGTGATGTAATTGCATGTTGTTTAGAATGAAATTAAAATTATATTCATTAAAAATTAGTGTATAGCGAACTTTATTTTTAAAACATTATATTTTCATTGTAAATAATATGATGAATAAATTTTCAATTTTGAAAATGAATATTGAGATTTTAAATTGCGCCTAAAAACATCTTTTCCCTTTCTTTAAATTATGTAAAAAAAATTTCAGCATGTCATAGTAATTACGATTTTTTTTGTATGTGAATAATGATTTATTTTTATTTAATGAATTATTCTTTTAAATTTAAGATATTTTTATTCTTTAATTCAATAAGTGGTTGAGATACGTGAATAAAAATATTTAACTACTATTTTGCTTGTACTACAAATAATGGATATCGTATTTCCGGATGTTGTGTCTTGCTTGGTGTCTTTATATTACAATAAAGGAATATTCTCTTTTATATAGTATCGATATGTAATGTTTTATATATAAGAATTTTTTATATAAGAATTTTGATTTATCTATACTTACATTAATGTTTCAATGATTAACATAAATTAAAATCGCTTGACCACATTGCATTCAACAAAAAAATGAGAATTAAATAATTACATTAAATAAAATTTGAATAAACTTAAAACTATTTAGCATGTTTAAGCATGCAGCAATCACTTACAGGAATATTCGGGAAAGAAGAATAAACAAATATGTTATTGTTCCTAAAAATACAAAGCTTTTATAATAATCGTAATATACAAATTACACTTCGTGTATGTGGCGTAACTTACAAGAACTTTTGTTCCTATATAGTTCCAGTAAAAAAAGGCAGCATATTGCACCTTAAATAGAATAACTGAGCACCTGTGTTCCTTATATATACCGTGTCTAAAATTTTTAACAATTTTAAATGGGACTATAACAACCGTAACAGTGGCATCTTCTAACATTGAAGACGCGTTCCGATGGTTTAATTCATATAACTAACGACACGAAAGCGAAAAGTTTTAGGACTTAGCAGAGGCGTTTCGCTTTTTAGTCGGGTACTTGGAGCATTTACGTCGGAACTTGCGAGCGTTCCCGGCTTCTTCGGATTGATCCACATCGCTCTCCTTCCTGGCTTTATTCGACTTGCCCTTGCGCGTCAAGAACCGCGCTGCTTTTCCAGCTCTCGGCATTCCTGGACCGCGTTTACGTTTCTTCTCGCCGCCCTTGCCTATTAAAATTGACACAATCATGAGAATTGTTATAAGATTCCTTTTATTTATTTTTATTGTTTTATGTATCCTTTGACGATTTTTTATTTTCAGAAATAAATGGTACCATGTGGATATTAATATTTTTCACTGGAAATGTTTCCATAGAATTTAATTAAGTATTGTATCAAATACTTGAAATAATTGGATAATAAAAAGCGGACCTGCTCCAGAGTCCATGCCGGCGATAATGGCAGCGGCGTCAGCGGTGAGCCTTGCCTTAGCCCTGTGCGGCGTCACGGTGACGCGAATGAAGGCGTCGTAGAGGACGTCGCCGCAGGCCTCGCCGGCGCAGAACTCCTCGCCGCAATCGCCGCAGATGCGCACGCTGCTCTCGATTATGCCAGCGCGGTTCTTCGCCCGACGGATCGGGCTCACGAAAGCCCGACGCTCGCGAGCTTTCGTCTTTACCTGCAGTTTGCCCATCTCGACCTACTCGTTGTAATCGCGAAGTCAGATCAGAAACGACATTAGCAGAACTGCAAGGGCGAATTTTTGAGCAGCTGCACTTTTCTTACCAGACGGGAAAACATTTCTTCGTCTTGACGGAGCTTCGGTCGTAAGGAGGTGAGCATGCACCAGTCGATGGCTACTTGCTGCAGCTCCTGCAAATTCAAGATCCTCATATCTGGTGGGATTGGGTCGCCGTAATTCCATTCTCTTCCTAATTGGCGTAGTTCCTTTTTTGTAGTGCGCCAGGAGAAGTCTTTATCCCGCACTTTGGTATCCTCCCTTTTCACCTAGAAAAATACACTCGTTTTTAATTAAGCCAGATATGATTTAAAATTCGGCGCTTATTTAAATTTACGCAATTGACATCATTTCTTCCCGCAAGAAAATATTATATCTAAGATGCTAAGTTTAATCTCGTTACGAGCTCATAGAATATTTTTACGCAAGATTAAGCACAATGTTAATTTTAAATAACAATTTTAAAATTTATAAAAAAGTATCTGAAGCTTTCAAAAATTTGTAATAATTAATACTTTTTCAGCCTTGATCTTAAACTCGGGGCAGCACTCCATCAACCTGCGGAATTCCTCTTGCGAGTTGCAGGTGGCCTTGCTAAGGTCAGGTATGAGATTTGCGTCCTTCCTGTCATCTCTCAGCAGATCTTCGAGTTGAAAGTTTGCCATCGTTCACGTTCGCTCCGAAACTCTGCAATGCAGAAAACTAAGCGCGAGCTCGTACTAGCGCGTACCCCACGGTCCTACTCCCATTCGCGGGTCTATCGCGCTCCTTTCTTATAATACAGTCCCTCCGCGTTTGCTTCGTCACGCGAGGTCGCGATCCCTCGACTTCTTTTTTTCTCGTCGGGGGCATTGAGAACGGTGCGCGTTTCGTTTGTATGTACATGGCGGTTTAAAGGTGTGAAAAGAATGTCGAAAAGCGGTGCACGATTTGCGGGTGTGCGATGATTGTTAGTCGAGTGGGCGGATCGACCGCTGGCAGTGGAGTCGACGGCTCTTGCGGCGTCAGTTGTACTCGGAAATCGGCGAGACTGGGCTCTCCTGCAGGTCCCATTCTCTGTTCTTAATCAGGAGTCCCTGCAATAAAAATTACAACATGAGAAAATTGAAAAATCGTTTTTTAAATATGTTTATGCAGTAACTTATTAAAGATTTAAATGATTTAATGAAGGTACCATGGTAGGTAAAAACGGAAAAAATGTTAAAGTAAACGATCAGCTTGTTGCTAAATGAAAAGCTACACAATGAATTACGCCTAGATTTTTCCTGTATTATCTAAGGGTACATTTAAATAAATTTTTACACGTCGTAACTTACATAAAAGTTTGAACACGTTCTTATAATGTGACGTCGCTGCTGACGGGATTCCGATAAGATAATCAGTGACAAAATGATGTATTTGCGATATGATTTTCAACGAGTATCAATCAGTCGAATAGTGTAAAAATGGCTTCGGACTCGTACAAGACATTAGGCCAAGTGGAGGTAGTGAACGTAGCCTACGCATGGAAGATTTACGACATTTTCAAGCACTACGCGAATGCGGAAGTCAGGAATCCTCCAGTCCTCGAGTCGCCGGTGTTTTCTGCGGATAACGACGGCAGACTCAAATGGCGCCTGTGCCTGACAGCAAGCGAAGAAGACCCGAGATTCCTGTCCGCGGCGTTGCAGCTGGTGTCAGGTGGATCGAATGACCAAGTGAGCGCCAAGTTCCGCTTGTCAGTGTACGATCGACTCAGCGAGCACCGGTACAAGTACCTCGGGGAGTACGTGTTCACCGAAGGCGACTCCGCCAAGGTCTCGTCGTTTATCAATGGATACGCGCTGATCTCGGAGAAAGACGACGTTCTGCCGGACGGGGCGCTGACTATCATGTGTTTGATCAACGTGGGTGCGAGGTTCTGCAAGAGTGAGATAACCGATGATCGACTGCGAGTAGCTGATGACTTGTCGGATCTTCTCGGCGACAGAACGTACTGCGATCTCAAGTTTACTGTGTTCGGCAAAGAGTTTCGCGCGCACAGGTGCGTGCTGGCTGTCAGGTGCGCGCTATTGCTCCATATAATCGAAGACAGAATCGAGCGCACCGGAACACGGTATGAAGTTTAATTCGTTTTTCCTTAATATTTTTATTTATCGATAAATTATATGATAGCATGTATAAATATACACTTTGTTACTGTGTAGTTAATCAGACAAATAATTTTCCTCAAAAGGATTTAAACATTCCTGTTTATTTGCTTTTATGTACCCGAATGTTGTAGATGCTCATTCAACCCTCCATCGGATTTTACGGATATTGAGCCCGAAATAATGGAGGAAGCGTTGAGGTTCATTTACACCGGAAGAGTTAAGGACATTTATAGGAATGCGAACAGCCTCTTCCTTTTCGCAGAGAAATACGATTTGCCGCGATTGAAGGACATGAGTGAAAAAGCAATGATGGAAATATTACTTCAAGCACCCGAAAAAACGCAATAAAAAAATGTATTTCGTTCGTGACGTGCAGTTGTACCCTTACTTTACAATAAAAAATAAAAGAAATATTTTCCGTTCAAAGGTGATTTCCTATTGGTATTATATCTATAATTATTAGTTTTTAAAAATTTCGTTAAATTTTCAACAGTGTCTGCATAACAAGCCCTACAAAATATAATAAGAGCATGAAAATTTAGACAAGCTTTATGCATTAAAATAATCTGAACTTACGTTTCTCAGTGTAGTGAGATGAGAGATTATTTCTTCCCCGCACCAAATGTCCCGGTCATTATTCTGCCCCCGCAGGAGTTCCTCGTCGCGGCGTTCGATACTGATTCGGCCGTTCGAGTCGGTGAGGAGCGGCACCAAGGAATTCAGACTGTCCATCGATAGGTCCGCGTCGTAATTCTCCAGTTTCGCTCTCCGTCTGGCTGAGTTCCGCGACTTCGCTTTCGTAATCCCGTGCTTGCGGCGACTCGGGGATGGCGATCTTCGGAAATCGCTGTAGCATTTAAAGAGTTTTTTAATATAAATACCTATAAACTATCATGGATATAAAGTTTTTCGAAATATTTTTTTTTGTTAACGGTGCCTTCTAATTAATAAAGTAAACTTACAGCTGCAAATTTAAATTGTATAATACTTATTTCAGGTGTTGAGTTTCACAGATTTTCACTGAATTTTTTTACTACCTATAGGTTAAGTATCATACAAGCCTTTTTACAAGGAGAGAGAATTTTTTTAATCATGATCGACTATTTCTGCGTTGACGCTCCAAAAACGATAAAAGCTCACCTAGATCCTTCGTCGCTGGTCTCAATCTGCCTCCGTCTGAGCCTCATCCGCCTCTGATAATGGGGGTCCTTCTCGCTCTGCGTGCGATACCGGGTACCTGGACTAAACGAGTCTCTTATGACTAAAAAAAATATCACGTAGCCTAAGGATGGGCCTAAATGGCCGCAACACCCATTAGGTTGCCTATGCTCGCGGGCACCGGCCGGGCACTCCAACGACTTTACCGATTGGCATTCCAGCGGGGTCGCGACTCCAGACTCGTTCGTGCTTGCAGCGACTTCATACTGCGGCCCAGTGTGTTTTTCGCTGGCTCGTCCAGCGGACCTGTGTTGGTTCCTCTGCAAAGAGATTGTAGAGTTTTTATTTTTGACGGAAATGTAGATATCACAACTCGTCTGATTAGAGTAGAAGTGTGAGTATGTGTGAGTAACAGATTTCATGTTTTGTTGGCATTTTGTAGTGTCCTCGAAACCAAATATATCACGGTCGTTTATAGAGGCAAGTAGCGTATTGTTGCTTTTAAGTCGAGTACCCACAGAACAATATAGCATCGGAACTAATAATTTCCGCCGGGATCAACGCATATTGGCACTTTTGCAAGACGTTTTTCGGAGAGGTATGCAATCGTCGCGGGAAATTCCCGATTGTTTTTCTATAAGACACAAGTAATCCGGTGCACGCTGCCGAAACTACTCGAGATTGAACGATCGGACACGAAGGGCCAGTAGAGTGGGAAGCTACTGCACCGGCAGAACACGATGGCGATGCACAAATCATCAAATTAAGTTTGATAGTTCGGAAGCGCCTTCAATCAAATTCACATGTAATATCTAACCACCCTTGTATCATCTAGATTTGTGCATAAAGTGATTTTATGTTTGTTAGGTTAGTTTTGAAGAAAATGCTGAAATGGTGGTATAGCAGACAGTATTTAGACAGCTTGCAGACGTCGGTCTTATGAACACTTGGAGGTGAAGAATGTAACAAACAATATATCTAATCAAATATTTTGGCTTTCTTTAATATAAACTTTTGATACAGCAAAATAACTGCAATTCTCTGTAAGTATTAACGTATATTACCTGCAGAAATATACTTTTGAACATTAAACTACATAAAAGTTTGTATACACTCTAATAGAAGTATACAATCCAACGACGCTCCAGACCAAACTCTGATAAGATAAACATATAGTGATTCATTCACGATACTGTTACTGGCGTATCAGTATTCATAGAAGCTGCCAGCGATAAACATGGCTTCTGACTTGTGCAAAACGTTAGGCCAAGTGAAAGTGGTGAACGTAGCCTACGCGTGGAAAATTCATGACTTCTTCAAACTTTACGAAAATGCAGAAGTCGAGAAGCCCCCCGTCCTCGTGTCGCCTGTGTTTTCAGCGGAGCACGACGCCAGGCTCAAGTGGCGTCTTCGTCTGTCGGCGAGCGAAGAAGATCCGAGATTCCTGTCAGCGTCGTTGCAACTGGTGTCGAGCGGACCTTATTACGAAGTGGACGCCAAGTTTCGTCTGTCCGTATTCGATCGACAAAACGAGCATCGATACAAGTACCTCGGGGAGTACGTGTTCGCCGAAGGCGATTCTGCCAAGGCCTCGACGTTCGTCAACGGGTACACGCTGGTATCAGAGAAGGACGACGTTTTACCGGACGGTGCACTGACTATTATGTGCCTGATCAATACGGACTTCAGGTTCTGCAACGGCGAAAAATTTGATGATCGGTTACGAGTCGCCGACGATATGCGAGATCTTCTCATCGATAAGACCTACAGCGATCTCAAGTTCACTGTGCTTGGCAAGGAATTTCGCGCGCACAAATGTGTGCTGGCTGTCAGATGCCCACTCTTGCTTCACGTACTCGAAGACAGAATCGGGCGCACAGGAACACGGTAATACATTTGTTTACATGACTAAGTACTTATTGTTGTATATTTATCATTGAAAAAGTATACACAATATAAAAGAAACAAAAAATGCTAAAGCCCCTTGATGCCTGACTTGAATGAATATTTAACGAAATTTAGGTTTGCATTGAATAAATTTACTTTGACATTATGTTTAATTTACAGATAATTGATTTGTAGTCTTTTTTGATCGATTAATACGTTTCAATCTTCCAGATGCACTTACAATCCTCCGTCGGAGTTTACGGACTTCAAGCCGGTAGTGATGGAGGAGGCGCTGATGTTCATTTATACTGGGCGAGTGGAGGATATTTACGAGCACGCGAGCGACCTCCTCAACTTTGCAGACAAGTACGACTTGCCAAAATTAAAGGAGATGAGCGAAAAGGCTATGATCGATAGTCTTAATTGTGAGTCCGCGGCGTACGACCTAATGTTAGCCGATGTGAAAAATGCTCCTACACTTAGAAAAAAGGCTATGAAATTCATCCTTACGCATAGAGCGCAGATTATGGAGACGTCGGCTTTCAAATTTTTGCAAGAGAAGCGGCAAGACTTAGTCGAGGAAATTTTTCGTACGGCAGTTTTAAAGAAAAAAATTGCCATTTAGATAGTATTAATTTTTATAATTGATTAAGGAAGGACGATAATAGACTTAGGAGAATTGTTAGAAGAAAATTCCAGGTACCAAAAATTAAAAAATTCTATTTAAAATATAAATAGTATTTCATTTTTAATTTTAGTACTTTGCATTAAAAAATCTTTTTCGTAATTATTAGGCACTTCGTGTATAAAATTTACTTATTTAAAATTGTATTTTTATGTTCTTTAACTTACTTCTCAACATCTCTGCGACTATTGTTAACAGCTTCTTTACGTTCTTTTCCGTCTTTCATTCTTGTTTCGTTTTGCATTTTTTCTGAAAGATCCTGTGAGATAATAATTTAATAAGTTTTAAGTTAATTGAATAACAATTATTGTGCGATAATCGTTAAAAAAAGTTCCTATGTAAAGTGCCATTACTTGTTCTAAAGTTAAGCAATTAATGTAAAACCTTATGTGCCTTACATTGATGTCGTATTCGCAATCGGTCTGGGTGCCGCAGTCCCTCCCGCTGGGGGTGCGATACTTGCTGGGTGTGAGTAGTCGATTTTGGGTAAAAGCAGGTGGCGTCGACTGGAGTATGAGCTGAGGGCTGCCGAAACCGCCGAGAAGTGCATTCAGGCTGATGCCGCCACCACTCGTGAGCTCCGTTCGAGTGTGGGACGATGTGCCGAGGCGACTGCGCGGCGTCGGCGACACCACCAAGTTCACTAGCTTCAGCGGCGATCTGCTCAATAATTCTGGGTCCTCGATGCGCCCGCTCAGCACTATCGCTACCTCCTGACTCACCGGCACTCGCAGCGCTTCTGGTGCGTCAGGAGTACGCTCGTTTCTGTGATTACACGAGGAAAGTATTGCGTTTATTAAATTGATTTTATAGCTGTTACGCAGTTGGAAACAGCAGTTTTTTTTCATAGGTAATGCATGGACGCACAGGTTGTTTTAGAATTTTATGAATTAGGATTATTTTTTAGTTAAATTACTTCTGACCCCTAGAATGCGTTTCCAACTGCTAGTACGATAATGACATTTAAACATTTTGCGAGATTCATTAGTGATATGAGATTAAGATGTTCAATTTGTTAATTACGAAACTTACATTTTTTACGTGACATTAGATTATATTATATTCAAATTTTGTCATATCATTAATAAAGCTCTGTGTAGTAGCAACATTTTCAATGATTGCATTATTTATGCACAATTATGCAAATGTAAAAAATCACAAATTATTACATTGATTAGTGCGTACTACTGAGATATCTCTAAATAATTGCTAGCGATAAGTAAAGATAAATATTGTTCAATGAATATTAAAAGCGCTGTAAACAATATAGATAAATGAGGCTTTTCCGAAAGAGATTTATAGGAAGGGAATTTGAATTTGGCGACAACGATCTGTAAGCAATGATTTAATTGTAGACAAAACAATGATGACTACTACATCTTATAACTTTTATTTAAAGTAAATGTAATTCATTTGTATTTTCGACTAATCACAAACGTTGAGACTGTATGATTTACGATTCGATAACGATTTACGAATGAATGTTACTTTTTTTCCTGAAATTCATGAATTACTGAATAAACAATAAGGTACATTTAATGAGAATGATTTTACAGTTAATTAAATTAATTACCATACCTCTGTGATTATAATTGTGTGGAACTTCAATCAAGAAGAAATGATAATGTTTTCTCGGATAACTGCATAATTTATTTAGAAATCTCGTAATTAACATTATTAAATTAATAATATAATTTTTCTTAAAGCTTCAACACTATATTACTTATCTAACACTTTCTGAATATACAAGTAAAACGCAATATCAGTCCTTTGCATCTTTATGTTATTTAGTTAGTAAAACATTCGCCAATAAGTCAGGATTATAAAAATAAATACAATAACACTTAATAAGCGCTCCGTACATATCAAATTTGAATCATGCATTAAAATCATGCAAATACATATAGAATAAAACAGAGATACTCTCAACTCGATAACAGCCAGCTTAATTCATATTTAAAAATAAAAAGTATCAGAGTCTCTAAGGTACATAATCAATCTTTATATACATAAGATCAAACTTAAGTGTCAAATCTAAACGAAAAAAATTAAAAAAAATTTTAAATAGCGGTTACTGTGTGTCTGCGGTAGCGGCCCGATTGAGCGCCTGCTTGGCCTCTTTGTCGACCGGCTTTGGCGGCGTTGTGTCCTGCGCGACGTTCGAATCAGCTTCGGCACCGTCGATTTCGTTATCATCGCGTCGCCTGCGCTGATGCTGTTGCTGGCGCTTCTCCTCCTTCGCCTGGCGCTCCGCTGCCTCCAGGACCTCCTGCATTGCCCTCGATTTCTTCTGCTTCGCCGCTTCCTTCTCGCGCTGACGGCGCTGCTCCTCCTCCAGCCTGGATTTTTAAAGGATCGTAGGAAATTGTTCAAATATAGTTATTCTTCAGTGTAAAACTGAAACTCTGCGAAGATTTTTAAGTTCTGTTCTGAAGAAGCTCACCGTCGTAATTGCGAATCGTTGATAATTGATAAGAGAGTAAAAATATCAATGATACTTGATAAAGAGTTCATTAAAATTGTAATAGAAGTAGACGTGGGTATTATCAAAACGTGAAAGATTAAAAAATCGCTGATTTTTTTATAAAATGCGATCTAATACCTTAATTCCAAGTAATTTATATTCGTTTATGCATAAATTTGAGTAAAAAAAGTTATTGAATATCTTTTAAAATTTAGTGACTGTCAGGATGATCTACAATTAGTCGTAGAATTTTTATGAACCTCTGTTTCTCGAGATCCCTCTCTCGCTTGATTCTCTCCTCTTCGTCGCGTTCCTCCTTCAGCTTCTTTTCCCTTTCCTCTTTCCTCTTCTTCTCTCTCTCCTCTAACTGTTGCTTTATAGCCGTTTGCAGTTCAAGTGCCTTTTGCCTCTTCATCTCCCGCTCTTGCAGAATATCTGCGTCGATCGGCAAATTTTGACCCCTCAAATAGGTTTTATTCGTGTCCGAGCCGAGGGAACCTGTCGTCGAGCTGTCGGGGCTGCTCGCGCTGTCGTGATTGATCACTAAGACCTATTAATTCAATCAGAATTTTTTCATCATATGATTATGAAGGCAAATAGATGCATAAGTATAAAACATTTTCTGGGTGAAGGGTAAAAAATTAAAAGGAAATTGACCAAAATTTTTCTTTCCGTGAATTCGGCGTAAGAAAACGAATGACAGTGCTGAAGAGTAAATTTTATTGCGGAAAAGAGCAGCGATACCTGCGATGTGTGATCGAGTCGCGATAGGCCCCTCTCGAGCCACGAAGGGGGCGGTGGATCCTTGGATACATCTTGGCCCCAAACACTCCCCCAGCGCTGCCTGTTGAACTCGCCAGCCTTTATACTGGCGAGCTTCCGCGACGACGGCAACGAGTTCTCGTCGTAGTAAGGATTCTGCCAGGTTTTCTCGCCCATCACTACGTCTGGATTGTTGCAATTTACTAGAAATTACACGTTTAATTTCTTCCTTTTCTTTTCAATTAGTGTCGATATATATAATTTTTAATTATAATTGTTTATAATTAATTGAAGCTATAGTATGTATTTGTAAGCCATGATGTGCATTTTATTTAATAATTTAGGGAGTTTGAGAAAGTATAATTCAATTAACGGGAATATATTATAAAAACATTATACACGCTGATCATCTACATTATTTTTGATCTCTTGATACCGACTAAATTTCGGTGAACGTATAATCATTTCAGGTTTCGTAGAAACACGTTAGTCATAATACGCGACACCTCATGTATTTTAGAGGGAGAATTTTTTTATTTTCTAGGCGACGTAAAGATTAGATCGGTGCACGCAATGACTCACTCGTGTACTCAAATGTTACATATGTATAAATTATTTTTGTTTAAATTCGAGGCTCGAACTTTTTTTTGAATGAACTATTGTAGAAATTAAGTGCAGTAATTAAGTTTAATCGGTTACTACATAATTAAATACCGCGATTTATTCAGTTATTTCCTGTTTTACAGTATTTCACACATAAACATAAGCAATACTTATTTGACCAATATTTACAATTACTATTGATTTTTAAATCACTTTATCCAAGTAAGAAAAGCTCGTAAGTTCATAATACGCGCATCGTCAGGAAAAACGCAGTACAATCAAAACGAATTAAAATTATTAATAAATGAAAATTTATTAATGTTTTGTCAATGATTCAGCAGTATTTTTTATTAACTTCATTTAGAATACTTTTAAAGAATTTAATATACTGTAATTACATTATTAAGTGTCCTGATCGTTTTGATCATATATTCTACGGTTTTGTATTGATTAAAAACCCTTTCCGAACGACTGTTTTTTATTAACAATTAAAAATCAATGAATCATTGAAATATAATTAAAAAACGAATTAACAGAAGTAAAGTGACTCCGCAATGAAAGTAAGACTCAAACGCGCGGTAACCCATTGAAAATCAACACAATTAAAAATCAACGAATCATTGAAATATAATTAAAAAACAAATTAACAAAAGTAAAGTGACTTCGCAATGAAAGTAAAATTCAAACGCGCGGTAACCCATCACAACCAAGCTGCAACGAAAAATTTAGCACACGCAGTGTATTTAAGTAACAAACTACAAAAAGCTAACGACTCACCGTGACAGGGCAGCAGGGCGCTCTGCTGGTGGTGGTGGTGGTGGTGGTGAGCTGGTCCCGGCTCGAAGTTGTCGCTCGCGTAGCCGGAGGTGGTCTCGCCCTCGCGCTCCTCCAGCCGCTTGTCCCTGCCGGCCGCCCGGCGCTCGGGGCACCTGTGGGTCGACCTGGACTGACGCGAGGCCCGCGGCCGCTCCTCGGCCTCCTGAAAGCCAAGTGGCCGCTACGGTCAGCCATTCGGACGTGTACGCGTCGCGTGACCGGAGGCGCCGGGCGATTTATGCGCGCCCCCCTCGCCGCCCCCACTCGCGCGGTAACGACGCCGCGATTAAGGGGGCCCGTATAACTGGGACGCGGCCGACCCTCTTGCGTGAGAAGGCGAGCGACGGGATTTCGTGGGGCGCTCGATTTTACCGGGGACACTTTGCGGTGTCTTCGCCTTTCGTGATTTTAGTTGCGGGCTTCTCGCGAAAGGAGGGTAGTGAGGGAGGATAAATATTGCGGAGGAGGAAAGAGAAAAAAGTGAAAAAAAATAAAGTGGACGATACAAATTAAATGTTATATATATAGTTGAATAAGTGAAATTTTAGAGTGAATATATTCACTCATGTAAGTGAAATTTTAATTATTCAACATTGGAGGGTTGACGAGAGGAGTATTTGAATGGACAAAGGCGACCTCCTTATATAGGAATAGGGAAGTGGTTTTAAAAATTGATTGAATACCGGCGTCTTGCTACGCCTGGCTGTATCTACTTCCGCGTGAGTTAAACATGGGGTAGAATAAACTTCTTAGACCTCTTTCAATATTTCTCTTTATGTAAGAAGGTCAATTCTTACATAAAGAGAAATTCTTTTAATTGAACATCTTTACATATTATTATTCTAACTGAAAGGACAAATTTACGGTATATTATTAATCCTTTATAAGAGAAAATTTTGTTAAAAAGAAAATTCCATTATTTATTTAGATTATCTTAAATATAGATTTTATTTCTATTTCTTAACACTAATCTTTTATTTCGGATGTCGTTATTATCGAGGAAAGAACATAACAACTTAAGGCACGCTCCTACGAATATTTAATGAGAGACAAAATTATGCCGTGCTATATATTACTAGCTTATTGATAAGTCAATAAATTCGAACTTGATCCTACGTTTACCTCGGGATATTAATTCCTTCAAATCATGAATAAAAATGAAGAAACTGATGAGAATTTGTTTACTCAAAATGTAAGCAGAACAGACAATAATTAAAGGATTTAGCCCGGTTTCTGCGGACGATGGACTTGAAAGATTAAAAACGCAATTTAACTGTTGCATCGCACGCAACGCGAGTACACCCTATTTTACAATGCATATCTCAGACGTCCTGCCCAATAGCACACTTTTGCCATTTGGGGTAATAATACCGTATAATAGCCCCCTACACGCTCTAGCTTTACGCGGAAAATCAATTTTCTTCTTGTGAACACGGGGTACTTGAATGCATTTCGTTATTTCTGTGGGTATTACCGACTGTATACTTTTCCGTACCCCTTTTCTAAAATACCGTAATTTTTCGGGGGTTAATTATTTAAGCCCTGTTACTCGTTAACTAACGAAGATTCAAAAAAAGTGGAGTTTGCACCGGGTAGTAAAGCTCGCTATATTTTTGTAAATAATGCATGCACTGCTAAGTAAGTTTACACAAGGCATAAGGCATTAACGACTTTCGCTCGAGACGGTGCGCCTGCCGTAGTTCTAGAGTCGAATCAATGACACTATTCTATTAACTATTTTTATTCGAATCGATACAAATTACCGTCGCTCGTATTACCATTACATAGTTGTTCCAATTATCATACGTCAATAAACTACTCACGAGATACGGATTTTAACAACAATTGTCGCACTACATATATTATACACACGTACACACGATCGTACGTCAAATGAAGAAAAAAAAGAAACTTTAAATTAACTTTTTCTTTACACCGCGATGTAATTACTGAAAAAGCAACGTGAAACTTCACAGCCGCCGAAAGAAACGCGTGTACGCGCCGCTAAGCGGCTCTTGAATAAGCAATGAACTTACGTTGCGGTTATACGTAAGTAAAAAAACTAAAGTTGGCGACCCAGCTGAAGTTCTCGCTTCGCTTCGATTGCATAATTTTCACTCCTTTCTTTCCGCGAAGGAGGCTTCGATCAAAGAGGCACTCGGCGCGGAAGGGAATAAAGCGGGACTCCTGGCGCGCATAGCAGGTGTACGTATACGTGTACACTTGAGGCTGAATAAGAAAAGTTACATTGTTATCGGCCAGATCAATGGCGTTCCAGTTTACGCGCTCGTGTATACGAAGGCGCGGGGGAGGCGGGGGCTGACGAACGGGCGCCCTCAACCACTCGACTCGCTATTTGCTGCGCAATCGCGGCCGAGGAGTATAGGTAAGGAGTTTGCGCTTGGAAAACGTTACGTCGGACGATTTAGACTTTTTCTTTCGTTTTCCATCTCGGAGAAAATTGACTCTCCTTGAGAGCTCAAAATTGCTTTCGATTTTTTTCTTGATGTTTCTAATTCAATACTGCTGCACTGCTTTTAAGATTTATTGAGTAGATTGCAGTGGGGCATTGATCGTTTATGTTAATCACGATTTTCTTTTTAAACGCTTTAAGGTTTAAGGAGGTACTTTTGAAATTGGACTTTTTGAAAGCAATTATTAATTGCGATTTCCTATTTTTTTCAGTCAATATAAAACCTTTAGTTGATGTAATTTATGAAAAAAAAAAAAATCTTTTTACAATTTTCTGTATTATTTTTTTTCGAATATCTTCAATATAGTTTCAATTAAATGCCACTTAATTATCAAAGCTACAACAACCGTAAATTTGAATCACATTATTTCGGATTTTTTTTTGCTAAAAACCGGTAAATAAATGCACTTTCGACATGTTACTTGACTAAAGGCTTAAATAAGCGTGACTCCAAGTGTATCATCGAAATTTTTAAGAAACTCTACATCTTTCACCCCTTGAAAACTCACTAAACACCCGCTTTAAAATTCGTGCGGGCCGATGCCGTAGCTCCGAGGCTCCTGAAGAGCCGCCTGCGGACTTTAGAGGGTCAACGTACCGGCTCCGCGCGGGACGCAGAATCGATCCCCGCGCGCCCCATAGGGTTCGCTCGCCTCCTTGGCGAAGTCGCGCGCGGCAATTTATCGTCGCGTTCCTTCGCCGCACACGGAAGCGGGTACGGGGCGACACGGCTCGGCCTGACGAAGCCCACTTTTCGTGGCCGATGGTCGTCGGCCGCTGAATTACGGCGGCCGCCGAGCGCGCGCACGATCGTTATGGATTTTTTTTCCTTTCTTACGACCGCCTCCCCCCCTGCGCGAGTGGGGCGAGCTCGGATTTTCCGAGCGGAGGATCGAGGTCGCGCCGCGTTTAAGACTCTCCGACGAGTGTAAATCTTGGCTGCGGATGGATAGTGGCTTGTATATTTTTTCTTTGTGGGATAGGCTCGGAGGTGATGGGGGTTGCGGTATTTCTATATGCACGCGAGGGATTTCGTGATTGATTTGAGTAGGGAAATGGTTTATTATCCGGAGATATTTATTTTGAGGTGGAGGTATATCTCGGCATTGAAATGTGGAACGATTGTCTTTTCAAAGAAAAATAGGTATGTCAGGCGCGGGAGTTGAGCTATAAATTTTGCGTTTTTAGGGCAGTGGTGTTACGTGTTCCAAATTATGCTCAAAGTGCTCGGGAAATTCTATTCACTTTATTGGTGTTATTATTATTCTTAGAATGCATTCACTTTTTTCATAATTTTTTTTCTTATGTGTAATATAGTACATTTCGTCACGGCGGCGGAAGGGGATTATTTCGCTCATGAGACGGTTTTCGGCCGAGCGAAGCGAAAATCTTCTTACGCTCCAGTCGCGAACTGCATTTTTCACCTCGAGAGCCGGAAAATTGCATTGAACATGCGATTTGGAGGTTAGAGTGGTGAAAAAATGTTATTTTTAAATATTAATTTCATTGCGTATTGTGAATTTTTTTTTGTTTCTGAAGAAGACAATTTTTATTTTTCTTAAGATTTATATAAAAAGTAAGTTGAAATGGATTAAATTGTAGTACATAGGTATAAGCTTTCGGTAATTGAACTAGCAAATTTCGCACCTACTTACACTTAATTCACTATGTAAATCGGTAATCTTCTTGTCATTGACTCAAATGCAAGTGTTTTACTTTGTACAAATTACGATGACAAGGGCAGTAGCTAAAACAGTGTAAATCTGTAGTATATTTGAAACATATAGATTGTCCTCGACTTGTTGAACGTGTCGAGGCTTCTATAAAGATTCTACAATAAATTATGAACCCTTCACACATTGAAACTTTTATGCGCAACATGTTATCAGAATTTACTTTACATTTATCTACTCATGGGTTCATACCAAGGACTTTTAAATGATAATTTAAACATTTTTACCACACAGGTACTCTATACCATTTCTCTCCCGCAACCACGATAAATCTAGTGTCAACTCTCCGATTTACCCATTTCGTAAGATCCTTTCGAAATTGTTTTTTAATAGCTTTTGTGTTTAACTCGTGCAACTAAAAACCATGGGGTGATGTAGTAAAACTGATTTTTCTCATTATGCGACACTATAAATCAATTACTTCCAACTTTTCGCAGAAATCGTTGACCCGAAGGGAGGGACACCCGCCTGACGAGATAAAAATAAAAGTCGCTCCTGGACCTATACCTGATAGCGCACGTCGTCCCTGGTGTGAATGGGAGGCAGACTGGGGCTGCGACGGTGCGAGGAGCGCTCCAGCTCCACCTGGTCCTGCAGGCTGATGAGGCTGGCGCTCGTGTAGTCCAGGTTGCGTTGGCCCCCGGCGGAGCTCAGGTCCGACGTCAGGCTCCTCAGGCTTATCGTGCTCGCGTAGCGCGGATGCTGCTTCCCGTTCATCTCCGCCATCGAGGTGCGCGGCCCGTTTGAGTACGTCCTGCGGGCAGAAATCGTTTTTCTTTACTCTCGAAGAAAACGTAAAGGAGAAGTTGCAGTTGTGAAAAATAGAGCAATCGAAGGTTTTTGATGATTTTTTTGAAAATTCATATGATAGGTATAAGTAGCTCGGAAAGGCTTTAAGATATTTGTTAATTTGAGGGAGAACACGAATAATGGAATGAAAGTCCCATGAAATCAAATTTTTGAATCAAATTAATGAATGCACGAATCTGAAATGAATAACTAAAAAAATCAACTGTTGACTTACCGAATCGTAGTACGGACTGTACTGCTAGTTTTGAGGGGCGCATAATTGCCCGTGAGTCTCGACATTTCTTCTGCTTGAAAAAAAATCAATGAAAAATTCATTGACGATTAATTGTATGGTTTATCGACTAGATAAAGAAACCAATAAACCATGCGCTAATTAAGAAAAAAACACAAACGAGTGAAATAACAAAGAAAAGTAATTACCTTGTGTAATATCATTCCAAAAAGTTGGCATATCGTCGGCCGATTCTAATATTACAAAAGCAAAATTATATACATCGTACTACTCGTTAGCCACACCACTTGTGCTTAATTACTCAAAATTATATCCACATCAACGTATGACTAAAATATATACAAAATAAAATAGAATTAAATTAAATTAACTTATATATATTTAAAAAAACTACATAAATATATCGAAAGGTATAGTGAAATAATAAGAATTATAGTGAAAAAATTATGGATTCCCCCGAAGAAAACAAAATTCGCGAGTTGCACGTAAAAAAATACATTTTTGAAGATTCCCGCGAAAAAGCACATTTTTGGAGATTCCTTCGACTAAAAAGCACGATACATCGTGAGATTTCCTTAAAAAAAAAAAAACAAACAATTTTTGCGAGATTCCCGCAAAAAAGAGACAAAACTCCCAAATCTGCTTTTCTTCGCTGTAAAGCTCCATAGAGCTTTTCTGCGCGGTAAATTTAAACGAATAGACTTCGTTATAAAAAAACTGAATTGCGCTTTTCTCTTCGCTACGTGCGTCAAACTAGGAAACTCACTAAAAACTAAACACAGTGACGAAAAGGAAAACAAAGCGGCGGCTCAGCAAGCGAGTATGCGCGAGGGCGTCATGCGGCGACTACAAAGAAAAGACGTCGGGTATATCGAAGGCTGCGGCTGCAGGCGGCGGTCGCGGTATAGGCGTCGGCGTACCTCTTTCCTTGGCCCACTGAAGCCGCTTCTGCTCGACGAGCGAGGTCCTCGTGGCAGCCATGGCGGCCCGGGTGGCTGCTGCTGCTGCTGCGGCTCGCCGGCCATCGGGCCGGCGCCGGCGACCTCAACGTCCGCGCGCGAGCCGCGACGCGCCTGACGCTGGGCTCGCGCGGCGATCCCCGCGGCGGGCCTTGGGATCGACGCCGCGATCGATCCGGGATTTGTCTTCCTTTCTTGGCTTGGACAGGGTTGGAGATTTTTCGCTGGAAGGCTTTCTCTTTTAGGGGGAGAGATGCTTTTTTAATTGGGGCTTAGAAAAGAAGTTTTGGTTTTTATTTTCTTTTAGGTGACAAAGTTAAAAAACAGTTTTGTGTATTATGTTGCAAAATAATACTATTATTATTTGTGCTGTGCGCAAAATGTGAGATTAGTTCATTCAAAATTTCTCGAATCGAGTCACTTTTCACTTTTTCACAATAACATTTATTCTCAACTAAATTTTGATCGTCATATTAAACATTTAACAGTAGTCCTACTTAGAGAGATTTATAGAGAAAAAACTGAAGTAAATTATAAAAAAAATGAATACACCTGTTTTTTTTTTTATACACGGAAAAAAATGATCGAGTAAAAATTACTATACTGTTTAGGAATGCAGGGACAGACTCGACCAACCAAAAAT
>JAXIUT010000021.1:2009664-2040538 GCA_035586675.1 Eurytoma californica | reverse complement strand
GTTCAAATTGATCCAAGAACTATGATGCATTATTGCACAAATTTTAGTTGTATTAAATTTTTAAAATTTGCAAGACTCTAACCGTAATTATAAATTTGATTATTCGTAATCTTATTCACTTCTACTTACACTTAGCATCCTTCCTGCGGGCCTTCAGGAGGAAGTCCTTGATTTCCTTGATTTCTCTCGGCTGGAAAAAAATATGTGGCATTAATGATAGAATTAGAAAAATAAATATTTGAGGAACCAAACAAGTTGTAACTTTAAATTTTACACTGTACTAATGAACTTTTAGTGTAAATCAATTTTGAGGTTATGTTATTGAACTCTTTCTAAAACTTAATATAAACAACTCCACAAGTATCTTATTATATTATTACTATGATATATAGCGCAATTTCTTTCTACGCACTGAAATTAAGTTAAAAGTGAAATAAACAAATTTAAAAGCTTACCATCGTGTATGTAGAACGTACTACGAGAAGGCGAACCTGAAACAGTAAAAATGCACTGATTTCAGTTCGCAATCAAAAAACTTAAGAATTAAAAATTAATCTTGAGCGATCCCTACCTCACGACACCACGTCAATCTTGAAAAAAAGAACGCCACCTAGGACTTTACTTTACACTGTACTCAGTGAGCGGCGCAACAAGCTACAGTGCGTTGGCCGTGCATGCACCGACTATATCAACTCTATACGTAATGTGCAAAATAAAACAACAACAGTTGGTGCATCTGGCCGTTTCTACGCAGCGTCGAGAATCCGTTCAAGTGTCTCTCCTTCTCTCACGGCCTCCTATACCTATATACACGCACGTCGGCTGTGGCACTATAGCCACCGCATCTACTCCACATCGCAGCACCAAGCGCCGCGCGCGACGGAGAGGGACGTAAACAGTCGGGGCGCGCGAGCGAGAGGGAAAGTCGCGCGACGGAGAGGAGAGCCGAGAGACAGTCCGGAGTGTATCTCCTGTCCGCAGCTCGTGTGCGATACGTGCCTGTCTACGGTTGTGCGCGACGACGCGGACGAACGGCCGCGGCATCTCGAGCATCGCCCCGCGCGGAGGGACAACAAAGCGAGAAGCCGAGCGTGGCCAAGTGTGTGTGCTTCAGCCTCCCGCGAGGGGCCCTCCCGAGTCCCGACAGACGGGTTCGCGTGGCTGTCCGTGCGCGAGTGGCGGATCCGGGTGGCGATCCGATCGCGGGAGCTGCATGACGAGGCGCGAGCTCCGAGCGCGGCCCTGAGCAGGCGTGTACACCGCGCTGCGCTGCTGGCCGTCGTGGCTGTGTTACCTCGACTCCTGGAGCTGGTCGGGCTGAAACGGCGCCTCACGGATGACGACGGCGACGACGCGATGGACCAGCCCGCTGCAGCCAGTACGTCAGGTACGCCGTCCGCGTGCCTGTGTTTACGTGTGCCTCCTCGGTGACCGTGTTGCTTCCTTATGCTCCGCTTCTGGTGCGCTTATCTGGATATCTCGACGGGGTGTTTGCGCTTTTTACATGCTGAAGGGGATTTGGGTTGTTACAATTAGTTATCACGGTCTTCGTGACCTAATGGTACAGAGGATGTGTTTTCCCTCTTGGTCACTCTATGTCTCTCTTGGTTGCTCTGAAAAGTGTGTGGGTGGATAAGGACTTTCAAAATATGCTCCGCATGCTTACTTCCAATCGTATTTTTCTTTCGTTTTGTTCTTGAGTCAAAGGCTGTTTAATGCTTTCACAGATGTTCGCTTTGTTATTAGAGCAATTCGTGTAGCAAAAAGAAAAAATATTATCTTCTAAATAATTTTTAAGTACTTTAATTATACTTCAATATTTTTGGTAAACTAATCTAATATAAAATAAGAACGTAAAGATAATCTCTGAAAATATTTTTTTATTAATAAAATTAATAAAATTTTATTTTGTGCAATGGTGAATCAAGTTACTAAAATAGTTCATTAATAAACTTCACTAATATTTCTTACTAAAGAGATAAGAATTATATTTAAATTATATTATAAATTTGCAGATCCTGGTGGTGGTGGTGGGAGTAGTGGTGATAATGATGAGAAAGATGTGTCAGCCTGTGCTGGCTGCCTCAACAGCATTGACGAGGATGAATTCATTCAGGCTCTCGGACAAGAATGGCACGTTGACTGTTTTCGGTGAGAAATATTTTAAATAAAATGTAACATTAAATTGCAATCTTTTTTACTACAATATCAAATTAATTTTAGATGTTCGGCATGTGACGCATCATTGTCATCCTGGTACTTTGAAAAGGATGGACTACTATTTTGTAAAGATGACTACTGGGCTGCTTATGGTGAGGCCTGTCAAGGCTGTGGCCATATTATCACTGGACCTGTCATGTTAGCTGGAGATCACAAATTTCATCCAGAATGTTTTGCCTGTAACTCGTGTGGAACCTTTATTGGAGATGGTGAAAGCTATGCTCTCGTGGAGAGGTCAAAGCTTTATTGTGGTGCATGCTACAAGAGGCAAATGCAGCCTCTTGATAAAACAGCAAATTACCCATTTGTTAGAAAACCGCATAGTATAAGACTGGTTGAAATTCCTCCGAGTACCAGCAGCCAGGAGAAACAGCGAGGAATTAGACTGACATTAGATACTACCCCCAGTCCAAGAAGTTGTAGTGGTGCATTATTTCGTATTTCAGAGTGAGTTAAAAAATACTAACGATTCATCATTGACTATAATATTAAAATTTTTAAACCCAAAGGTTATTTAATAAATAACAATGCTTGTAAACCTAATTGATACAAATTATAATGAATTGATTAATAAAAATCGATATTAAGTTAGGTGAATAATGTTTATGCAAAGTTAAACACTTCAATAAGACAGTATTGTATATTTAAAAAATTTCTTATAATTTGTATCAACAATAATAAATAAATAATTTTATTTAATTGAAAATAAAATTATTTGAAATGCTCATACTTTTAACATAAAAAAAGTAATTAAGTAATTCAATTAAATAGTTACATGATATTTAACTTTAGCTTGAATTTACATGCATGTGAAGCATTATCACAGAATATTTATTAAATAAATTATTTTAAAAAGACTTAAAAGTAGAATAAATTCAAGGCTTGTAATAACTTCCAACTAAAATGCAGGTTATTGAGAAATGTTCGTGGAAAGATCTGTAAGCTGGTGGCCTCTATGACGGAGGTTCTCTTTAGGCTATGCTGCCACTTCTCTAATTATAGGTACTACTACCAATAATAAATCAATAATGAGCACATGTAATTTGTTATATAAATGCATCTTTATAAATACGCACTTAGGAAGAAATTGCAAATATTTTGCCTTGAAAATACATAAATAGATAATACAATCTATCAATGCTCTTTTTAATGTGTACATTATCAAGGACTTTCATTAAAATGCATGTTGTCATTTTTGTGTGTTGTGGTACCATATTACAAAAAATTAATATAAGAAATGAGAATTCTATCAAGATTCATATATGCGTGTCATAAAACTTTTATTTTACTTAATTAAAAATGCACAGAGCAATGTTTAGACAACTAATATTTTATTTTTAATGGAAAGTGGAAATGGTACTTCCTGTTAAATGTGATGTAAATAAAATTATTCACTGTATGGTGAAGGTGCTTATTGTATTTAGATTTTCATAGAAAAAGCTTGTATATTTAATTTATAATTTTTCATACTATTATTACACATATACACCATTTGTGACTGTTATGCAGTTTTACTTTTATAATCACAAGAAAAAACTGCATTACATGAAGTGAAAACTGCATGTTTTAAATTTTTCTAATATTGTTCTGTAATATTGTTCTTTTAATGACACATTTAGTAATTAAACTTTAATTCTAGGCTCAATGTATCCAATGATCTTATGTCTTTACACATCGGAGATCGTATATTGGAAGTGAATGGTACACCTGTCAAGGATCAACCCATTGAAAGCATTGAGAATCTCATACGGTATTCAGATACAGTTTTACAGGTAAAACATTATTTAAGTATTTTATTGTTTAATCTATTACTAACATTATACAACAATAAATGACCATTTTAAAGTACACTCTAACAACGGCAGGTTTTCTTTAAAAAATAATATGCAAACAGTCATACAAGTGTTCTTCAACTTGAGCGTTTCGAAATATCAAGCGTTTACTAAATAACGAACACCTTTAATTTCAGCTGACGATAGAACACGATCCGGACGCGGTATCGCGCCGGCCAACGTTCTCCACGGCTCACTCGTCAATTATATCGCGGACATCGAGTCCGAAGACGAGTCCCGACAGCAAGGAGAGATTATTTAAGCGTCGTGACGAAGGTTATATAAGTGGCACCAGAAGCAGACAGCTGCGAAGGACCAAGGATCCCAAGCAGAAAGAGCGCAGCAGTTCAATGTCCAGATTGCTCGACGGGTGAGTTTTATTTAGAAGTGCTTTCGACGAAATAAATAGATCTCGGGTGCAATTTTTAGAGGTAGAGTGAACCGCGCGTTTCCAGCGAACGATTATTAGAACATTCAAAAATAGGTAGTTGCTAGGTAGGAATAATGTAAGTGGAAAGGCGATATTATTTTTTTTTAATGACGTATAAGTAGACGTTCAGTAATTGAATTTCAAGTTGGTTCAACTCCTGCCAATGTAGGTCACTGACTATTTTCGACGAATGCAAGGAATCAATATTAATGCTTCAATTACAGAGCATCACCGACGAATCCAGCGTGTGACCTCAGTCGAACCAGATCGTTTCGGGTCGAGCCAAAAAACCAGAGGATATTTAGGGCTAGTGATCTTGTTAAAGGGGAGCTACTTGGAAAAGGATTCTTTGGACAAGTATATAAAGTGACTCATCGGGACACAAATGAAGTAATGGTGCTGAAGGAATTGTACAGGGTCGACGAAGAAGCGCAGAAAAACTTTTTAAAAGAGGTTTCTAACTACTAAAATCATTTGAAACCGTAGAAAAAAAAGAATGATTTTACTAAATATAATACTTTTCTATCCAGGTTGCGGTGCTGCGTTCACTTCATCACAACAATGTACTGCGCTTCATCGGCGTTCTTTACAAGGACAAGAAACTTCACCTCGTTACTGAGTTTATATCGGGTGGTACACTCCGAGCGCTGTTGCATGACACTAGTGAAAGCCTGCCCTGGGAGCAACGCACTTCGTTTGCCAAGGACATTGCTGCTGGCATGGCTTACCTTCATTCAATGAACATCATCCACCGTGACTTAAATTCGCATAATTGCCTGGTGCGAGAGGACAGGACTGTCGTGGTAGCGGACTTTGGACTTGCTAGGATAATACAGAATGGGAACGCGGTTGATAAACAAAGTCCTGGTAAATAGTATATTTTATGCTGAAGTAAATCATTTTTTTAATTCATAAAAGTTTTATTTGACACATACTTTGTATTGTTAGCAGGGAAATACAGTCGACGCTCAGACGGTGAAGTAAGAACATCTCGCAAAGAACGTAAGAAGCGATACACGGTTGTCGGCAATCCCTACTGGATGGCACCAGAGATGATGAAAGGCAATAAGTACGACGAGAAGGTTGACATCTTCAGTTTCGGCATCGTTGTGTGTGAAATAATTGGTCGTGTGCAAGCGGACCCCGACTATCTTCCTCGCTCATCAGATTTTGGTTTAAACAAGAAGGCTTTTAAAGATAAATTTTGCGCAAATTGTCCGGAGTGCTTTTACACAATAGCCTTTTTATGCTGCGATCTGAATCCAGACAAAAGGCCGCCATTTGAAGTTATGGAGGTCTGGCTCGAAGGTCTTGCCATGCATTTGTCTGTCGATGCTCCTTTACCGTCCGATTTGGATTCCGACATTAAAAATTACGCCGGCCCGAGTCCAAGTAGCAGCGAATCCACGACTCCTGATGTCCTCAGTCCTCAGCTTAATACTATCACTGAAGGACAGGTGAGAAATCGAATTAACAAGGATTTTAAAAACAATTGTTTATATTTGTTTAATGAACATTTTTTTACTTTTTTAGGTTCATCGAGAAAAAAGACGAGCAAGCGGTTGCGATGACAGTACATTAGAATCAGATTTCTATCAACAGAGTAGCGAGTGCAAAGAAAATGTTCAAGTACCTGCAAAGAACGCCAAACAAACGGAATCGCCAACATCGGAAAAACGAACCGACAATATCAAAGACAAACGGTACGCGAGACAAAATAGTAAATCGAAAGAGATGGGCGATACATCGAGCAATAATAAATCGTCCAAAGCGAATTCTTACTCGAGACAGAGTAGCAAAAGCAGCACCTGTAGCGAAGATGCCGGTGTGGCCGATCGAAAACGGAATTCCAATTCTTCCCGATCGAATTTGGTAATTTTCATTAAATTTTATGATCTTCATAATATTTTTTGTAAATTAAGAACCTTTTTATGAACCGAGATATTATTCTGTATATAGGGAGTAACAGAAAAATACGCCTTGGATAAGTACCCAAGCATTGAGAAGATAAAGTATGTCGGACGGGCCGACGAACCCTGCATAGTTCCTACCTTACCCTCGAACCTTAATTACAACGAATCCAAACGATCCTCCTACCGAGTCAATCGTTCTCGAGCTGGGAATAAAAAATGCCAAGAAGATTTGCCTACCTCCGAAAATGCTGGATCGAAAGCTGAGAGCTCCAAGTTCAAGCCCCTCAATTCCACGGGCAATCTCGTGGGAATGTATCTCCGGCAGATTGGCAAATCCATCGTAAATCCTTCAGAGAAAGAAAACACCTCATCGTGTTCCCAAGGTAATAAAAATTCGTATAGCGTCAATAGCGACGAGTCGAAAAGCAAACCCGCGTCGTCGACGCCTCTAAGGCGAACCAAGATATCGCCGACGAAGGAGTCGCCTTCCCGAAGCGCTTTCAATTGCGACGCGAGCGAACCCAACGCCACGGAGGAATCTCCAAAAAGAAAATCGAAGCTGAAGGCGAAGGAGCCGAACTTGTCGAGGAAAAATAGCAATAAACGCAAGGGCAAAAGACGAGGTAAATCCGATCTCGGTTACGTTGAGAGCTTCTCTTTCGACGAGTCTAATACGTCGAAAGACGCGGAAGAAAAGGACAATAAAAAAGAGGAAGAAGAAGACGAGAATTCTAGGTACATCGAAAGCGAGTTGTTGCTTGGAAACGGCTCCGATTCTTTCGATCTCTTCGAGGACTACTACAAGAAAGGGAGCGTCGAACGACAGGACAGCTTCGGCTCGGACAGCGCCGTGGGCACAATGAAGAGCGACTTCTTTGCTGACATTGATCTTGCCAAGATTAGGGATGGCTCTTCGGCGATATTGCAAGAGCTGTGTCGTACGCCCGATAAGTGTTCCACGACTGCGAATCGTTCTGCTTCTCCTTTCGAGAGTACAGCTCTTTAAAAGAACATCGTTTTTTCGCTGTTTATACTCGAGAGATGTTCACTCAAAATGTTCTTGTTTTATAAGTAGTGTTTGGATGTGTTTTAAAAAACAATTCAAGGTGACTTAGAGGCGCGCTGAAGGTTTTTTTAATGCTTTTCCATAATGGAATTGATTGTTACCCTGATAAAAAAAAAGTAAAAAGAATAAGCTAAATGCGTATTTTTGAACTTGATAGAGTCAAAAAATGCAATAATATATAAGACTGGATAGAATTGGAATTGAATATCCACTTTTAACCAATATTATTTGTTCCTTGATATTTACTGTAGATCGATAAGTTTCCATAAATATGGTGATAAAAAAATCGTATTTCATAAAAGTGGATAAAATTATTTATACTTTTTTATCAGGGTGCAATATCTCTATTTGAGATGTCTTTTAGATATAATGTAGAAACTGCACAGTGATTAGCGAAAGTTTCCTACAATCTTGTTATCACTCTGTGGTTTTGATTAAAAGACTTGATCATTTAAGCTAAATATGAAAAAAAATCTGATTAGCGTAATATACAACTGAATGTTTCTAAAACTTTTGAAACACATCTACGCACAAAAAAATGGAGAAAGAGTTTATTTAACAATGTATTTTTACTTTCGCTATATTGCCGTTAAGAAAATATTTTATATAGCGAATATGATGCGACAGTGTTAGAACTTTTATGCGGACTGGTATAAATTTTCGTAGACTGACGATGATAATTCGCGAATTTAGCTTGTAAAGTTTTTCTTTACCTTTACTTTTGTGAATAACATTCTTCAAATAATCAAAGCTTATAGTTAAATCGTAAATAATTTATCTATTACATTTTTCAAGAAGTGATTACATTTAAATGTAGTTTTTTTACATTCTCTTTTTATTTTTTTCTTATAAGAATTTAAATCAACTCATTCACGATTGTTTAATCGTCTCTTGTCAATTTCAATTTTTATATCTGTAAAATTTTTTCACTGGCAAACGCGTTATGGACGCGTTTTTCTAATCAGTATTATAGCGAATCTCGCTAATTGAATATATTCAAAATATACTCGTAAAAACAATGCAATTTTTTTACAGATTGCATAGATTAAATAAATTACGAATGTATCTCAACATTCGATACATTCCTGATAATGACTTGAACACCTTTTGTAACTTATAAAAAAAAATTACTAATTTCTTACACTTACCACGTCGTAATTGCATTTTAAAATAAAAATTTATCGTTAAATTGTCTAATCATGTAATTCCTTTCGTAATAAAATACAAATCTAATGCACAGAAGTTGATTCCTGCACTGTTATTGATTCTTACAATCATAATTTATAAAAGGTGTTTTAGTGACTGTTCAATCGATATAAGTTACGCTTTTATTTGCGTATTCTGAATAAAAGCATTCCAAGAACGTATTAAAACCGCGTGTTCCGGTTGCTTGCCAAGTTGGTCGTATATTAGATTATACATAATAAAGTGAAGATCAGCAAAATATTATTAACATTTAAAAAAAATTAATCAGCTTTCCTAAGTACATACGAGGTGTCTTAAAATGCTTATAGAAGTATAACGATTAGACATGTTGCACATTTTTTTTTACTTCATTTTGAATGTATGTACTTTTTTTTATTTGAGAGTGAGCGCGGAATTTTAGAAAAGATTTCTAATATATTTACACGATATGTTTATTAAAAAAATATAGTAACAAATAATTAAAGTATTTTTCAAAAATTATACATGTAAAATAATACGAAAGTTACAAAAGTACACAATTGTAATCTTACACATATCAGTATATCGGATATGTAGATTAGAGCAAACATTTAATAAAAGGGTTTTAGTAAGTATTATCTTTTAATTTGTAACAATAAAATAAAATTAAAATATTTTTTTATTAGGACAAAATTCAGGACAATTTTAGAACAAAAAAGGCCAAAGGTGATTAAGCAAAGTACAATAGAAAAATATCGCAGATGTCTAAACCATAAAAGTTGTTTTTTCATAAAAAGCCGCGATCACTCTCTACTATTTTTAGACTCCAATGGGACCGATATTGTATATCATTGCGGTGATATATGGATAATGAAGCAGCGTAATTTGTAAAGGGTAGGATGTACCCTCATCTGCACCTGTAAAACCTTACATTGTTTGCAAGCAAACTTAAGAAACGATAGGCGGCAATAAAAATATCTTGTTACTGGAGGTGCAAATGAATGTGCATCGACCAGACTGTACAGAACGCTTTGAAATGTACATAGTTTTGTATATATATTTGATAATTTGTTAACGTGTTCGATAAGCATACAGCATATATCTCGGGAAAACATCTGTTCAGAGTTCTTCACGTTGACTTTATATAGACTTAGCATTTAGAGATTTTGTAATATTGTTGTTATACTTAAATTATCATTTCTTTTAATTGGAAATTTGCACCAGGCAAGAGTGAATATTGTTTTTCATTTATTCTAAGGAAAGCAAATCGATTTGTAAAGAAAATATAGTATTTTTATTGATGAAAAATAATAACTCATGGAAAAGAAGATTATTTTTCATAAGAAAGGATACTTGCAAGTTTCCAATTAGATTTAACCCTACGTACATCGAATACTGGATAATTAGATTTTATCATGTTTATATTTCATCTTCGAATGGAATTTTAAATAATTTCTTAAGTACAGTAGTGCCTTTATTTTAAATAATTGAAGTATAATCAGATGATTGCCCGAGTCTGTCGCAAAGTATGTGACAACCTGCCATCTGCATTTATACAATGCAATATGTATACAGTTTATAGATACGCCTAATAATTTTCCCTGTCTAGCAGAAATAATGTTTTATCAGATTAAAAAATCCAGTATTTATATTATGCAGTTTATGCTGTTGCAAATGTATATTATACTTTTTTCCAAGAGTGTATCAAAAAATGATACAAATGGGTTTCTCTAATTCTTATACCGTACTATCATATTTTTTATAGTTAATTAATATATAATATGTAATAAAATGCACATGTATTTTCAAACATAGCGGAATTTACTTGAATCCATTGTTGTTATAGTCTTCAAATACATCCATTTAGGTTGGCCATTTATAATTTCTTATGTTCAAATTTCAATTTTTGAAATTCTTTTTCTTTTTGATGTATTTTTTCTTATAAATTGAATGAGAATCAGTTTTAGGGAATGTGGTATAGGATTTGGCAACATCAAAATTTATCCAAATAATATTTTTTAAAAATATCATATTTACAACATATGTTACAATATATTTTAATTTAAAGTTATATACATAAAATGCTTGCACGTCAAAATATTAAAAAGTCTTGGTCATTTTGCATTTCTTAAGGTAATTAAGAATTAATATACATTGTCAAAATCAATGTCAATATCATACATCAAAACTCTTGCGCTTTTTGATATTACTCATCACATTCGAAGCTTGAATAGTTTTAGTTCCTTTATTCAACCAGTTGAGTAATTGCACTTTTTGCTTACTTCCTTGAGACAGTAACTTTCTTTCTAACACTGTAAGCTGAGCACGTTGTGTTTGTGAAATAAAAGCATTCTGTTCCAAGTCCATAATCATTCTAAAGCGTATTTTGAACACTTCTAAGAGAAATTTAGGAATTTTTAGTCCTTCACTTTGAGGGGTTTCTGGCAGTAATAAACCTAACTCGTAATAATGCAGATTCCACTTTGGCAATTCCACTGCACATGCATCCGCATGAAGAATCTCTTTGTAATTGTCTCTGTATATTTTTGGCACTTCGCATGTAACTATTAAATTCCTTTTGTTACGCAGCTGACTGGCTAGCCACAGAGGAAGATCCAATTTTGTCCCTGGCTTCAAATCATCATCCTTATTAGCAACATTCAAAAATCCAAGATTAGGTAGCAGCAGCTGAATTTCTGATGGCACGCGTTCCTCCGTAACTAATAAATCCGTGATGGAAAAATAGTCGTTAACATTCGAAAGCGCCATTTCTGTCAAAAAAATACCTTATTTTATAAAAATATTTATCACAAATAATATAATAATGGCCACAGAATTTTAATAAGCAAAACGATTCATACTTGTTAACCTCACGGCCCACTGTGTTGTATAAACCGCGTAATATAAATATATATATGTATAACTGTCATTCGAACTCGGGCGACGATATAGGTATTCATGTTACCGACGGCGCGCCGCCGGCCGCCGGCTATAGCGCGACCGACCGCGCCAGCCGCGGCCATTACTCATTAGCCGTTGGTCGCTCGCCGGAGTAGGAGCTCAGTGTTCGAGGCGGCAGCGAGAGGTGGGGCCACCATTTTGTTTTCACGGCCGAGTTTCGCCGGGCAAAGTTTGACTTGTAAGTACTCGTTAATTAAGTATTACGGATGGAAATAAGTGATTAATAATTAATGCAGTGCAAGCGAAATGGTGATTTGTCGCATAGCAAAGGTATTGTTCTCGAAGATTCTCGAAGCATCTCGCGAGACGAGTCGAGCTTGAAATCTCGCGTATTCCTACTTAATTTTGTTCTGTGTGCGGTATTTTTGGTATATTTGATTGTTTGAGCAAAAAAGTGAATGTTCATAATGTGAGGAGTTGATGTAATTGTCGCGAAAAGGGTGATTTTTTGGCGAGAGGGGAAATCCTTTGTTCAAACTGTAACGGGCATGCAGTTCTAGGAAACCCCTCCGTGCGAATAAAAAAACGCTGTAGCAAATCTGTACTTTCGTGCTATTTATAACAGTTCTGTGAAGATTTATGTAACAAAGGTTAGCATTAACATTTCATAAAGGTGTGCGGTTAAGCTACTCCGCGAGATGGAAGCTTTTCGCGGAATTGCATATATATATATGTGTGTAGGTCACGGTGAGGAGGATACATGGGCGGAGGGAAAATTTGCGCGGACCATTGTCACTTCTAGTTCCCGATTTTTTGGCAGTTGATAGGTGGCCGCGAACATCATTCCGTATTCGAGAGTGACAAAGAGGACAAATAAGATTTTCTCTCGCATTCGTATATCATAAATTCAACGCGGCAAGTATTAGCTAACGCATAATCGGGTAATAAGTGTATATAAGTGACGGCACAAGCCTCTGAGCAGCGAAATTTCCGCGAATTCCATCCTCGTCTACGGTGGGTCAGAGGGATAACGAAGATATTTTTTGTTACATTCTTTATCTTTGTCACTCTCGTGCGCTCTTGGTAAGTACTCACCACCATGAAATCGACGATGTGATATGCAGTTTTTGTCCTCAATTTCATGGCAGCAATTAGTTGTATGTATGATCACACAAGAGCGATTACGCGAGTCAGATATTTTCTCTCACTAAGTCGTAGAGCATATATAGGTAGTTTGTAGTGATAATTTGGTGCCATGAAATGGTGGGCTAGCAATTATCGCTCTTTCTCGATTTTTTTATGGATTCTGATGAATCTTCCATCTCGCGTGTAGTTAATTAAACGAGTAGCAGTTGTAATATATAAGTGAAAAATATAAAAAATGCTTTTCTATAAGCTTTGAAAATATGTTGCAGGTAACTGGTTGTTCGCATGAAGGTGTTGGACCAATTATGACCTGAAAAATGTTAATCGATAAGGGTGGCATGGTTTTCTCTAAAAGTTTTAATTGTAAGTTTCCATTTATAATTTGTATTGTTTATTATTTTCTCTTAACATATTAAGCATATCTATTACAGTTTTTTTAAAGTAATAAAAAATAATTTAATAGATTGTCGCATTTAAATATTAGTATAATAATATGAAAAGATTTCTAAAGAAAGGTTGCCTTTTTATTTTTTTACTGAATTTATAAATAATCAAAATTACATCAGATTTTATTACGTAAATATTCTTTTTCAATTTAAATTTTAGTTTTTTATCTATAATATCAAATTTATATTACATTTTATTTTACATCTTGATCTTTTTCTAAGCTTTGAAAATATTTCCCAGATAATGCAGTTAAGTGGCAAACAAACTATGACATGGCAATGCTCATCATAGGCATGGTGTTCTGGAAATGTTCGAGCCGTAAGTTTATGTTTATAATTGCTTTGTTCTTATAGTTAATGTCTAATTGAATCTATTATGCTATTTTTATAAATTACAGTTAAGAAAAATGAATTAAATGATTTGTTACATGTTAGCATACATGTTAATCTTTTGATTTTAAAAGAGCTTCCACTTGTATTTTTTATTAAATTTATAATTTATATTCATTTTTTCCTAATTCTGCTAGTATTATATAAATGTTGTTTTGAAATATGAGCTTTAATTTATTATCTATATTGTTTTAATTTTCTGTCTAATCTTTGACAATATGTTGCAGGTAATTGTTTGCTCCTATGAGGTAGAACAGTTATATGGAAAATTTAATCGACATTGGTCACATGATGTTCTTATAAAGACTAAGCAGTAAGTTTTTTGTAAAGTTTTTTTATTAATAGATACTTTTGTTCTTCATATTTTTAATATTATAGTGGATTCATAAGTTTATACATTTATATATTGAATATTCTATTTTTGGTTTTTTAAAAATCGACTTTTTTTTAAGTATTTAATTTTTTAGAATTTAATTTTAACCTTCATTGTTGATTTTCCATTATTTTGTATTACATATAAAAATGAAGGCGTTTTTTAATTAAAACTGACATCTATTTTTAACAATTAAAACATTTTAAATTGTGAAATCTGCTTTTATTTATTCATGTTCATTGTGTTTTACTTTTCTCTAAACTTTTACAATATTTGCAGGTAACAAACTGATTTACAACTGCATGATAGACCACTGTTGATCTGGATAAAGCCAAACTGTGAAATTTGTAATGATGTGAAATTGATAATTGCTAATTAATTATATCTAAAGGGACTGACTAATTTTGATATTTGAAATTTTAAACGACAGAATTGGACTCATTGCTTTCTTAGAAAATCTAAACCTGTAAGTTTTTATTTATATATTATTATTTTACTTAAAACACAATTTTATATTCTACTGATAATATTATTATATATCGATTCAACATGTTATTTACAAGTTTTTGGAAATAGGTGGGATGTTATTTGTTTATTGAATTTATGTGACTTTACTTCAGTAAGATCTAAAGTGAATCTACAAAGCCAAATTTAACTTAAAATTTTGGTTTGTCTATTATAAATGATTCAGCGATAAGTCTATTATTCCATTTTTTCATCTTTAGGGGGGAAAATAAAATATTTCTTGATTGTAAAGACAGATTCAGGTGACTACTGGAATCGTAATCCAGCTCGGGAGAATGCAAGCGAACGACGCCATTTTTCGAGACTCCCGGTCGAAGTGTGTGCGGGCACATAAACTGGGCGCGTGGAACCGCACGCGAAGTCGGCGAAAAACGCTGCTTGCGCTGCGCTCTTTTCTCTCTTTCCTCGGCTCTTTATTATCATTTTATTCGGGCCTCCGGTCGCGTGCTTGCTTTTCTCCCTTTGCACGGGGGGCGCGTTTCTCGCGCATCCAACTCCCCCGCGCCACCCGCGATTTCCTTCCTCGCGGTTCCGCGCGCGATGCTGAATTTAAGGTTTCCGTCGACGTTGCCCAGCTATAAATTTCCACACTACCAGCCACCTCTTTGCTCTCTTATTTCTACCACCGACCCGCTGCAGTCTCTCTCTCCCTTCCATCTTTTCCGGCTCCTCGTTCCCCGTGTCTCTTTCGCTCTTGCGCTTTTCTCCCCTCAGTGGAACTCTTAATCGAATTCCTCCTCCTTTTATGTGTTTAGGCATAAAATAGGATGAATAAATTTTTCTTTTTTCTTCTTGAACTTAACCGTTTACTTTAAACAATAAAAAATTGTTTTTATTACTACAGTAGCAGTATTTTAATTAGTAAAGTATATGTGATCAATTATTTATCTTGTATTTTTATAAAGTTTATGCTTGACAGGTTATATTAAACTCGCAGAGAATTTTACCATCAAATCTATAAATAAAATATCTTATCCTCGTACAATGAGAAAAGAAGGCTCGTCCATTACCTGATTTGATCTTATCATCCCCGCTGCGTTGGGCGTTACAAAAAGTCGCGCATCGAAGGTCAGCACATGTGCGCGCATAATATCTCGACGTCGCGCAAAAAGCTACCTCGGAAACAGGCCCCCATTTACATTTTTCTCGTCCCGGCGTCGTCGGCTACTCGCTCTTCAAAAGAAGCTGTGCGATCTATACGTCGCGTCGCCGAAATATGCGCGCGCATAAATTTCCGCGCCGTCCGTCGTATCCGCGACGCGTCCGCGACGCGCGGAAAATGACGCACAGAAAAGAAGCTAAGAAGAGGGAGAGAAACAAGAGAGAAACTCTCTCTCGTGCCCGAGCTCGTGCTCGCTATCTGCACCCAGGACTGCACTCCCCACCTCCTTCTCCCCCTTGAGTTTCTCCTCCTCCAGGCTGCAGCTCCGGCGTGTCGTGCGCAACGGCGGCGGCGGCTCTATCGCGATAGTGCCATTATGTGGATTCGTGATTTGCATATTTCAGAAAGTGCTGCTGCACACAGGAAAGCATAAACAACTCTCGCGGGGCTTGCCTCGCTGGCAACTGCACGCGCGCGCACGGACTGCGGCGGCGGCGGGCCGCGAGATAGCCGCCCCGCGCGCCGGGGGAGAGAGAGGGAAGGATGAGTTACGCGCGCGCGGAGATTTTGCAAAACGCGCCCGCGGCCGTGTCGCCGCCGGCTTTACGGCCTTACGCGTCGGATTTGGGAACGCTGGAGGACCGATGGAGGCGGGGATTTTGATGGATTTCGCGAAATTTCTCTCGGGGACGCAAACCTGTGGTAACCGCGGTCTGAATGAATTGTTGCTTGAGCAGTTATTTTAGTAAATTGTTTTTATGCTCGTTTCGTTTGATTGTATATGCGATTACTAATTGTTGCGAAACTTCAAATTTATTTTAGGATCTTTGTGCGTACGTTCAGAACAGGAAAGTAGAGTATTTTATTTTGTAATTTTTATCTTGAAGGATTATCTAAGTTAGAGGTGGTTATTTATTTGTCGACGTAAATTTAATTTGATAAAAATATTTTTTATTTTTTACTTGCAGTCACATCACGCAATTCGCATAATTACTGTTTTCCTGTCCTCAAAAAAAGATTCCATCGGAAGCCGTTTGAACTCAAAAATTTCTCGAATCCGGTTACGTGAAAACATTTGACTTTTGAAAAAGTAAAAGCTTAAAAACTCATCGCCTAGACTCATATCTCATTCCAGAAAACTTACAACTTCCTGAATAATAGGAAATCCTTTGAGACCCCTAATGTACAATCTTCATCGAATCGTTCTCGCAAGCCGACAGTACCAAAAGAGAAGCGACCGATTACGCATTCATTCCGCACCTGCTACTGTATTTTCTCCTCTCTTTCTCTCGACGTAAAAAAATAACAGAATGACAACGGAGAGCTCATCCTTCCTATTACTGTGGTAGTAGTAGCGACGCCTTATCGGCCACGATCCGAGGGGGAGGGGGAGATGCGGCACGATTCCGAAATCTGACTGAGAGGTGGTTTCTCGATTAGTTTCAGCGATATGCAGAAACGGCGCGTATTTCGATGTATACCTGAAGCACCGCGCTTGGAAGGCGAGACACGCGTGCAGGAGCGAAGGAGGCTGCGCCTAGCTTTCCTGTCTTGCATATCATTTAACGAGCGAACGTGGAATCGGGTGATTGTTTAGACAAATGCGAAGGACTATTTTAGCTCGAGTCCATGGCCTGTAAAAAAGAACAAAATAGTTCACAGATTATGCAGTTAAAGTCTCGGTACTATTTCTATTTGTTAAGTGTTGATAGTTAAATGTTACATTTTTCAAAATCTTAAATTTGTAGACTTTTATTTTTATTTCAACATAAAGACTTATTTATGTAAAGGTGATTTATATGAATTAGGTTGGATTTTACGGGAAAGTGTTGAAAAGGTAAAAATACACGGATGCTTATAAAAGTGTCCCGGAAAAAGAAAAGTGAAAGATGTAACATGATGTCTAAAAGATTGAGATTAAATCTCGTACCCTACACAAGTTGTTTTTTTCTCACCGTCTGACTATAATATACATTTATACTCGAGGTTTAAAATTTCACCACAAAAATTTTATCTTTTTTTAAATGTTTCTTAAATGACTTACAAGATCCTACTTCTAACTTCAAAACTAAAACTTTGATTCACAAGCCTATTTGCAAGAAGTCGACAAATGTTTCTGCATACCCAAATTTTTTATTTCTCTGAAATATCTTCGATAGATCTAGTCAGATAATAAATTAGATTACTTTTAAGGAAGTCTTCACCATATTCTGTTAAATTAACATAACATTTATTGTTCCTCAATATTTAAAGTTATTCTAATAACATTTAAGTGGACATGTTACTGTTTTTCAATATGCGAGAATAGATTCTGGCGCCAGGCTTAAGAATAATTTTTCAATTTCATAGCATTCATAAAAATTCTAATTTATCTGCTACAAGTAAATAGTGGTATTAGGATGACATTAAAGTACATTTAAAATCTTGTTTCGACTGCATGTTCTGGTATAATGAAATAATTACAAAATATTAACATACAAAAATGAAGGCGTTTTTTAATTAAAACTGATACTTATTTTTAACAATTAAAACATTTTCATTATTCTTATTATTTGTATTTTCAGTGCAAAAAAAGTTGTAATTTAATAGTAAAGCCAATTGAAATTAATTATCTTGTACAATTACCACAGAAATCACTTACTTATACTAAAATAAAACCAGTTGTATTCGAATTCCAAGAAAGGTATTGAATATTGAAATTTATACTTCCTTGATAATAGTCTGTTTTCGTGTAGACAAAAACTAATATCTTGATTGTGAATTTTTAATTAATTTCGCTCTCACGCTTCAATAGCGACAAGGTCAGTTGTGAGAACTGAAAAAGATTACCATTGTCAGCCTTGACTGCCGTGATAAACGATTTTAACCGATGCTTTCAATTTTCGGGGAAAAAAGTGCTACATGAAAAACTCACGATTATCTAGCTTGCATCGCACATGTTTTCTAGTCAATAAATTCCTTGTTTTCGATAATTTTATGCAACGACTACGAAAAGATCGGCTTTACGAGTACTTTTTGTGTTAAACGATCGAACGACTTGTTAGCGACGATTTGGCTTTGTAATTTCTTTCTTTAAAGCGTATAAAATAAAGTAGGTAGCGAATAAATTTACATATTCCCTATGAGAAAATTCTAAACATGAAACGCATATAATGGTTAATTATGAAATTATCATTTTAAGCGACTCTAAGTTTA
This sequence comes from Eurytoma californica, assembly GCA_035586675.1. NCBI lineage: Eukaryota > Metazoa > Arthropoda > Insecta > Hymenoptera > Eurytomidae > Eurytoma > Eurytoma californica. The sequence continues at coordinate 2,021,835 of JAXIUT010000021.1, read as the reverse complement.
ACGGATTTACAGCTTTAATTACCGTTATAATGTAATTGTAAAACTAATGTTATGAATGCTATATTATTCACATTTAAAAACAGATTTTCAATAATTTGTAAAGGTTTCGGTTTTTCTATGATCATTGTAATTTAGTTTTTTATAATTTTAATTATATTATATTGTTAATGTAATTCTACTAGCAACAGGTTGATAAAGATTTTGGTGCGATGATTAATCCACGTGAAATTCTTGGTGTCCTTAAAATCCCTTTTGTTCAGGTTATAAACTTTTAATTGCATATAAATTCTAGTCATTATTTACGATAGGAATAAATTACTTTTGTTATATACTCTCGTACGACCGCATTAAAAAAAAATCTACAACGAAGGTGATGTAAAAGCCTTTAATACATCACCTAAAGTTTATGTTTCTCGAAATCAGATTCCTTTTTTTATTCGTATTTACCTCCATCTCTTTAATTTAAAACAGACACGATAAAAAAAACCGCACGACTTTGAACAAATTTACAGCCATTATAAAAATTGTAGCCCATCCAGAACAAGACCCGCTCTCGGTGCAACGCCTCTCACTCGTTGCTTGACCCGCGTACCCGAGCGCATAATATCTCATTCTCGCGCAGTGCATCTGCCGCGACGCGCGTCCCAAATAAAGACGCGGCACCGAAAAGTGAGTACGCGCGCCCGGAAAGAGCGCCGCCGAGGGAAGCTCTCGTCCGCAGGAGTCCGTCGTTCCGGGGCACGTCCCTGCCCGACAAAGGAGGCCGCTATCGAGCCGAGATCAGTGTCCGCTACCAGGCTCAGGTGACGCGACGCGCCGTTGCCCGGCGGGGCTCTTCTATGACGCAGCGCGCGGCGGCCGACCTCCTCCGTGCGGTCCAGGCCGCGCGCCGCGCGATGACAGCAAATATTTACGGCGCGGCCCCGTCCCGCCACGTTCGCGCCGATCGAGAAAGCGACGCCGATGGTATATCCTTTGCGCTCGCGACTGACGAGACGCGCACAATGACGCTGCAGTGTCTACGTACAGCTCTGACCCGCGCTATTTGCGCTGGCTTTGCGCTCGCTTTGTAGACGTGGCGGATCTTTCGAGGTGGTTTCGTTTTACATTTCAAAGTACGAGAGAGCACGGTTATCTGAATTCGGGTTTGTTTACGATTCAAAATGCACGCGCGTGTACGGACTTGAGATGTTAAGGTTTATGAGCAAAAAGTTTGCCTTGTCTTTAAAAACAAATTTAGTCTCTTAGTTTAGGAAATTTTCGTTTATTTTATTGGGGTCTGCAGATATAGTTTTAGGGTAAATACGCTAATTTAGATTTTTAAATTTAGATAAAACAAGATGTTGCGCGATAGCGAAATACGAAATTTTCAGCCTCTCGGCAGTTTTTGTCCTGATGCGAAAAGAGACGTTTCAAATATCTCCTCAACCGTAACAGATCTATGACACTGAACACGAATTTTAACAGCCCACAGTGTTATACAACCTCAAACAAGAGCATACGCGTAAACTCACGGCCCGTCGATTCGGCTTGATCTCTCAGTCGAAACCAGCTCTAACCCCAAAAGAAGTCCCGCGATAAAAAGAAAAGGAAAGAAACCAAACGGAAGGAGCAAAAACTCCGTCGTGTGTGTACCATGACCAAAGTCTTCGTTCCGTTTGCTCTACGTGTCAAAGTGCGTACGTCGTATCCCTTTCCGCCGGCCGAAGAGGTCCGGCCGCGGCGACATAATGCGACACTGCCGAATGTAAAAGTGACCTAGGCCCCGGAGAAAAAGGGCCTCCGGAATCGCAGAGGAAAGAGCGAGAGGGAGAAGGAGCGAGGTGACCCCCCGTCGGGGTATCGGTTACGCTGGAAACCGCATTTAAGGGCCCGGGGTCCCAGCGGGCGGCGAGGGGCGGGGACGGGGAGGGGGGACTTTATCCCGGGGTCCCGGAGGAGCCGCGGCTGGCGCCAAGGAGATCCGTATCTGGGCGCGCGCGCGAGCGAACGAGCGGGGGAAAGCAACGGACCCGAAGCGAGCGACGTATACCCGGTGAAATGAGTCAGAAGGGAAGGAGAGCCTCTCGACTCTTTTTGGAGGCTAGGAGGAGAAGAACGAGATGGATTGAATAATTAATTTATTGTCCGAGTGCCCGGCAACTCCGGTAGTAGTCGTCACCGACGTCGTTATCGTCCCTCTCTCTTTTGCGGATCGTCCAAACTTGTGCACCTCAGCCGAGGATTTTGTGCGCGCGCGTAACTGGCTGCGTGATTTATTGGCGTCTCTGTCGTCGAAGATGAGCCGATGAGCCGAGTCCCAAAGTGGGCCCGTGGGTATACGGACTTTCTAATGATCGACTAGGTATACACGAGGGCATTGCTGGCGCCGGCGCTTACTTCCTTCCCAATTCCACTGGCCTGCAAGATTTTAGCCCGATGTTCACTGTACTTTTTCAGCGCAGTAAACAACCTCTGTCTTCTCTCGTGTCGCAAGTTCCACTAGAGGACCATACCTCATTATCGAGCATTGCAAGGACGAAGGAGCTGTAGAAACTCCAGAAAGCTGTTCATCATTTCTAACTCCTCGATCATCAATAATTTTCCAACAAAGTGACCGGAGTACGGCTCGCTTTCGCTCGGCTTTCGGCCAGATCCGAGTATCCGATAGCATCTGATTCCCGAATTCACCGACCGCGCTCGGGGGATATTGCTGGCAGCTTTCTACGCGCGATCCCCGTTCCCATGGAGGCCGGCGCGCGGAAGAAATCGACCGGGGCACGCGTATCTATCTATCGGGCGAGCGACGATTGATGCGGACAGCGTAACCTAAATACCGCGTCTCCTAATGTTGCGCGAGCCTCGTTGCCTCCTTGCGCCGCGCGGCTTCGGGCATTGTTCTCTTCTTCCGGACGGTCGTGGGTGTTCGCGGCGACGACGGCCACAGGCCCGCGGGTGCCGCGCGTGTGGCATCACGCTGCACTGTACCGATTGGTATTTATTGGTGGTGGTGATGCTGTAAGCCTTTAAACAATAATTCCATGGTCTTGAATCGAGCTATAAGTTTTTGATATTTTTTTTATATAAGAATTTAAAGGTGGCTTTGATAGGTGTTTGCGGATAAGCAATAGATTTTGAAAATCATTTCAAATATAGTCTTCTTCATTAAATTAGTTGTCACTGATGATATTTTGAGTATTTTTTGTTTCGTATTTTAAAGATCACAAACAAGACTCATTTATCTAGTGCCTGGTAAAACTCCGTTCAAATTAAATTCTTTCCCATTCTTTTTTTAGTAATCAATTTGTACTTTTTAAATGAAATGGTATACTTAGATAACTAGCTAACTATGTATATATTTTAATGATTAATACATTGATTAGTTAAATTCAATCTACCTTCTAAAATATATTAATGGTTTGTGCAACGTTGAACAATTAATCAGACGTGTCAATTAAGCTACTACAGCCAGCATTCGAACAACAAATACCGAGGAAAGTAGCCAATGATGAAATTCAAGAAAAGCGGATCTGATTAATGTCGGAGCGAATGAATTTCGAGCTCGTCGTCGATACCCCCGACCAATATAAAAATTCTCCCGTGACGATATCGGTCCGAGTAAAAGGGAAAGAGGGGGAGGTGCACCAGGGCGACGGCTCGCTCTCTAGCCGATAGTAATAGTCCGTAGTGGCGGCGGTAGTTGGGTCAGAGTTATGTTATGACCGGCCATAAACGAAATGAGAAAACTGTCCGGCCGCCGCTGAAAAATCACTGCAGAATACAAATGCTTGATTTGACTCGGTCGCGCTAGCGTCTTTTGTTCCCTCTTTCTCTCTCTCTCTCTCTTTCCCTCTCCGGTGGGAGATTATGATAAAGGGGCCGGGGTGGGGATCCCGAGATAAGGTAGGGAGGGGAGGGAAAAACCGTAAACTGCATATGCTATTCGCCGTTTTACGGTTGTCGAAAAGGCTGATAGTAAAAGTTGCCGGGTAGCACACTTGCGTCGCGCTTTATTTTTGCTTTTTAGGAGGAAAAAAAATGTATGAGACGTCTTTTATAGCGATTATTTCTTATATGACGCAAAACGATAATTTTTTATACAAACCTTCAATGACATCTAAAATAAACCAGATATTTTAACTGAATTCTAATTTTTCTATAGAATGAAAATCTAAGTTATTTGTTTGTTTAATATATGAGTATACGTCTTTTTGAGTTTATCACTAATTAAACCATGTATTTAATTTAATTTAATTTTATTTAATGAACGGGATTAACTCCTTTTTTATACAAAACTATAGACTAAAATACAAAGTGACGCACTATATCAGTAAGACGCAATATATCAGTAAACTTAATAAGTTGATAGCAATTTCTCCTTCATAACTAACTTAAAAGAGTATCAACTATTAACACTACAGATTTTAAATTAACTAAATTTGATAATAAAAAAAAGTTAAATATCTCGTTGATTTTGTTTGTCATTCAGACTGCTGTTAATCTTGTAGTCTTAAAATACAACTGATTATTGTTGACACGTGTTTCGTGATATAACCATCTCAATCCTTTCAAGCGCTAAAAAAACTAGATCTCCCTCAAAAGTCCATCTACACGCAATCGCAGATATATCATAGCGAAAGAACAGCACTCATCCGTCCGCTTGATCGAGCAAGTCGAAAAAAATCAAGCGATTAGTCCCCCCGTTATCTGCGCTACACATCTGAAGACACATTAAGAAACACAGGTATCCAGCATTCCGCAGCCATTACCTTAGACGCGCCTCGTCGCGGCCCGATAGCCGACTCTCCGCCGTCGGTCGCCCGGGCTTTCCCACGATGCCCGACGACGCGAGCCGCGCCTCGCCTCGCAATAAAAGTGAAAAAAACGTAGCGGTGAGACGTCGAACGACGTCCGCGAGTCGACACCTCGGCGAAATTCCGCGAACGATCCTCGGGGGCCCCCCCGGCCCCAAAAATTGAGAAGCAATCGCGCGCGAGCGGCCGGTTTCTGCGCGGCGAGCCTTTGGCCGGCGAGTCGCGCGCCATGGGGCGCCAGCGCCACAAACGCGCCGACTTATTTATGCCCCGATGTGCCGCGCGACTCTTCCGCGCCGGCTTGCTTTTTTTCCTTTTTTTTCTGTGTACGTATTTTGCGCGCGAGTCGCCGAGCTTGCAATTTGCGCCGAAGCAGAGCGAGTCGTCGTCGTCGCCGCGCGCTCCCGTACGCGGTGACGACGACTCGGCCTCACGAGGATAAACGAGGCATTACGCGTGATTTAATGTAGGTTTTTGCGTTATCGCCACGTAGGATCGGGGATGGAGCGTCCTGAAAATCGGGACGCGCTTTTTCGATTTATTTACGCGCGTTACATGTATAATGACATGTTTTACATATATTATTCTTCCGATGCATACGTTATCTTTGCTCGTGCTTATTAATATTTAATTTCGAAACTAATTATACTTTATTTTGTACAATTTCATTATGATGTTATGTGTGCGGACGGGATGAAAGGCATATGAAGAGAACAGTATCTGTTTTGATTTTAAGAGATATAAATTTATGGCGAATCCTTTCATCTGCCTCAATGTAATTTAATTATAATTTAAAACAAAAATTTTTCTGTCATTTTTCAGCAAAATGTAATGAGCTATCAGCTAACCTGATCTTGAACTCTGAAAGGTTTTATTCTTTTCAGTTGATTTATTTTTCACTTTTTTTATTTTTTAGATATCAAGTTTTAAAAAAATTTTTTAAAAATCTTGTAGACTGCATGCGATCTATAATGGAATTATATTAGTAGAAATCCCCTAAAATTTGTGTGAAAATTACTCCACAAATCATTAACTAATGGAGCCCTTCACTGACTGTTAGTAAATTTTAACGAATTGTAGTAGTTTTTCATTAATTCAACATCATCACCTATTTCCATTACTATCTTTCGCAATATTACAAAGTTCAAAATTTAGGAAATTTTAATGTAAATGGAAAAATTCTTTTATCAAAAGTGGATATTCCTTTATTAAAAAGAAAAGATAAAAATTTTTTCAATTTTAAAAAAATATTAAAATTTTTTAAGGTAAGCAGAAAATTACCCACATTTTTTTTCTTTACAGTGACTTCCCTGAAATTTATAAGCATTTCAGCTACGCACAGTAAAATTGATTTACTTCTCACTACAAAATTTTTATGATTTTTGGTTTCATTTATTTTGAAATCATTAAATTGTATTAATGATTTAATACTATTTTAACTATACACTCAAAGCAAAATAATTACGAATAAATATATGGAGAATGTTATTAGCCAAATTAGCTAGTCCATTTTCTCATTTTCTGAAATTAGCGTGTGGCTCACTCGCAAATGCGCCACGAGTTTGTCAATTTGCCGACGTCGCGTACAAGGCTAGCGTCAAAGCGTAAATTTTCACGAGCAAATCTAAATAAGCAAGCAACAAATCCTGGCGTTCGGCGAGTTCCTCAAACCGAGCGGATCCGGAGCCACCGAAACGAGTGATTACACGCCTCGTAAAGAAGGTCTCGTCGCCGCGGAGTAGTGGGAGGGAGAGGCGAGCACGAAAACAGATGGATCGCAGCTCGTCCGCGCATTATGTTAATACGGGGTTTCGTCGTCCCCGATTCGTCTGCGCGTCCCCGGCTAACCATATGTTCCGCTCGGGGCTCGTTACAGTGGGCGCGCGCGCGCTCGCCTAGGACCGGTGCCGTGCTCCAGGTACTTTCAATCACATTAGACGGTCACGGGATCGGACGTCAAAATAGAGGCGGACGAGTTCTCATAGTTTTCGAAAAAAAAAATCAACGGCTGACTGCACCAGAGTGATGACACTGACCCATTTTCCAGCCGTTCGACGGGGCTTTACGAGACTTCTGTTGCGGTTAATCGTAACAAATGTTTTCACCGCTGAGTGTCGCTTATTGATTTTCATGAGCGATAAGTTAGCAGTCAATAAATTTTAATTGTTATCGCGTTCTGTGGGTACACATTAATAAATCAATGATTCGTTATGTGATACTAATGGTCCCGTTTCTTTGAGAATGTAGGTGAACTCATTTTGTAATAGAATTCTAATGTTTATTTTTTTATTCATAATTTTTATTTGAATAAAAAAAAATACAGATTATCTCGATGTTTCATTACATCTTTGGTTTTCTGAATCACGATATTAAAGATAATTATAAATTCCTCTGTTAATATATTTTTTAAACATCGGATTTTACTTAGCACTTGATACATTTTTTATAAAATTTAATTCAGAGGAAATAAAAATTCAGGAAAATTTTGTACAAAATATTAATAACTATTGAATGAAGTCACCGTATCCTGCAAAATAGGTCAACGGTATATCCATTAAAAGGCAAAAAGTGTCTACGAAAGTAGCGGCCGCACTCGAGTGAAATTCAGCCGGAAATTTTCAGAACGACGTCGTTAGAACGAGCGCGAGGACCCGGCGCGTTCGTCGACAGCCTAATTGAAGTCGAGTGGTCGATGAAAATGAAAAAGAACCTCGGAGAAAAATTAAGGAGAGGGCCTTGGCTCTGACGTAGAAACGTGTGATCGAAGCGCGCTAGCGAGCCGCTAATTCGCGACGCTGTAGGTAGACGCGGCGATTCGCGGCTCAATTTGCCGCGAGAAAAATGACGGGCAATTACGAGCCCCGGCGGATAATCCTCCTCGGCTTATCGGGATTTGCGATCTCGCTGGACGCGTCATTTCCGCGCGCGGCCTATACTTTCGCGCGATACACGACGTGTAATTATGCGCGTCGAGCCTTGCTGGTTAGCCGCCCTTGTCGATCGCACGTAATCGTGGCGAGTTTTTTCCGAGCGCTTTACGTGTCGCTTAAAGCTTGTCAATCGCTTATCTAAGTTGCTGAAGTTTGTCGATTACGAGATACTTTGATATTGAAAGAAAATTGGTTTTGCGATAAAAACATGCAATTTTCAATTTTCTTTTTTTTTTTAATAGAAATGATTTAGATATATAACATGTAAATTACTATAGCGTACTTTTAATTTAAATCTGTTTCTAAAAGTTTTCTAAAAAATGTTAAATATAAACTTTATCTCTTAGATTTCTAATTAATCTACTAGTGTAAGGATTTTATTAAAATTTACGTAATGTAATTTTTTGTCCGATTCACCGAGTTTTGTAAATTTTATGATTCATAACTCCACATTGATTGAACCTATCTAGAAAATATGTAAAAATATTTTAAGATACAATTACTCTTTAAAAACCCACGTGTGCACACAATAGATCAATGCCGTTGAAACCGCAATTAATCCCTCAATGCGTTCTCAGCTGCAAAATTCAGACGCAAATGCGATCGTAAGATCGTAAATCGGAAAAAGCGGCGTTTCTCCCGTAACTCTCCTCGCGCTTACATAACTGACCGGGCGCACCGGCGGCGGTAGCTACTCCCATAAATACAGCAAGATTAATACCGCGGCCACAAATCTCGGGACGATTCGCCGTACGGCCGTGCGATGCTTTATTGTCTGATATCGGCGCTCGCCGGAGCGTTGTATTCTCGGCGCGCGTGCATGTGTGTGTGTGGGTGCATGCGTCCGCGCGGGCGCGCGCGTGCAATAAAAGCAGAGTGCGGAATCCGGGTGGGGGAGGCAGGCGAGCCGAATGTGACGGACTGCCGACAATATTGTGCATTCCTGCCGCCTCTGTTTGTCATGTGTGCGCGGGGGCGCGCGATTGTACGGCTGTAAACGGAAATTCCACAGCTACCTACGCCGTGTACTACATTTTTTTGCGCCCGAGAAAAATGCTCGCCTGAGCGCAAGGGAGTTCGGCGCGCTCAATTTTTTTTCCCACTTCTATCCTGCACATGGCAGCGGCGTGATTGGTGACACCGTGACGCTACTTTCATTCTTTACTTATTTTTTTTTATCTTTGCGTTGGTGAGGGAAATATCTGAGTGGAGAGTGGTGTCTTTCTTTGAGGGTAGATGGTTATCAGTGATATTAATTCAAATTCTCTTTAAAATCTGTTAAACTCATTGATTTTCATGAATTTCACTGATTTGGTTTTAAAGAGTAGGTACTTCTTGATCGCACTTAATGCTGCCATTCAAAGTATCACAGTTGGTTAAAAAGAAACCTTGTACAATTGAATTATGATCAATTTAATAGTGACAACTTATTCTAATTAATTTCGCGACAATAAGATAATGATTTGAAGGTACGCGAAAAACACGCTTTATGTTAAAATTAGGAAATCAGTGAATAGTTTACATATAAGCATTTCACATGGTTGCCCAAATGAATTCTATGATCTTCACTTCTGATATTTTTTATCATACGAAGAAAGGTATTCTATTACAATTGCATTATCCGAAAAAGTACCATTACTTTAGATATTGTTTTTGTACAAAATGGGGCTGGCCTGAATATTATATCTGCAATGGGACATGATGAGGGTGTGAGAGCGTTAACCTACCAGAGAAAGAGCGAGACAGGGAGGAGGCGGGAGGGAAACGAAGAGGGAGCTCTGTCTGTCCTCCGGCGCAACTGGTGATTATGCTGTCGACACTATCTCTCCTCTTGCTCACTAGTTTTCGAACCCGGAGAGGTTTGCAGAGAGTAGCTTCGCTTCGGTGCGAAGAGGATAAGAGCGAGCTAGGAAATAGAGAAATATGGGCCTCGTTTGATTAATCGATCCTATCGTTCCCTGATGTAATTATTTGAGTGTGCACTTGTGCGTATCATTTTTTATACTATTTTTCTACTTCTGGATGAAAAAAGTAAGAATAACATTAGTAAAATTTTGTAACATGCCGTACTGAAGATCATCCATCATTCTCTTATCCGTAAAATGATTGTTCTAATACTTTTCGTCCATTTAATGACTAGTCTTGGCAATGGTCATTAAATGGGCGAAAATTGTTTCGCCAATAAGAGAAAATTAGACTATTTCTATATTGATTTATTCCTTGTGATTAATACATTTAGAAATAAATAACACATTTAGAAATATTGCGTTTTTAAAATAGAGAAAAAAGTCACAAAGAAAGTACAAAATTGAGATAAAACTCATTGGTAGTCCAAAGGACTCGAGAACACCGACATTTCACCAATTAAAGAAGCCGAAATTTCGGCGCGCTTGTTCGAGTGTATCGTCCTCTTATTTCTCCCGCGTGCGCGTATGTATGTATAGTATACCTTGGCGACACTTGCGAGTCTCCCCCCTCTGAGGCGCGTAACGAGCGCCATTGCGACGAAGTATGTACGCGGAGCCGCGTCTCTGTTCTCGCCGAGCAAATGCATCGCTCGCGAGCTCCTCGCTCGGCTGCACGCCGCCACCGCCGCCGCAAAATCATTGCCTCCCGCGAGCGAGGCTCGCCGGGGGCGTGGCAGCGAAGCGCTGGTGGTCCGCCACTGGCGCAGGATTATACGGCGACGCTCGACTATAACGAGAGAGTGCACTTTTTTCCTCCTCTCAGGGGGGTTAACTTTATGTTCGCGAACGAGTGAGCGAGGGCGAGGGGGGAGAAAGAAGAGACGTGCTCGCGCGCGCTCACGGACGCTTTTTTCAGGGGAGTCGAGCGTTTTTGCAATGGCTGATTATCGGCGTTTCTGGGATTTCGAGAGACCGATCGCTGCATGGGCGCGCTTTGCTCTCTCTGCCTTCATTCATTTTCAGTGCACGGGTGGTATCTTCCTTCGTGGCTTTCGAGATGTGAGGTTACGCCGTTAGGCCGCTAAGCTCCTGCAAGGGAAATTCATTTACGTTATCGTTAAAATTTTATGTGAAGTGTTTCATCACAAATTTTTTTTGCTGCAGGCAAACATTTATTTGATCGATGCGGTAATTTCAGGTATCAAAATTTTATATGGAAATTGTAATTGAACAGGTAAAGTTCATTTGTGTATTATTTTGTACACTTTTTATAGTCTTAGTGATAGTTAAAAGACTTCAATGTCTATAAGACATGTTACTCAACTCTCGCTAAGGATTAACATTATGTAAATATCAGTACAGTACGTGATATGATTTATTACTAATTCGTAAGTTAACCGATATTAAAACTTTGCAAAAGTTTTTATCAACTTTCGTTCCGCCAATGGCCATACGTAACTAGCACGTAAAATGTTTACTTCGTTCACTTTCCGCGTTCGTCTAATGAAGCAATAAAAATCGACTAAAAATGTTCTCTTGTTGATTTTGGTGAAAGAGTACAACTGTAGGTAATACATTAAATAAAAATTTGTTGCTTAGACATAAAGGTCATCAGTTATATATTATAAATATAATAATCTATTTTTAAAAATGTATTACTTTGGCACAATTTGTGTGCTGGTATTATCAGGATACGTTAACTAAATAATATGTAAATCACGACAAAATTTGCTAATCTTGCTTCAATTAAACTCTTTACATTTTTACGATACGAAGTAAAATTTATAACTGAACCGCCGGCGAAAATATTCTGATTAATAAAATAAAAAAAATGCGAAATTATAATTTCGGTAAATCGTTTATAATCTCACTCGTCCTTGATTGCTCGTTTCACAATAAGTATAAAAAACGGTATCCTTTCCCAAAGCCCAATTAAAATACTTCACGAAAGAGCGCGAATACCTCCCCAAGAACGGAGCCAATAGAAAATAAGCAACTCATAGAAAACGCCGGAGAAAAAGTCGATGCAACACTTGTCCGCGTCACCTCGCGTCCCTCACGCGAAAAGCAGATGCTTATCTGGCGCGCCCGGGCTCGTATCTCTCCGATCCGATCTCCAGCGGTAACGTCGCGGACGAGGCTTGCACGCGTCGGGGCGTTAATTTCACTTGAAAAATCGTAAAATGCAAATGGGCGCGGGTCCCCGATTGGCAAATTGCGAAATCGCCCGAGGAGAGCAAAAAGCGCGAGCGAGCAAGCCAAGGTGGTCGGGGTAATTTCGCGGGGCCCTAAAAACGACCGGCTCTCGCTCGCGCTCGAGAGAGGGAAGAGGATCGGCGATGATGCAGAAGCCGCGCGATGAGCTGCTGAAGTGGGAGAGAGAGCGAAGGCTGAATGAATGAGAGTCACGTAGGGAGTGCGAGGCGCTGTTCCTGCCTGCCATAAGGAGCTCGTCTTATTCTACTTAGGGGCTCTGCACGTAAAAAGGAACAAATATAAAGTACAAGAAATTGCATTGTTTGTATATCTATACATGTCAGG
>JAXIUT010000021.1:1969051-2009564 GCA_035586675.1 Eurytoma californica | reverse complement strand
TTTAACTTTATTTGGAAACTTTTCTAGTCTAAAACATTATTTATATTTAAAAAAAAACTAATTTACGACTGAGACCCGTGCTACTCAATCAATCGTCGGTTATGAAGTCAGCCATGTTGAAAAATATATGACATTATCCCCACCACGACTACTTCAGTTTAGATCCCAATACTGCGAAAGTGCTTCAATGTTGTTTTACGTAAAATGGTGTAGTAATCGTATCTTATACACTTATTTGTTGACCTTGGAACTTGGCAATACTATCTGCCCATGAATTTCGTTTTAACAATTTATGCCTTATTTTCATAGATTTTATACTGCTATAAATAATTATGCCATTTTTTAAATTTGTTCACCTAAAAAATATCGTACAGCCCATACTATGTTGATGACCCTACTTACTTAACAACACATTTTGTTTAGTGACTGAGAATTTTAATTTTCCTGCATTTTTTGCCTTTGGCTAAAATAGTTATTAAATTAATTCCATAAGTACGTTTTTTTATAGGCAATCTTTATCCCCTTTTAACCCGAAGAGAAAGAAACTATACTTATAGGAAATGCTTATACGATTACTGCATGTAGACTAAATTTTTCGATCCAATTATAGTCATAATTACAATCATACTGCATATTTTTCTATCTGATTATAGTTTTCTTTCTGTAAGGAAATGCACAATACGAGGGATTATAATATAGGAAGAGGAATTAAACTAAAAGTTTCACTCTTCAGGTTGGAATCGTACATCGATTTAGGGCTGTTTAATTTAGAAATAGAAAATAATCTTAGAGCGCGCAGAAAGTGTCTGTATGGTTAATAAAATTCTAAAATTTAAAATCGTCTTTAAAGTTTTATATTGATAATTGTATAAATACCTGGAAAATATTATCGGCGTAACAGACATCACTATTAAATTTATTTAACTACTTGTTTTTCAAGGTATATTATAAACTTAAAGTAAAATCCTTTAGCTAAAAACACGTATAAAATTTCCACTCGAAGGATAGGCAAGCAAAAGCTATACTTCGATTAAAGCGTAAAATAAAACGACAAAAATTCGCTAGTCTCCGTGCGAGCTGCGATTGGCATTAATATCGGAAATGGATGAGGATTGAGTCTCCCGCAGTGCTGGTGCACAAAGAAGAAAGTCTCCGCGGTATAGGCGCAGGAGAGGGAGAGGCGAGCGGCGCATCAATCGGATATATACGCGGCGAGCCGGAGTCCCATGGCGTGCCGACTAAGAGATTACTCTTTTTACTCGACTTAATGTCAAGTACGGCACGTCCGCTTTTCCAGGACGGGAGAGACCCGCACCGGCCGGTGCACGCGATATACAAGTGAGGACGTCGGAATCCCGATCATTTTTCTCGCGCGTCCCATGTGCCTACGCGCGAAGCTCCCGCAAGCGTGACGTGGGCGGAGCAAAACGAGGGGGCGACATACCGAACAGATATTTAGGATGTGTTTCAAAGTTTTATCAACCAGATGGAGTGATGTAATTGTGACAATTTTCAGTTAATGTTAATTAATAAACTTTTGCTCGTGAAACATTTAAAATTTGGTATTTTTAACTGAAAAATTAATGTTTGTATAATATAAATGTATTGTACATTATTTTTTTTACAGGTAAACAACACAGTCTCGTGATCGACAAAGGGATTTATCTCTTTCCGTTATATTGAACAAATTTTCGAGTAAAAGTTTAAAGACGCATAAAGAAAATAAAGGACTCATCGATTGCAGTCACCTGCAATTCAGTGCCTCGCGTAATTCTCGCCATTTTGATCACACTCTTGTCCAGAACTCGTTTAAGAATTCCCAACGCCCGGCATAGGGTTCCATAGTCCGAGACTCAAATACGTGCGGCATCAAAATCGCCTCCTAAAGAGCTCGCGCCCGCGCATTTAACTTTCACGTCGCATTGGGACTTGAGCTCGTCCCGTTGCCAAATTCGAGAAAACGAGTGCGGCACACGTAGAGGGTGTAAACGCGCGTAACGAGCGGCCACGCGTTTCACTGGCGCGCGCGTACGTGCATCAGCAACGACGGCGTCGGCGGCGCCCGATCAAACGCACGTCGCGCCTACGCAGCCAGCATTTGGCGCTCATGTGCGCGCGGATCGCGGAGGAAAAATGAGGTAAAATGCGCAGCGTGTGCCGCGCGTGATCAGCATCGTGCTGATTGCATTATGCGCGCCCGGCCCACTCGCCCTGGCCATGGAGAGATGGACGACGGATAGGTCAAGCGATCGTACGGGGTTGATTCGACTTTGAAATCCAGGATAATTGAATTGATTTATTTGCTTCTTAAAATAGATTTATTTGCTTCTTAAAATAAGAAACGTTTATTAAGCTATTGATAAAATTAAGCGAATAATCGGTTTGTTTTCGGTAAGGTTCAAAATTTTTAATTTATTTGATTATAGTACTGTTTATTGTTCGATCATTTGACTTCAATTCTTAAAACTATCTTGTAAAATGTTTAGGAACTTAAACATTCATTAACCCCAAATAAAGCTAGCACATCTATTTGTACTCTAGGAGACTGCTGTCCGTGATCGACGACGGTCGCGGAAAGCGTGGGCTTTTGAAGTATGCGACAGGTAGGCGGGTATACGCGGCAAAAGTACAAATATAGAGTCCGCGCGGTCGAGCGTCAAAGGGCGGCGGTGTTGAATTACCGAATGTCGCGTCGCCGCTGGTGTCGCCCGCGGACCCGTGCGTTCGCGCAACGGCTCCGAGTTATACGGGGACACAAAAAAAGAAAGGTCGGAGAGGTACCAGAGACACGCACGAGAGGCGGCGCGGCTCGGTTTCGCACAAGAGCGCTTCTATAAGGGAGCCGCTCGCGTACATCCGCCGGCGACTACTTTTCTCCATGTGAGAAGGAGAGAGGGTCAGTCGATCCTTTTCGCGGATCCTACATAGGGGACAATGGACGTGCAAACCGGCAGCGCTTCTACTCGTGCAGCTCTGCCAGATCACGCATCGTCGAGACGCTTTGTCGAGCCTAATGCGAGAGGGACTGCGGTACGCTCGTTTGAAAGTAATCAGATCGTCACTTTAGAGAGTCGCTTGGCTGCGTAATTCGCTGAGTTTTCATCTGCATGTTACGATTGTATTTTAAATTTTTTAAATGCTTATGCAAAGTTAGTTTCAAAAGTTTTGTTGAATCTCTCCTGCACCGTGCATGCAAGCAGCACTTTGTATATAATCTAAACCCACAAGCGGTCATAATGAAGTGATTTTACAATTTCTTTTTACAAGGTGTTGATAAACTACCTTTAAATAAGGTTCAAACCATTTTTAAAAACTACGGTATACTGGTGTGAATATTATGTCTAAACTTTAAAAGATTAAAGTGATCATTGCCAAACAGTTTTTAGAGTTTAATTACTAGATTGTACGTAAACAATGTTAATTATCAATTCAAAATTTTAGACAGCACGGCTCTAAGAATTCTGATCTTGTAGTCAATCGTTTTATTTCCAAATTGAGGAAGCGACGCAATCATATTCCTGCAATCTACATTAAACAATATAAACCGGCGGGCATAATAAATAAGAAGAGCAAAAGTGCCGAAATACCATTCATCAATTCCCTTAACTACAAGCCGTAACTTGCATGTCGGGCGATGGGCCTTAAATCACATTATTCCTTATGAATGGTCGATCGCTTATTTATACCACGTACGCCGTGGACAAAAGAACGAAAAGGCCCGTCGTGTAATGAGAAAAAGGACGCACAGTAAAGAGAGAGGGATGGATTGGGGTTCGATGTAAGGAGAAAGTGATCGGAGAGAGAGGAGGTGGCGAAGGAGGGACGATCGGGGTATACGCGCGTGCACTTGCGTCAGCACTGGCTCACCTGTCCCTTCGGAAATTGGGATTTATGCGCGAGCGGCCCGACTGCTACGCGTGGGGCCCGGGCTCACAGTCGCGTCGCGGATGCGCTGCCACGACGACCATATTATTTACAGCCGGTGCCGTGGTCAAGTTGGGAGGCTTTTCGGAAGTCGTGAGTTCGGGCTCCCTCTAAGCTGCCGCGTTGTCGTCGGCCCTTGCTCGTCTCTTCCTTCCCTGGCTGGCGAATATGCCAGTGTTCTGCGTAACGCATAAGTATCTGACTCAATGTCCATGAAATAGTAAAGTGCACCGCTGCATTGGTCGGTCGTAAGGTTTTTGCAATTTAACTGTTATTTTTAATGCTTTTACGTGCATGGGATTGTGATATATGCCGGTGGTGTTAACTACTATTGTGTTAAAGTAGGTATAACTTTTTTTGTATTTATTTTTAAAGTGTTTACTATTTTTTACGACAGCATGTTGAGCTAATAGTTTTTACGATAATAAAAGTGAAAATTCACACGATAGCTTTACTTACATTTTTGGGATGAACAATTATTTGCAGATTAGAATAATATTTCAAGGAAAATTGTAATTATCATTTTTCTTTATAGACTGAAATTTAATTTCCTTTGTATAAATATAAGTTGCCAGAAACAAGAAATAATCGGTATAATATAATGCCAACCACTTATACTTGTGATTTTCAACAGTCCAAACATCGAAGGTGAGCGAAGCGTTAATTTAGCGAATCAATACCGAATTATGAAACTCATTACATTGGCGTTCGACGAGGCTAATTCGTGTAGGGCAATCGGCAATCGTTTCTGTCCATAGCTCATTATAGCCAGCAGCGAGAGCTGTTTATCGGTCGAATTCCGTTAACTGACCATTCAGTGGGAGTGCGCCGGATTACTCTATAAGCATCGAGTGTACGAATAAAGATAAACATCGCCTCCCACCTTGCCGTCCGGAGGGATGAGATCTCCGAGCCGAAAGCACTGTTTGTCGAGTCCACTGCATCCGGAAATTCATCCGGAAATTCATCCGGAGTAGAAGGGATGGGAGGGACTGGTCAGTGCGCGGGGGTAGGACTGTCGGGGTTCGTTAGTCGATTGAGTTAGCCGCACTCTCGTTCGCGGTCGGCGCTGATTAGAACAAACGGAGCGGCCTACGCGACTCGGTTTCGTGCGGAGGCTCTTCGGGGATTTCGCGTTTCGTTTCGCTTCGTGTGGACACGCGGTGAGGCGAGCACGTGAGCCGAATGTGCCGCGCCGTCCGCCGTAATCGACGCGATACATGCGCCGAGCTCGTCTCTTTCTGGGTAAATGCCCACCGACCCCCGGGCTACTTGCCTTTGCATTGCCCCTTTACGTCCTACCAATCCTCGGTGAACGGACGCGAGCTCTGATTGCGACCGGACCTTGACTGTTCCTTTTTCCTTTAGAATACTCGCGAACTATCTTGACCTGTATACAGCTTGAAATTTCCCCAGAATGTACGTCACGTTGTTCGACGTCGTTAGGAGCTTCTACAAGTAGCCTTCGGTTCGTTGACGTATATCAGAGTGGACGTTTACTACGAAATTTAGAAATCAGTTGATTTGGTTCTTGTTATTCTGTTCTTTTTTTATCAATAATCGTTGCAAAACATCTGTTGGTGCGTAATGAAAAAATTAACTTTTCGCGGAAATTCAAGAAAGTCGGGTTGATATCGTTAACTTTCAACTAAGCTTTTGTCCATTTCGTTCCATTCTTCCGTGTTGGTACTCTCGGCAAAGTCGCCGCGGCGCTTATGAGGGTGAGGGTGAGAGAAAGAGAGGCGCGGCGGGTCTTTCGAGTGCTGCGCACACGCGTGTAATCCTGGCGGCGATTGGGGGGAGGTCGGGTGCAGACAGCGCATGCAAATCGCCAAGAGTCCCTACAAAAAAAAAAAAAAAAAAAACGAAAGAACGCGCCAATGAACGAAAGCTTGACGGCGCCGCCGCCTGTCGACCAATAAAAAGGCCCTTGAAAACGTCAAAGATGCTCGCCTGCCTACCTCCCTCAAGGGATTTTCTTTACCCTCACCTCGACTCGCGCACTTTTTTTCCTCCTTTTGCTCGCGCGGTTCATTCTCCTGTCTCTAGCCTTAGTCTCGCGCAGGAGGGGAACTCCCGGTCGTTTGACGAAGCGCTGATCCTCGGGCGGAAGTGTTGATGGGCATTCTTCTGGGTTTTCTTTGATAATGAAGAATTGTCGCGACGTTTGAGCTCTGCCTGTCGCCGAGGTTATTGACGCCGCCAACGCTGTGCCCCGGGAATTGCGACCACTTGAAAGTGCAGATCCGCGTACAAAATAAAGCAATTTTCTTTTCAGTAAATCACTTACCCGTTAGAGTTTATATAATTGAGAAAGTCGTAAGGTACGATATGTGATAGTTTTGTATTTAAGCAATGGTTTGCTTTACCCAATTTATAATTAGTGTTAATTTCTTAAGAATCGAGTAAAAAAAATCATTGGATCTTCAACATTGAGATAGACATGAGCAAATTGTAATAATTTCTGAAAATTATCTACTTAAACGCGTGAGCTCTCACGCATTCTCGCGAAATCTGAGATCTTCGTTCTCAATATTCCCACAGTTGCAGTCTTACCTTAAGCGCGCGATGATTCGTGACTCGGCACGCAAGCCAAATCCGGTGCAGTGATCTCTGCGTTGCATATGAAAGAGCGCGAGAACTATGGCGAGATTAAATTGTTAGCACGTGAATCTCAGTGTATAAATTTACAGGAAAAATTAATTTGGTAACATGCATGATTTTTCTTGTTTTTACCTAAACAGCGGATGAGAAATAAGCTTTTTTAGACAGACAAAATATCAGCGGTAGACATTTTTTTCATAAATTTTTTTCTCATCTGCTATTCGGTTAACGGGTAAGAAATTCGTTTTTTGCCCGATAAATTTTTTTTCTGCTAAAAATAATTTAGGCGAAAATAAATAAAGATACACTTTATTCAGATACATGTTCGCCGCTAATAAGCTGTACTTTTAAAATCTAGAAATTCGAAATAAAACCAGTAGCTAACCGTCGAGCGGTCGCATGTAAAGAAAAGATAAAACTAGAGACATCGCATCCGTGACTCGGCTTCACGCGACTCGTTCCGAAAAATATGTATATGTCCACCCATTCACTCGGAGCCGCTGCTTCGCCACTTACGAACGACGCTCCTCTAGTTTTCATTCATGTCCAGTCGTCGGCGACCTCGGGTCCACACGCTTCGTATAAACGAATATTATACGACGTAAGCGTGCGCGCGAGCGAGCGAGCTGCGCCGAGGAATTTTTATGAATTCGTACGATATAGTCCGCCCGTGCTTTTGTAAAGAAATTGATCGAAAATTCTGATTAGGCCGATTCTTTGCGTATGAGCGGAGAATTTGCGGCCGGTTTGCCTTTGATAATTTGTGCGCCGCGGTGGATGCTAGCGACTTCTTTTTTTTCGTTCGCGCTTTGTGAGTTACGAGCGGAAATTTACGTAGAATACGTATATATACAAAGGCGTTTATCTTGTCAGTACTGGGCAATAATGTAATTATTTGTAGTAAATATTCAGCATTGATATTTGAAAGATTTGAAATATTTATTAATGAAAATCGCTAACAATCGTGAATGAAAAATCTTTTTTTAGAAAAGAATAAAATTCAATAATCGTCTTCAATCAATATTACCATCATTTTATTTTAGTTTTAAAATTGTTTTGATATTCTTAAAGCAAAAAGATTCTGGCATTAAATACTTATTCAGTTTTGTAAATAAATAAGTCTTGGAGTTTTATTAAAAATGGTTGAGCCATATTAAAGTTTTCGTGTTATACTCACAGTAGAGATCATCCGTCCAAACTCTTTGCGTATCTTGGTACATTTCTATTCATTCCATTATATCTCAACCGCTCTACCTTTTTCACTTGACGCACGTCTCGCCACCGTCCACGTACTCAAAAGACCTGAGGCGAGAACTCGCACGTGCGCGCGCACGAACGAGTTCTCAGAAGATACGAATCTTCCTCCCGTGACCGTGCGTCTCGCGTACGTGCCCTGTGGGTTCGGAGTTAAAGTTGCGTGTCCCTAGTTTTCGTGCTCGGTTTTTGCGATTCCGCGGGATCTTGGTTCCAGTTCGCGTAAATGAAAACACTGAATGAAAAGGGGTACAACCGGCTTAGCTTAAGTGTCGACCGATATTTATGAACGTCGCGAGTGGATAACGCCTCAAGGGAGTTGGCTTTCGCTTTTATGTCGCGAGTCTTGTGATAATTTTAATTTATATGAGACTTAAAGTTTCAGAAGCGACTCATGCAAGATGATTAGTTTCGCATTGTTTGCTTAACTTGCGTTTGCCGCTTTTATCATAAAACGGACTGACGATAAGAATTACAATTTTGTTTATATATGTAATAAACTTGCATGAATCATCATAATTACTTTTGAAATTTTTCATCAATTATTTTGCTTGAGTATAAATCATGTTTCATACTTGAAAATCTGAAAGCTCTAAATAATTGGGATTTGTTAATCATTTTATACGATGATAATTGGGTAAGTTATTACAAAAGTAACGATAAAAATTATAGTTTCGAACATTAAAAGTTGAGGCATCCCAAGATTATTATATTTTTGTGAAACACCTAAAAAATAAATTACTAGAGAATAGTCATCCTAATCTAAATAAAAATAAAAAATAAAACTAACTTCATCATCGACAATTAACTATCGAGAAAGCCAACTCCCAACAACGCAGCTCTCGAACGCTCCATTAATTCTCGGGCCTTCAAAAAATGGAAGCATTATATTCCGATAAACATACATCACAGGCCCTCCCACGCGATCGATTTGGGGCGCAATCAGGGTTCGCGATCGAGCGGCTCCTGTAGCGATCATCTAATGTATTCTTACCCGCGTTCTTCCTCCACCCTATGTCCCTTACTCGAAGACAATGCGTCTCGGGCGCGCATGCAAAGCGAGCTACGGTAGCGGCGCACGGAATTATCAAATCGCAATTTATCTGGGGATTGGCGCGCCGAACTGCCGTATCCGCCGCCGAAAACGAGGAAGGAGAGAGGTACAGGGGGAGCACCGGCCACCCAGCTTGCCCGATGCCTCATCCTCATTTCGGCCAGGCCGACGGCGCCTGCACGCTCCTCCTACCTCGCTCGATATTCAAACTAATAAATAACGCGAGCGCGTGTACCTGACGCTCCGAGCCAGACGGCGCGAGCGGCCCTTATGAATCATCCGAGACAATGGAATGCAGACGAAGACGCCGCCGCCTGG
This sequence comes from Eurytoma californica, assembly GCA_035586675.1. Classification (NCBI taxonomy): domain Eukaryota; kingdom Metazoa; phylum Arthropoda; class Insecta; order Hymenoptera; family Eurytomidae; genus Eurytoma; species Eurytoma californica. The sequence goes on along the minus strand of JAXIUT010000021.1, from coordinate 2,000,410 downwards.
GAGCACCGGCTCCAGCGCGACAGGCGCGAGTCCTCAGATGCGAGTTGCACTTGCGCTTGAAAGGAACGGCAAGCTGTGGGAATATTAGCGGGCGATGCAATTTTTTTTTCTTGGAATTAGGTTATCGTTAAAAGTAATGTTTACGATTGCCGTAGTAAATATATGACACTATAGAAGTCATTTGTTTAGTGTAAAAATCAGTTACTTTTTAATTGCAGTTACATTAATGGAGTGATTATCTTCCTGTCAATAAAAATTTTTTGCTTTGAAAGCTTTATTTTCCATCACAAATTAATATGCGTATCAGCATTGTGATAAGCAATCTTTTTAAGTAAGTGAAATTATAGAAACTTAATAACTGAAGTCTCAACATTTTCGTGTTGAAAATTCCAAATAATGGCACATTATATTGAGGTTTAAAAAGTTCTACTGACGATTATATAACATTTTAGTGCGATTTTCTAATTTCGAGTCAGATTAAAATAATCCGACCTTAAATAACGATTATCGTACAAATCTTAAGTCATCAAGCAGATGCGCATATAATCAATACCCACAAATTTAACGGCTCCACGGTCTCGAGTCATCAGGCTTCAAAAGCGCTTTTAGTAAGATCACTGTCGGACATCGACCATCGGAGTAAAATACTTCAAAGTCAAACGGTCGCTCGGAAGGGGACAGACGTCAAACAAATAAATAAGCAAGTAAATGATGCGGGGTATCATGCAATATGCTCTCGAGCGCGCTCTAAAAGCGTCACGCGTCCGGCGCCTACAATGCCACTCGTTCGGGGAAAAATTGCCAAGTGTATAACGTAACGCATCCTCACCGCCTCCTCTCTCTCCGAAGTAGATTAATCGACTATAGACGTGCCTCGCGTCGCCGTAACAAAGGAGGGTGGGGGTACTGCACGGCTGTGCGACGGAATGAAGAGCCGGATGCGCGCGGGGGTGAGCCACGCAACGCGCCATAAATCAGCATCGAGGGTGGAAAGCGCTCGTGTTTGGTCAACAATGAGCGGACCACCCCCGCTGCTTCTTTTTCCCGACGCGTCCCCCTTCTGTACTCCGTAGCGCTTCGGTCACAAGTCATTACATCTCCCGAATTTTAAGAGTGCGCGCAAAGGTCCGATTTCGCGGGCTTCTCGCGGTGGTCTGGGGTCCCTCGTTAGTGTGCTCTAACGAGGCATACCGGCTCGAAAATTTTGAGCCAGTGGCTCACTCGATTTGCCACGCGCCATCATTTTTTCGAGAGGGCTCGATGCAATCAGCGGCGGGGGGTCTGGGAAGAAGAGCACCGACGAGACAGTCGGCCAGCCCTCGGCGCTCTGAAGTAATTGGACGGATATTTACGGTAAATCGGGGTGTTTCCGCAGCAGGTTTTTCATGTGATGCCTCAGATTCTTAGGCTGAATTATGATATTTTGAACAGTCGACATGTGGCTGCTGAGGGCCGGCTCGAAAACTCACCCGCCGGGTGTAGTATAAATTGACCGCTACTCGAGGATACGCCGGCTGGTATTCGAAAGCAAATAATTCACTTTGAATTTTTAAATTGGATAATAAAGTATCAATACTTTCTAACATTGAATACAAATTATCCTTTAAAAAAAGTGAAATGGAATTAATATTTTGAAGTACACCATTCTTCGAATATTTTTCCTTGCTAAATTATGTTACGAATGTTCAACAATTTTTATTTAAATTATATCAGAAAAATTATATTTTTTGATCTATAACAAAGCTATTTTTAATATGAAAAAATGCAAAACAAAACAGCAAAATATCTCAAAATAGTAGTGTGCATCATTATTTCCATTGAGTTCGCAAAGTTAGGCAAGCTTTTGCGGTGTTAAATGAAAGGCGCGAGAATTTAAATCAGAATAGCCCGGATACCGGACAATATGTTTGAAATCGTATTGTTCGAATAAACTTTGGATTTCATTCGCCCCCATTACAAAGCTCGGTTGCGTTTGGATCAACAAGTTATAGATACAATTCGGTTGACTTACATATTTCATATTACAAAATTGTCCGAAAATAAAATATCCGTTAATTATTTTAAGTTTTTAATTACCCGTATTACATATAAGAATCATTTAAAAAAAGTAATTAATCTTTTAGAAAAAAATCTATAATGTAAAATAAATTTATCGATCATACAACCACAATTATTAGGTTACATTTGCATAAATTTTAATAGTACAATATTTAAGTCACTTTTATGAGATCTTAAAACTTTTAATGTATTAAATCAATAACGTGTTAAAATGAATGCATTTCAAGTTATAAGAACTTTAAACCCACTACTTCACTTTTCGTCAGTCGTGTAAAATAGCAAAGTAAGACATTGAAGAATCACAAAAAAATAATGTTTAATTAGGAATTGATAGCGACAGTCTCTTCTATAAAAATGAAGAGACTCGCGACACGGCCAGTTTATTCAATATTTTGTACAAGTCTGCGGAAAACTCCACTACTACACCGTTTATTTTTCCCGCGAGCCCTTGACTTTACTAACGTCGAGAAGTGAAGCTAATGAATCGACGATTTACGAGTTTCGCGGCTCGCTTGCCTCTGAATCGCGAGTACAATGAATGCGCTTGTTTTAATGCAGTGCTCGTTACCCAGTCTTTTGGCTTCTTCCACTTTTTTATACGTTTGGCCATCGCTCGCCGTTGGCGTGAGTATTCGCAGAAAAAGGGGTGACAACTGCAGTACCCGAACTTTTCTGCTCGGAGTCTCGAGGATAGGGTGAAATATTTTGTCAAATTTTATTTTTTGAGGACAAGCTCGCTTCGTCACAGAGACGCAGAGGGTAACCTTTAAATTTTTGTTTTAATTTCTTTGATATTTCAGGCCTTTGTTATTATTTTTATACGTAATTGTTATCCAAACACTTTTTTCTGCGGCAATAATTACTAAAATAAAGTTTTTATTAGGAAGTCTAAATATGATTCTTTTCACTGATCATGCACCTTATTACGCACCTTATTAGTGGTTTATTTACAAGGGAAAGTTACGTTTAATTGAGCTAACCTTACCAAGAATTATTTATTCTTCAATAATATGTTCTATTAAATAATAATCTTTTAACATTATTTAATAATCATTCTATTATAAAGCAGTAATATTTTTTATCTCGACCAAACTGAAAAAATAGTAAAATGCGTTTCTAGAATAATAATACACCAAATTCGATTCTTAGCGTAAAAAAGTTTCCATGAAATTGTGAAACGTCAACGAGCAGATCATCATGCCAGAGATTCTTAGGAATTCGACCAGACGAACAACGAAATCCCTGCATCGTTCGCCGCAATTTCCAAGTGCAGTTCCGTTCGCACATAACGTAACGAGGCATCCCCTATCCACCCCGACCGTACCGGCGGCGCGAACACCCACGAGAAGCATGGGACCTCGGTGCGAGGAGGAAACGCAACGACATTAGAGTCACGAAGCGAATCACGCACATAACGTCCGAGTCCCCTGCATAATGCCCGACCAAAGAAAAGGCCGAGGTTCCTCGGCTCGGGCAGCGTGAAAGCCGCTGCCGCCCCCTTTGCTCTTTCGCGCTCGCCTATTGAGCAGCGGCGGCGATTTCCTTCCTGTGTCGCGCGAGCGCCCCGCCGAACAATATCGGCGCGCGCCGACCGCAGTATCCTTCCGCCGACGTCTTTGCTCGGATTGATGCTTTTCGAAACGGAGTATACGTCGATTTCGCGCCGGACGAATTCGAATACGTGGTGTGAATCTTTTGAGTTTCGTGATTGTGTCTTGCATATTTTTTCCGAAAGGTTATTGATTCCGCGTAATAACAAACCACTTTTAAATTAGTTAGTAACTGCTATTTTTTTTAAAATTATTTTATAAATTCGTAATTGGCGTTTTCAAATATTTTCAGAGTAATCATTTCTAAACAAAAACAACAAAAAGTAATCTATTTTTGATTAATTATCAATAGGGATAATATTTATATTTTTGCAAATTCTTTACTCAGAAACTATAATACTGCCAAAAAGGGAAAAAGCAATAAATGATAAAAGTAGCTATATAGAGACTGTAAAAACCTTCAACACTTTACAAAAAAAAATTATTGTTAAATGTAAGTAAAATAAGAAAAACATTAGGAAATTTATAAAGTCTACGTAGAATTTTATTACAACTGCTGGACAACTATCATCTTTTGTTATTCTTGTAAACTTTATATTTTAGAAAATATTTATTTTAATAGATGGGGTATAATGTTTTAAGTTAGTTTTTAAGGATTTATCAAACGCAAACATTCGACAATGGAAGTTCTTAGGGATGTTATAGCGTTTGATAAAATATTATTCCAGCCTATGTACAGGTGACTATATTTAACTCTATAGGGCTTACTTCATGTAATATATCTGGTTAAATAAATAAATAAACTTGATTTTACTTTACTCAAAACTTGATAAGTTTTGATCAAGCTTTCGAAAAATAGTATTTGTTGGCGTCTATCAAAACAAGGGGAATCGGGGGAATCAAAACAATGCAGGGGGATTATCGGACCTCCCACTGAATTCCTGTTTAATCCATTATAATTCTGATAAAAACTGGAGAACCTTCTTCGGACTACTGCAGGACGGTACACTTGTCTCTGTATCCGATTGAATAGCCACCTATCAGTATCTAATGATGAATCTTTAGTTTTTTTGTCCTTACATCTTTATTATTGCATTAAGGACAATTGTCACATTTCAAATCACAATCGGCTTATGGTTGTAGCTTATCTTTTATTTAAATAAAAGTACTCGATTGAATTACTAGTTATTTTTATACTAAGTAGGTTTATTCAAATCAATACGATGGCTACTCGAAAAACCACTAAAAGATAATATAATTTTGATAATTCCATTAGTCAATTCAACGTGCTCCCGCCGTTTGTCAAGAATAAGCCGTGTATGGCACAAAATTAAACGAACGCGCGCATGTGCGCGTCCGATCGGGACTCACGCGTCCCGTAAACCGCAGAATGCGCGCCATACTGCCTGCCCCTACTTTGGCCCGAGACTTCCCACTATAACGTATCCGTGTGCGCGTCACGCGAGGCCCGACGTCATTATCGGCTCCGCGCGGGCCAGATGTCCCTCGCGCGTTCGCGCGAACGCCCGCCGCAGATATCCGGCTCAACCAGAGTGACCTAATGACTCGCCGTCGCTCTTTTTTACCCTCCCCCTATTTTTTCAATTTGCCGGACGCGCGCGTTTCCTTATTTCCGCTTCGGCTCTTTGATTTGCGCGCCCTCGATTTTTGCGGGGATCCTTTGTGACCCAGCCGTCTGTCGGATTCAAGCTCCAAGCTTACCAAACTTTCTGAAGGGGGTGTGAGAAACTTCGATCGAAGATGACCCGTGAAGCGCGGAGATGGGTGGGGGCAGATATTGGTGGAAGTTTTGGGAGGAAGGCTCGATTTATCATTTCCGTTTCAAAAGCTGATGCGAGCTTTTCTCACCCATGGTCTTGGAGCAAGACCACGTTTTGAACGGCTGCGTACACGGCGCGGCTTTCATTACTTGTTTACAGTTCATATTTTATATACCAAACTACTACTTTGACAACACTCTAAATTCAATTGATTTCAATATGTATTGTTTCTTCATGTTGATTCGAATTTTAATTTACGATAAAATTAAAGGATTATACAATAGACCTTTATTTTGTTCAAGAAAACGTTGCCATTGGATTGATAGTCTTTATAATACTTCATTTATTTAATTTATCATTAAAGTATTTACGTGTAATGTACGAAATTAATAGTTTTGTTTTCGAATGCTGCAGGAAAATTTTAAATCCGTGGCACTGATAAAAACTCATGCTTTTAGTTTTTAGTCCAGAGTTCATATATAGAATTTTAAATAAAAACTTGTTCTTTATTCATCAGGTATCTCTAATCCAACCATTAAAATACAAATAATGCTATCCGTAACACTTACGTTATAGTAGGTTGAGGTTAAGTGTAAACTTTCCATCGGTATTTTTCGCGCTCGATTCCCATGTCCTGGTCAGCGTTAACATTTACGCAGAATGCACGTCGAGTTCCGGGTCCATTAGCAATCTTTGCGCGCGGAAAAGCAGCGGCAATTGCGGGGGAGAGGGGACGTGGGATATGCGATGCAATTTGCCAGTCGATCCACGAGGGTGGCGTGTTGCGACATCGCGTTGCTGTTTCGCGGGCACTGCACGCACGTCGAGTAGCTTCGCTGGGGTCGCGAACACGACGGAGGGATCTGGAGGGAGGGAAGAACTTTGATGTCGCTCGGTGAGCCGCGAGCTGGGGGAGGTTGAGTTACGCCCACCTCGCGCTCTGCCTGCCTGGAAATTGCAGATACTTTGTTAGTGCGTAGCGCTCGCACTCGCACGAAACTCGCGACAAGATCAAGGTTGACTGCTGGAACGGGTAAACTGGATCTTGCGAGCTATTGGGTTTTCATGTTTTCTTATGATTCTTGCACTTGAAGGAATAGATTCAATAGAGCTGATCTCTCACTATTAAAATGCAGCAAATATTACTTTATATTTCAGACACGTGATCATTTATTAGCTAATTTAAAAAATATTTTACTATTTAAAGAAATTCTTCACCAAAAACAAGATTATCGTAGGATACTTTAATTCTCCCTGAATGTTGGTGTAAAAGTATAGTAGTTTGCAACATCCGGCGTATCTCATAAATAACATTTCAAAGGCTCGCGACGACAAAGCGCATCTTCCGGCGGCAAAGTCAATTGAACCGCGCAACGTTTTTTCGTCGCGCCACCTGCGAAGCGCCGAGGGGGAGCTAAGTATAAAGACTCGTCCGCGCAAAAAGGAGGAGGCGGGCCTGGGGCGCCGGCGTTATGGGAACTCGCCGCTACTCCAGCGAACAGCCAAATGAGCCGCGAGTGCCGCGGAAAGAGAACAAGTATCAGCGCTCTCAGCCTGTCTAATTGGAGCGCTACGTTTGCAATTTCATAACTCGAGCACGGACGGATTTAAAAGACTGTTTGCTACCGAATTACAGAAAGGTATAATTTTTTGTATTTAACATTGCCACCGGACTGGTTTGACGAGGTCGACGATACTCTGATTACCGCTGTACAAATGAAAATGAAGCGCGTGATTCTAAATTATAAAATGTCGCGGGCGTCGACGTGGGACGTGACACCCGTGGATCGAGGGCATTAGCGAGAAAAATTTGCATAAAGCTGCGTTTTTTGCTAGTACCTGAATTACGCAAGCGTGTGATGGAAGAAATAAAGTTGACGACACGCAGTCCAAAAGAGAATTTTTTGACTAAAGCAGGTGTTTTTAATGAACTTTCTTTACAGTATAATTACTAAGAGAATGAATTTTGAATCTTGATAATCTGCACTATTTGTTTTTCCAAATTGTCTTGATAAAAACCCAGCTAGCTTTTTTGTAATTTCTTTAATTTTTCTAAGAATATTATTCTTTGTCAAATTTAATAAATAGATTTTTATTCTTTGTAAAGGTAAAGAATTTTGCTATGTAAAAAATGAAACAATTGTTATTGTATATTTAGAATTTGTCAACTATGAACTAATTATTACACTGTGTTAATTAGTAACGATTTAAAAACTGTCATTAATCTGACTTGCAGCAAATATTAGTTAGATTATCTTTAAATTGCTCAGCCTATAGATGAATAAATGAGTGCTTCAATCTGATATTTGACCGTGCATATGCATACTTTAAATTTTAATGTTAGGAATCTCCTATAATCGTCAGTCGACTATATCATTAGATCATAGAAAGAAGTAGCCTATCTCTTTAAAGTTATCTATAAGTTAATGATTTAGACGTTAATAAAAAGTAATCGAGAAAATATTTAATAAAGTTTTATGACATTATATTTTGTACTATGCATTATTTATGATAGATTATCTACTTGATATACGATATTTGCATTTAATCAGTTTTTATAGATACTAGTGCAAGTAGTACTGGTAGAAATGGCCACAAAGTACAAAAAATAGAAAAAATAGAAAGTGAATCAGAATCGCAGCTAACATGTCCATCTGTCAATTCTTTGAACGTGTTTTTTAAATACTATATCATTTCTGAATTGAGGTACTTCAATATACCTAATTTCTTAATTAATAAAATATAAAAATATAAGTGGAATAAGTAGAAAAAAATAACTTTTTTTTGAAGAAAATTTATTGTAAATATTGCGATTTTATCTCTCTTAATGAATCTACGAATGCAATAAATTTTCAATAAAAAAAGTTTATATCCGCGCTTCGTTATGTGGATTTTTGGCGATGCACTGGATAAGTTTTTGATTTTTTCGAGCTCTTATATTACATTGTAATGAAGGAATACACGGCGTATCCTCATCGATTATCAATGAAGCATAATGATAGATGGTTTTCACGATATTCCAACTTTACGAGTGATGCTAACGTTAATTATAGGAGCAGTACAATACCATGTGATTTTATCCGCACAACGCAAAACCTTCCTGGATAGTTAAAAGTATCAATGTTTATCTTAACCAGAGATACAGAAATTTCGCACTGAACCTGTGAGAAAAATGGATGTAATCGTTAATTTTCTTTATAGCTACTTACCTTTTTTGTAGAATTATATACTTATAAAAACATTTAATGATATTGATTGATGTTAATCCCAGTTAGTATAGCTTCTATAGAAATATGTACTGAAAAATGTATTAAAAATATTTTTCTTGTTAAATAGTTTTACATATCTATTTTATAAGTACATATAAAAAAAAACATTTTATCTAATTTTACCGACGCAGAACAACAATTAAGTAGTTACACTATAACGAACATTCTTTATTTTTGTACTGTCTTAAACGTAAGCTCTCGCATGTACTTAAAATTAACTAAAGGAGTGTTCCATGAAAAACGGTATATCGTCGATCGGCACTGGCAGGCGTGCCACGAGCGCTGCGAACAAAAGAGCAATTAAATCGCAATAAAGAAGGAAAAATTTCACGCATGGTACCCTGACGAGTCCACTTGATTACAACGGCCCTCGTCGATTCTCGTCGGTGTGCCGGGCGAGTCGAGCGCGCGCTCGTCCAGTTATTCTTGTGCACTTAATTACATTCCAACTTGTGCGGTTCAATACAATTAACCTTATTTACAATTCGTCGTCGTTTCGCAACGTGAGCACGCCTGTGGCTTACAAAAACTAAGATATTGCCCTATTAGTATTTTATGGTGCGAAAATGGCGTTCTTGGCTAATTGATTTCTCTATAGCTTTATTAATTGAATTTTGTATCTTTAATAGTGCTTCATATTTTATAGGAATTAGTTAATTTAAGTAATCGATAGAACGAATGTCTTATTTTTGAAGAAATATGTAATACGGACAGTGATTTACAATAATCATTTATACAATGATAAACTTAGTTAATTAAATTATAAAGAGTAGGTGGAAAATTGATTATTATCAGAAAAGATGTTAGATATATAATGCTATAGTATTCAACTCGTGATTGTAAAATTGCTTTCATTTACACAGGTGTGCATCCCAAGATCAGATAAGCAAATTACTATATTTATTTTTTGACGAGCAAGATTTAACACTTATTAATTCATTTCTAAAATATCATTGCTATTTTTATATCGAGTAAATCAAATGAAACGAAGAATTTTTAGGGAAAACTAAAAATCTCATTAACAAATACTAAATTATTTTAAAGCCATAATTTTAATATTGATATTTTTAAGATAATTCCTCCAACAGTAGTTAAAGTATCCGACACTTATCCAAACTCAATCTATTTACACTTCTTTGTAGTAGTATTTCTAGTAGTCTAAGTACTCTTTTAGTTAGAAGATTACTCAACGCGATCTAAGACGAGTTCATATACGTGTCAGTCATGAAACAGACTTAGGGCACACCTGTGCTTCCAATAAACACCGAAAGTAACAGCCTTACGTCGTTAAAAAGAGACTAGAAGTTGAACACGCCGCAGGCGTAAAAAAGAGATACGTTGTAGAACGTGGCGACGGGGCCTCATCCGGGCCATGATGGTCGTCGTCGTCTGGTCACGCTGTCGAGTGACGACTCACATGCGCAGGCTCGCGGCTGGGATGCGTGACTTATGCGCGCGCGCGCGAGTCGGGGTCTCGCGCGGCTGCCCCCAAATTGCCTCAAATTATTGGCCTCTTTTGTTTTCCCGTCGCGCAGCGCGCGCTCCGCCGCCGCCGGCCGTGTCATTTCTATGCGCGCTCGCATCGCCTATCCGTCTCCTACCCTCAGGAGGACGAGCTGCGGCTCACTCGCAGCTATAGTACTTTTTTTATTTTAATTTAAGACAGTTGAACAGTTATTTTTCGCTAAAGCTCGGGTAGCAAACTTCACCCTAAAAAATATCATTTTACTCCCTCTACGGAGATCAATGAAGTGGACTTCTCAGGTAACTAGGGTGAAAAAATATTGTTGCAAGGATGATTTGATGTATTTCTTTTGGTGATAGTTAATCAATTTCATAATTAGGGATAAATTTTTTCAAAAATGATTCTTCAGTTATTAATTAGAATAATCCGTGAAGTTGAGACGCACTTAGAAGTAACTAATTCAGTAGCGGTTATTCATTGGAATTTTAATAATTTGCGTACCATTTAACCAATTTATAGTTATCTGACGCAGTTCAGTGAATTTGATTAAAAATATATTAATTACAAAAAAATAAAAATGCAGAAAACAAATAATTAAAAATAAAAGAAAGCATGAATTAAAAGGACATTTCACTTTTTGCGACCGCAAACTGCAAGTATCAGCAGGTCTTGGCAGCGAGCAACGCAGTTCGAAGTACATTTTAATTCGCCCGAGCGACCGTGGCCGTTGCTCGAGCGTCGGCAACTTCATCATTGGTCGCGGCGGCGCTTCGCGCTTTTTTCTCCAGTTCCGCGTCGCCGGGCCGCCGCCTCGGACGCTCGGTGACTTATTCATTACCGCCGCGCGCCGTGTAACGAGCCCCGGTCAACGAGTAGGTGCAAACACCGCTTCCGCTGGCGACACTCGAAGTCGATGAGCGCGACGGCGGTATGAAGGACAACCATGTAACTCGCGACTTTCACCTCGCTAGTAAACCAATTTCTCTGCGCAGCACGATAATTTGACTCGATGTGTAGTTGATTATTATATGCAATTCTTTTATGGTGAACATTTTCGGGGAATTTATTTTTCGTTTTTTCCATTTTTTGTTAGATTTACATTCAATATTTAAAAATTATACTTTTATGTACAATTTTGGAATACTAGTAGTTATTAAAGTTGAATGGCGGCTTCTACCGAATACTAAGCGTGTACTACGACACTGAATTCGTGCTTCTTTTACTCATCAGAATATACACTCGACAAGATTTTATAATTCTAGTCTACAATTAGTGATTACGGCATATAAAAGAAACGGGACTGCCAGGCGTTTCCTTTGTAATTTTTCGCTTCTAAAACTGATATTCTTTCGTCTCTACAACTGTCGTCATAAATACAACAGAAGAAACATCCTCTTCTACTTAACTGTAACTTTGAGCAGGTACATTTTTATAACGTTCGCATTATTATTTCTTGATAATGCATAAAACACTTTGTAAGGACGCACGTGTCATTATTCTTTAGGTAAAAAATATAAACGTACTTTCAAATATTTCATTGAAATAGTAGAGCAATTATTCTTTTTACACGTTCTTAAACTAAATTGATTGCAAGCAATAAGACTTAGCGAGCACACCCTTTACTGGCGTTTCGAGCACGTAAATTACAGGTTGTACGTGCAGATCAATTAGATTTCAATAAAGTAACCGCGTGCGGTATCCATTCCGTCTTCTCGTTCGCTTTTAAAAGTCAATAAAGACTGGTTATGTTCACATATGCACATACTTATAAACATCTCGCTTCCGTAATGGATAGACATGAATTTTTTAAAACTGAATCTACTTTTATCAGAAGTAATTACGTTAAATTTTAGTTGTGCTCTGTATTATTTTATAAGTTTATCATTAGCAAAACTTCAAACAGTGCATGTGTAATTGGAATACAAATGATTTTTAGAAAGCCAAATGGATTCGAATTGTACATCGCGGTCATATTTTTTCCTTGAATACTTATGGATGGATGGTACCAGTTAAATTTTCTTACCTTCAATTTCTGAAAAATCTTTAAAATCAACAAAGCATCGTTTTTAAATCTAAATGCGCTGCACAAAATACATTATAGACCCAGCAAACAAATTCAAATAAGGTAAAGGGCATTAAGATGCAACGAATCGAAGAAAGCCGCGGCGACACGATATCTATCTACGTTTTATCTCGATGCGATAAATCGAAGCGTGAGCGAAACAAAGAGGAAACGAAAAGAAGACGCCGGAAGAAAGCCGGGGACCCCGCGACTCGAGGCGCACGCGAGGCTCTTTCGCCGTCGCGCATTCGGCGCTGCTCTTATAGCCGCTTCTCGATGGAATATACATGAGTGACGTTTCCGCGAGCGCGCGATCGATTTAATTTGCCTGGGCCGTGGCGAGCGCGGAGCCGTGCTTAATGCCCACTCTGCCCCCGGCATCATTGCCGTCAATAACTTTTTTCTTTTCGTACCTACAGCACCCTCTTTGTGCACCCGCTAAGTGGCGCTTCTTTTTTATGCCGCCGGGAGGTAACTCGCTGTAATTTTCCTATGTGCGCACGGGACTGCGCTTGCTCCACCCGCAAAGAGTCATTCCCTTTTTCGTGTCGTTTATATGCAGCTGGATTTCTCGTTTACTATAGGTCATAATTCATTACAGTGTACAATATTTATTACAAATGCGTGATTCTACTTATTAAATTTTTAATTTGTATATGGCCTTATCTATATTTAATCAGAGAAATCAAAACGTCAATATATTTCGCTTATTACTTAAATGTGAGAAAACAACTCTCTCGAAATATAAGTGTGAAAAGACCAAAAAATCACTGTTCGAGTTAAAACTGAATTTTAATTGGCTCAGAATTTAGTAGAATCGAGTACTTTTTACTTATCCTTCAGTTTATTAAACTTTAAATTGTAAAATTTATCATAATCAAGTAATCTATACAGTATTTTAGTGAACAATTTTATCTTGGTGAACAATCACAGAATGTTAGATTTTATTCAAGAAAAATTATCCAAATTTCCAATGCGATTGATCAACGATTTAATTTTCCATAACTGTCCAGCCTATTTCATAAACAAGCCTTAAGTAGCATATTTCCGTAAAAATCATCCACCAAGTCAGTCTACAAGTAGCTTGTACAATACCCGAGTGTAATCGATTATCGACCGCCTGAAATGCTCTCTCTTTCCCTTTGTTTGACATGTAGATTTTATAGTGGTGACTTTATTTAAACCAAGTTACGTTGGCACATCTCCGCTTTCTCCGTCAAAGGAGTTTTACACAATTATGTTCGCGCGTGTGTAAAGTTGCGTAGTTACCGAGGTGCGCGCGGTTAATAGCGCAAAATAACAGTAATTGCTTTACTTTTGCCGATATCGTTGATGCTTTCAGAACTGAAAATTATCATGACTCTTGTAACAGAATATTTAATATATTCTGAAAGTTTTATATTGGACGCAAAATTTCAAATAAATGACTTATGAAATTTTACGTTGGAGAGGAAAAATTTCAAGGAATGACGTTCATTTTCTGGGTTATAAGTTAGTTAAATTTATTATCCAAAATCGGATTCTTTAGATTTAACTGCAAGTATCTTAAGAATTAATTTATTTTAATAAATTGTTAAAGAAATGTTGAAGTATTGAAAAAAATGACTAACATCTATTTACGAAGTATCTTGAAGCGCAGCGTAGAGAAACAACTTGCACCCGGATCAATACTGGGTTATTTTGTTATAATGCTGGAAATACTGTTTATTATTACGCGCTTGATCTAATTATAGGCGGTTCTTATTTATGGAAAAAATGCGTCGACGACCATTAAACACTGTACACAGTAGTCGAAGGTACATTTCCGCCGTAGCCTGGCTCGACATTTTCCCACGAGCACGCAATCATCGTTATTACCGTTCATTATAAATATATATCTAAAGCTGAATGCTCGCACGGCAATAACTATAAACCACCGCGTTTTTCATAAATTTTAACCGCGTTAAAAATGCAAACGCTCGTTTATGCTCGCCGAATGAAATCATTAAGTACGTTGTTTATTAATAAAAACATAATCCGCTCCCTCAAGCTTCAAATTATGAAAACAGCGCGTCTGACTTTAAGCATTTTCCGCGTATGAGAATTCGAATCTTTTTTATTTCAAAATAATTTTTGAACTTAGAAAAAATTGAAACTTTCAAATCGAAGCAGGGTGGACGATCCAATCATCGTCGTAATAGTGAACATGAGGTACGGTCTACTTATGCGCGTCAGCTCAGCGACGACATGGGGTTATGATAGGATCGTCAGGCCGGTGAAAATTGCGGAGTCGAGGCACCTCTGGCGCCGAGGCAGGAGGAGAGGAATCGATCGATGCAGTATCCCCTCGTCGGGATAGCCACAAGTCCGGCAGCGAGAGTCGGACAGCCACCATCGATCCTCCTGAAGTACCATTAACGTGGGTGGCCACCATGATTTTTCCTCTCCTCTCGCACGCGCAACAGAGAAATCCCGGCGACACCTATGCGCGGATCCGCGACCAGAGCGCGAGGCGGACCCCGTATAAGGCCCCCCAATCGAACGGGAGAGGGTCCGCGCACCGCGAGAGAGAAGGAGCGGCGCGCGGGTTAGGCCCCCCGTGGGCTTCGGAACCAACCAGGCTCCCCGAACGCCGAGCGCCGAGCTCTCGTAGCCACACCTCTGCGAACTGCATATACGTTCGTTCTCTCTCTTCTCTCTCGCTCCCTCCTTTGCCAGCAACTCCTTTGAGGTGCGCCGTCGGCTGCCTCTTCTCTTTCTCCTTCTCTTTCTCTCACTTTATCACTTGGCACGAGGGAGAGAGTTGAGTGTCTCCTTGTCTTTTTCTTCGATTTTGCCTTTCTTTTTATATCGTTCTCTCTCGCTCTCACTTCATCCTTTTTTTTATTTTCTTATATTTGCCGACTGCGACTGCGTTCGCCCCATAAATCGTCTGCGATCCACCAAGATCAGCTTTTTTTCTGGTACCGTGAGGAGAGCGAGAGGGCGAGAGTAAGATTGTTTCCTTTTCTCGACACGCTCAGGAGAAAACGAGAGCTGGGGCCATCTGGAGGACTGAATCGTAAACTGCAGATGCAAGATGCAACGAATTGCAATTTAGCCATGTCGCCCTCATTTTTTCAGTTTCTTCCTTGTAACGTGGCATAAATTCCCATCAATGTTGATTAGTTTTTTTAAACTTTAAAAGGATAGGAAAAAATTTGAAGATGCTTAGCAACGTAAAAATTTTGGAACGAAGTTCCTTATGGCGGGCCTGAAGCCGGGGACCAAAATACGAATTTTTCACACCCGTTTCCGTAAGACGGGTCTATGTGAAAAAACGGACACCCAAACCCGTAAGACGTGAAAGTGTAAGAGACAGGAAAAAGTACTGCCGCCGCTTTTCCCTCTCTGTCACTCTCACTGCAAGAGCAGGACTTTCGGATAGATTTTTTGACACATTATTTCTGTCTCCCTTCCTCTCTATACCAGAATATTCTTTGCGTCGACACATGTTTTTCTCAAAACGAAAAACGGTTGAGGATCCCTGACTGCTCGTACTGTTTGGCCTGTATTAAAACACTAAGACAATAGGTAATCCTAAAGGGTCTTTATGACCGACGGATCCGGCTCGAGACTCCTTAGGTCGGCGGTCCGGGTCTCTCTCTCTCTCTCTCTCTCTCTCTCTCTCTCTCTCTCTCTGCGCTGTGACTGGCCTAAGGGCCTATATTGTTGGTATATTTTACTTTTTTTTTGTATTTTCATAATAGTATATCTATTAATATTTATTTATGTATACTAACCGGACGATGCCCTATTGCCTATGGGTACTGCCAATTGATACTGTCAATAAATATTAATATTATTAGTGTATAAAACTTCTCTACCAAAGAATTTTGTTTTAAGTATTCTCTGTATATATTATTTTATTTTTACATATTTGTAATTTTTATAAGACTGAAATTATTTATTTATTTTGTAATTATTGTATTTATATTTTTGTCCATTGGGCAAATAAAGAGGATCTATCATCTATCTATTGTCTATCTCTCTCTCTTCCTCTCTTTCTCTCTTTATCTCGTATCTGTATAGTACGTTAGATAATTGGTG
Organism: Eurytoma californica; assembly: GCA_035586675.1. Lineage (NCBI taxonomy): Eukaryota > Metazoa > Arthropoda > Insecta > Hymenoptera > Eurytomidae > Eurytoma > Eurytoma californica. The sequence goes on along the minus strand of JAXIUT010000021.1, from coordinate 1,984,157 downwards.
GCGACTCCTCATCTTATGCATATAAACAATTTATGTAGGTACATGAAAGCTGTAACATCAAAACCTTTTTCATATTTGTTATTCGGATTTCTCAGTTATACTATAATCGTGTAGAAGGTAACAGTGCGACCAACATAACTTTTCCTTTCAGTTTTATTTAATGTATTTGATGATTACAAACGTTTATTTGTATTTTAATATTTTGTGAAAAAAGCGTTCAGTGCGTTGATATCAAGAAAGTGCTAATTATTGAAGTGAAAATTGTGATAGTGCGCTATTAATAAAACAATAAAATAAATGGACTTGCAGTAGTAATAATAGTAATTTATATTTTACCAAAAAGTAAAATTGAGGATATAAAATCTTTCATTTATCGGACACTCTTAGATTATATACTGTGGATAAGGATTCTACTGCGCTTGATCTAAATTTACATCAAGTTCCACTAATTTTGGCTGGCGATTTCAACGTTAACTTTGCAGATGAAAAATCACAGCCACTAAAATCATTTTTACTCAATAAATTACACTTAAAAATGAACCACAACCCAGCAGAGCATACTACAAAATATGGTACTACAATTGATGCTATATTTTCGAGGAATTTGGAAAAAATTGAATCACAAACATACGTTTCTTATATTTCAGTTATCACAAACCCATAGTTTCTATAGTAGAATTAAATGATTAGATGATTTAATTTATAGTTTAATAAAATGTAAATAAATAAAAATATGCATTTTTAATAAATAAAATAATTTGTTTTGTCTGTTTAATTAATTACGTTTTTAAATCTCATATTTTTTTATGAACGAACAACCACTTACCGATTATCCGACGTACTATCCTGTAAATAAATTCAACATGCAATAACATCTATATGTATAGTGGCGGTAATAAGCCAAAGGAACTTCGTTCCTTTCGGGGGTCTCTTAGACACACATGTTTTTATTACTTATCAATATATTCGTTTTTTCTAATGATTTGTTAGTGTGAATTTAAATTGTGAGTAAATAGTCGTTGGTACATTAAATCATTTGAACGGTTTAAGATAAGAATAGTACATTATGCACCGAGGGAAATAAAGTAGTCTGTATCGAGCGAAGCATGGGCGACTATCGCGTAGGGTTCGTACAGCATACTGTATTCACGAGTGCAATATACGATTTTTTAACATTCACTATTGTAAAATTCGCATTTCATTTTCGCCGAGATGGAAAAAAAGGCTGCATGTTGATTGTTTAATCTCACTCTCGATTCCAATTTTTGTGCCTGAGCCGAAGGCGAGGCTGGGGACGAGAGTGGGGATAGGGAATCATGGTAGCGCTTTTTTCCAGCTCGGCGGGAATAAAGTGAGAACTAAATAAATAAGTAAATAAATAACCAATTACCAGCTTAATTGAATATGACTTTGAAATATCAAGTAACAACAAATTGATTGCAGGCAAAGATTAAGTTATATCACTCATCTAATTGTGATAAAAAAAAAGAAATTAAAAACTCACTTGATATGGAGTAACTTGACGAAGTGAAAATTAAATGAGATTCCGTGTAATTTATGCATATATAAACGAATTTTTTTATTTTGAACTGCAATTTGCATTAATTAAACCTTTTTTTATACAGATAAAATAGCAGTATGTTTTAGTTTACTCTTAATAATAATTTCTTTTTGTTACGCTGGTTTTAATCAAACACAATGTTAGACAACAAAATTTACATGAAATTTTTTCAGTTACATTTAAAAAGAATATTTCTGAAAATATGAAATTATCATTGCGATACAAAAATGTCTACTGACCTTATCTTAGAGTTTGTGATTGTTAATCATCCACCAAATATCGTATCCAAGAGCGAAGTTGCAACAGCGTCGGCGTCGTCGCGCTGGCGCGCGAAGCGGAACGTTTTCGCCTTGGCGTCGCCGTCATCGCTGGGGCCGGGCGTCGTTTATGCATGCCTCGCTCGCGCGATTGGCGCGCCGGGGACGCTGTCGTGTACGCGCGCACCCGCCTGTGAGGCTATTGACCAAGGCACCGCGTTGGAGGTCTTTTTGCCTCGTAAGGCGAGAGTACATCGTATACCCGGCTGCACTGTTAGTCGGTTTTGACGGTAAAAATTTATTTATTTTTTTCAGAAGTATTTTTGCTTCCTCCTAGAGGAAGCTTTGTAATAGTAAAAAAAAGTTTCTCTAAAAACGTGTTAGAAGTTGGTTTTGAAGTGTTTTGGATAAAATTGTTTTTTGAAAATGTATGGATGTGTGTGTGTGTGCGTGCGCGCGCGCTCTTTTTATTTAAAAAAGCTCTTTTCCCTTAAATTAAACGGTTAAATGATTTGAAAAAAATCATGGTAATGAAGAACATAAATGTCTATAACCTGTAAAAATTTCAATCAATTCTAACTACTATTTTCTGAGAAAAAAAATTGAAAAAAATGTTTTTTATGTCCAACGTTTACTTAAATAAAAATTCACTTGAAGCCTTTAATTCACTTGAAACTTTAGAAAAATATAGATTTTGTGTGTACATCGAACATATTTTATATTAGAATAATTTTTTATTTTCCATATTACTATATGGAGAAAAATGTTGCATTAAATTTTACGGTAAAATCTACGAAAAATTAGTATAGTAGCCACTAATCGACAGACAAATTTGTTTTCTATTAAAATTTGCTAGAAACTATAATAAAATTAAAAAAAAAGTAAATTTCAGAATCGAACATATAGTAATTTTTAGTAGAAGGTATGTATACTAATATTTATTTTTTCTTATTTTAAAAGAAATGTTTGAATTTTTTCTTAATCATGAACATTGCATTTGTTATATATCTTTGATGCTCTTTTCTTTTTTTGCTCCTTTTTTCGTATGAATACTCTCCATGCAACATTTTTATTGCATTTATATATTACTCCATTCGTTTATTGTACACAATCAAATCTGTCGTACATGTAAAACAAACCTAACAACACCTATTTCTAAATTACATTACAACATGTCGAACCCTACGCTTAAGGGGGTCATATACCTAAATAATTTTTTTTACAAAATCATCTAAAAATAGTATATTTTGTCACGGGGGCGGAAGGGGATTATTTGCCTCACGAGACGTTTTTTGGCCGAGCGAAGCGAGGTCGAAAAGTCGAATGAGGGAAAAATCCTCTTACGCCCCAGTCGCGAACTGCATTTTTCACCTTGAGGTTAGAGTGGTGAAAAATAAATTTACAAGCATAAATAAAATTTTATAATAATACCTTAAACATATATTAAATTTATAACAAAATGGACCAAAACTGAAGTCCCTAAGGCCATTTTATCTTAACTTATATAAATTTTAACATTTTGTCTTTGGCGTAACCTGCAGCCTTAACCAATTGATCAATTTTGATGAGGTTTGGCTTAAATTGTTGTCAATTAATGTCATTTGTGCCTGAAGAGTTTTATCAGTTAAAATTATTTAAATAAATATCTCAAAATGTATAAAAACTATTTTAATTTCTTTCATTTCATGAATTTATACAGTTTTTTAAAACAGATCAATTTTTTGAAAATTTTTTGAAATATGACCCCCTTAACACATATTTCGCAATTGACACCGTTTAAAATTAATGATAGAAGCTTTCTAAATCGTTCTTATATATTAACCAAGCTTGCGTCTGACCACTTGCGAGTACGCGACGCTACCTAGTGCGATCTGTGGACTGTTTTCATAAGTGACATCTGCAGCGCTGGACATCTGTACGTTTCCTCGAGAATTTTCCAATTTTTACCATAGTTTATACCAAAATCTTGTAGAAGATTCATTAAATTTTAAAAATAGAATTTTTACTGTAATAAATACTAATATTTGGTGCAAATGTTTTGCACTTTTTAATATTATGTATATAAAAATATAATACAAGTTTACTAATCATTTATATTGAAATACCAAAGTCCTCCATAGAACGAGTTTGTCTGTCGATTAGTAGAGATTATACTAATTTTTAATGAGATTTTTCTCCAGGTATTTGATGTTTATCATGGGGATTTAAAAAAAGTCTCATCGATGATAATCTTTTTTCTTTGAGTCAGTTAATAATAGATCAATTAGTCCAGTTATTTATTATAATTGACTTAGGCCAAGTACGCTTACTTTTTATTTTCTTTGTTAATTCAAGCAACTTTCAATCAATATAAAATTGCCTTATTTTTCATAATTCATTCTTTTAACTAAAGAACATACACATTTAAGCGCAGAAAGACACTTCACTAATCTCTACAGTCCAAATTCGTGAATTAAAGTTTCATCGAAAGTCCGATCAATCGCAAAAATCCATTCGATATCTCAAGCTGTACAAAGTCCTGAAGACGTAGAGCGTTCGGGTACACACCACACTCCGAGCGCGCCCGGATTGATGGGTGGGGGCTTCCTCATCGCGTCCGCACCGTCCTAATCGAGTCGGCGAGTCCATAAAGCCGCGCTCGCGCACGCATACATCACTCGCCGGCGTATTTACTGGGCCCACGACTTAGCCGCCATTCCTCAATCGCGCATGCGACCTTCGCCTCCGCGGAAAGCTCGCTACCGACCGCAAGTGATTCATCGTGCGACGACGAGTTCACATTTCGAGAAGCTGTGTGCCGCTCTTTTTATATATGCTTGAGCGAGAACAGCTACCGCGCGGAAATTGCGATGCACAAGGCGATGCGCCGGAGTCCTGAAGACCGCTGAGAATTATTTACGAGGCCGCCTTTGCCAGTTGCCGACGAGCGAGAATCGAGCTGCCGCTGCTCGTCCACTTGCCGGGCTGTCGTGTTGTGCGATTTTCCAAGTTTCTTTTATTTCGGAGCTGAATGCCGCGCTGCTCGATTTTGTCGGTTATCTTGCTTTCATTTCGTTCTGGCTGTCTCAATGGCTACATGTTGCACACGATGAATTTATTAAGTTGTAAACTTTGCTAACTAACAGAGCACTGATGAATATTGAAATATTAGAAAAATGAAAACAGTTCTACAGCGCGTCTTACAAAATATATAATAAATTTATATCTTTATATTTTAATTAAAAACTGTCTTGACTGTTAGCCATTTCTCTAAGTCATATTGTGATACTGATGATTTAGTAAAGTAACATCATAAATTTAATGTCATTTGCGTTTTTAAATGCCTTGTTTTTAGAAAGTATTCTTTAGATTATGGGATTGCCATTTTCTTTTGAAGTTTTAGTTAGTAGGTATCACAGAATTAGAAAGAGTTTATGGTGCATCAAATAAGAACAAATTAAGGTTTCTAGGAAAATCAAATGTGAATTATCTAAATGATGTAATAAAAACACTAATAGTTACACGTATAATATAATGTACTACTCGCAACTGTTAAAACAGTAACTATTTACTGATTTCCAGAAATTTATAACAAGAACTTCTTTAAATTATTCATAAGTACATAGTGATCGCCTACAATTTATTGAAAGGACAGGGAGTAGATGAAATTGAAAGTACTGCAAGCTCTCGCAAGGTGGTCTTTTATCCGTTGTATCAACGATGCTGCAAGCGGTATCGCGTAACGCATAAGCGGACTTAAAAGCCACTTTGTAAACCCAGATAAAATTCCATTCGGCTAATTAGGTCGAAAAAAGAATAGCGCCCCCGCTTGCACGCCAATGCCGACGCACACGCAGGCATCGGTCGGAGCTCGGGAGATGACAAAAAAAGAGGAGCGCCGCAAGGAGGTACGGGAATCCGCGAGATAATCGCGCCCAAGGTGGGTAGGGGGACGCACGCGCTCGCGCGGCAATTATCGGCGAGAAGCGGAGAAGTGGATAATTGGAACGTTTGTTAATTGGAATACTCTCGCGAAACACGCCCACGGAGCAGGATTTACAGAGGCGCCATTGCGATAAGCTTTTCTCCTTCTCTTTTCTTCATTCTCACGAGGCGTGCGCGTTCGCGAATGCAAGGAAGATCGATATCTAGTCGTTTCTCGGGATGGATAAAACAATCTTGGTTAATTAGTCCTGAACTATGGTGAGGATGGTTTCGGGGAGGTTCAAACGACGCTTCAGAATTTTGCGTAATCAATGAGAATTAAAGTATTTGCCTGTCCAAAAGAGAACCAGCAGGCTGTTATTAAGGTTCAAATTTAGCGGACAGTATGGAAATGTGGGCGATATAAAGTCTTTGGGTATACATGGCTTTTAAAGCAGTTTATTTTGATTTAAGTCTAAGTAAGTCATGTTATACTGGACAACGCAATAGACCCTCTTATTTAAGAACAGAAACGCATGCTACTGAAGTTAACTCAATAGATTCTTTTATTTAAATTGTTTGGCATTTCATTCAGATGAAAAAAGGGTGCAAATATGCTACTTTATCATAAATTTTACTGTTTTCTTAATAAATGATTATGACATACAACAAAGTGAAAAAAGAATTAACAGTTGTATACAGAACAAATACTTCTCATAACAAAAAATAATTTTATGTCAAAGGGATCGAAGTGCGAGAAACAAGCGTCGCAATCAACGAGCATCAGAACGAACAAGCCACTTCGAAACACGAGCACGGAATCCCATATATACCATCCGGGCTGACTTGAAAACTTCTCGATAAACCAATGCGCATTAGCGCATATGTTCTGTTACCCTCGTTGCCTTGTCCGCGTTAGTCGCCACAATGAGGGCTGTACGAGAGCGAATTTAATTAGCCTCGCCGTTACCGTAATAAAAAAAATACTTCCGCGGGAGTTCAAAGCAAGTGGTTGCAAGTCGCCGAAAAGAGGGTGCCGCGCCGTCGACGTGCAGCGGGAGTAACAGAATTCGCAGTGTGCGCCCACGCAGCCACTCCGCGCGCGAGAGTTGGAAAAGCGAAAATTTTCGATATTTCGATGCTCGTAGCGTCGAGTGGTGCGGGGGAGGACGCGGGAGTCACGCGGTTTGAATCATGGATTGGGGAGGCAATGACGACGACGATGACGGTGAATTAATTTGATGAGGGATGTTTCAGCCGCGTTGTCGTGATTTCATCGCAACGAGGTGGCTCGAGGATTGATGATTTGGCGGGGAAATTCGAGACTCTATGGTAATTTTTTTTTATACTTTCTTGTATTAATTAAATTGATATTTCTGTATCACAGAAAATAAAATAGCTTCGTGGATATAAATTATAACCTAAGTGCCAACGTTTTTTAGTGTAATGTTTTCATTCTCTGCTTGTTAAACTATAAAACTAAAGAGTACACTATAAAAATAGATTACATAAAATATTAAAAAATTGCTAAAAAAAAGTAGTAGAACACTCCTCGAATTTTCGAATACATCAATAACAATTACATTACCGGTAAAAAAATGTAGCGAGCACTCGATAAGTTGAGAAGATAGCAGACCAGCCATGCGAACGTTAGGAGTTATACCACGGGCCGGTTAATAGAATCGCGTCGAGTGCTGCTTGGCTTTCCCTTGGCATAAAAAAAATGATCAATCATCGTGAAAATACGGCCTTGCGCGCTCGCCATCGATAAAAGTGGCGCGCGGGCGCGCTCGCGGCCGCTCATCCGCGAGCCGCGCACGTACGGGTTAAAATACGGCGCCCGCGCTTGCTCGCCAACTCGACTATCCGGGGGGCGTACGGATACGCTCGTAAACATGTGTATTCGTACCGCTAGAGAGCCGCTAGAGCCAGGGCGCTCGTTAAATTCACGGCCGGGGCGATTGCTTCCTTGCCGCCCAGCGATGTTCAAGAATGCGCCGCGACTCTTCCTCAAACTTGGCTATTCTTTATAAGAGAAGTAATTATATGAGAATTTTTGCGAGTTTATTAGTTTTCTTTATAGTATTAGCTTGATGTGTTCTTTTATAGGTTCTATTATTTTCATTTCTACCAAACAAATCTTCATTAACTTCACTGTTCTGTTGATTGAAAAGTGTGTCACCTTTGGTAATTTTGTTTGAGAAACTTCATTGATCAGAATTAATTTGCATATAAATATTAAAAATTTTCTAATTTTTGTGCAAATTGTACTACAATAAAGTATTGTATTGGAAGGAAATCGACAGTAATACATTTAACTGTCCAATCCAAGGTAGTTGATAATTTAATTTCTTTACTCGTTAGTGTAGTAAAAAGTCGAGCTGTCGTAGCCCAGCGACACATTTTATTAATTTATCGATCAACTCTTAAAAAGTGAAATGCATCGCGCAACTCTTCAAGCGGCATTCTAATTTCGTGCGCTTTGCTGGCACTTTTTGCTCCGAGTGTTACTATGTTCACTTCATCTCGCTCCCACCTAATAGACTTGCCGTACCGGACGAGCGTCCTGCTTTTTTTGTGCGGCGATCGCGCGTTTCTCTATCCGTCGCCGGCGGTTCGCCGTCGAAATAATAAATCTCCGACTTAATACTCGTAATTAACGATCGGCGCCGCAGCGACGGTCCCCTTTCTTGCGTGCTTGTGCGCGAGAACGCGCCGGACTCGTCGTATTAAAAGGCCCGCTCGACGCCGCAGTGAGCTCGTGCCGATACACTTGTATACCTTGGCTGAGTATAAATTCTGAACCACGTTACCGGATGGGAATAGAAGGGAAAGTTACCTACGTAAAGAGCGCTAAATTGGGGAGACGTATTTTCATAAATTTTAGAACGTTATTAGAATCTGAACAAATTTTTTTTTACTGGGAAAAAATTCGGTACGTTTATGGAACCATATGATAGCTAACAAGCCAAGCAACAGCTTCGGGCATTTAATGTATTTAAGATCTAAGGTCTTAATCGGCTTTGAAAGAGACGTTATTTTATGACTTAAATATGAATTTAAGGATATTAATTTCTTGTATTTTTTGTTGTGAAACTGAAAAATATTTTCTCAAAGTTCTTTTAATGAGTCCAAGCTTATACATTGTGTACATTGCAACTACGACTTGAGGAGAAAATATGTACATAATTGTAGCGTGAATGATACGTTTGCTGTGTTCAAATTTGTGTTTATTCCAATTAACGCTTTAAAAAAACAATCAATGTTCTTGATTGCCGTTATCAATGTATTTGTGAATGTATTCCATTATCGTTATTCCACGTAACGACCCTCTCAGGACTTAATTCTTTCTACAATTTCAAAGCTTGTCCATATCCTTGCACCTTTGAATAGATTCGTTTATCCCGCTTTCATCCTAGTTTTTCAATGTTTAGACATTAGATTACTAATGGCAAATACAAAAGTGAAATACATTAAAACATAATTTTTATAAAACTTATTAAACTGGGCAGACAATTCGAGTGTAAAAAATGAACTGCAGTATAAATTCGATTACATAATGTAAATATTCTAATAAAAGGCTCAATGCATGAAAAGTTTTTAACGTTAAAAAAACAAGATATCGAAATTTAGGTAATAAATTTTCTTGCAATATTCTACAACTTAATAGTTTTTGAAAAATATATAAATGTCTCTGCCTCTCTCTTTTTCAATAAGAGAATAGGATCAAGAGGACGCGGGAACGTATAAAGCAAAGGCCGCAAATAACTCGAGTTGCGCGACGACTGGCCACGGCGCGCGGGCAATCCGGAGTTACACGCGCGGCCCGTTTCATCCCCTTTCGGGTTCTACGGTGTCATCGTCAGGGGGCGCTGCGGTTGACACAGAATGACACCCCCGGCCCGTCTCTGCCTCTCTGCCACCCTTGCGCCTGGCGCGTAACAGTTGCCAGAGGCATCCGTCTCTCTCCCACTCCCTTCCGCTCTTCTACCCCAGCGGCAGAGAAACGATCCGGCTTTTGCGGATCTGCGTCCCGACAAACAAAACGGTGTCCCAATCAGAGCGTCAGCACCCACTCGCTCACCCAGGGGTCGTTACGGTGCTCTAGGTCTATCTCTTTCTCTTTTTCGACTAGTTTGAACCGTTAAATCTCCATTCGGTTATCACGGGTATGGTGGGAGCTGTATAAACCCGGGGACTGTTTCCACCTAGTGACGACTTGCACACATAAGAACCGTGCGTTTGTTTTCTCGCTGCTGGCGTGGCCCGTCGCTAAGACGCATTTAAAATTTAAATTTTATTTGATTATATTTGAATTTATTTTCGTTACCAGCCCTACGTGTATAACCCCAGTAAGGACTTTTCGCAGTCGTCCCTCGGTTTTGGTCGACTTCTACTCTTACTCGGTGGATTTACTCTGTTCCTCCAGCATCGCCGACGCTGTGCGTCCTCTCTTCGGGCATTGTTGAGCTTTGCTCCCTTACTCAGCGGCCGCCCACTGAATTGGCTCTCCCCACCGGGCTACGTTAAAGTACGTCTTTTTCGTGTGGGAGCAAAGCTGCGCTTCATCGTTTGCAATACAAATGAATTCCGCGAATTTCACCCCACCGGGTAATAAAATTGCTCCCCAGCACCAATGGGTATATTCTGCTTCTGACTCCTGTTCTCGTAAGGTGAAAACGGAAGTTACGGGATTTTATGAAATATTTTTTTTTTATTTTCTCAAGAGAATGGTCACTCCATTTCGTCAAAGTGCCAATCAGTTATTTCATATCAAATTTTTTCATCTAACCTTATAAATGCTAAAAGATCAGGAAACCAAAATGATTTATTTATAAAACGCCAGTGAATTTTTACTATTTAGATTTATGGTTGTTCCTAAGAAAGATCGAAAAAGCAGAAAGCTTTGTTAATTTGCAAACTAGTATATCCAACGTATTTGCCTTTCGAAGAGAGCATAGCGTGGAAAAAATTAAGCGAAAACCGTTGATCAATCGAAAAAAAAGATAGCGAACGAACGATCCCGGATCTATCAGTCCTCGGAATACAGCTTGGTCATGAGATCCCGAGCGTCTTTTCTGTCGACGGTAGTGGCGCCCTAACGAGTAAAGCGTTTAAGCTTCGATGCGCAAGGAGGAAAGTTGCGGATGTGTATATGTTCACGGGAGAGACGTCGGAGCAGCGACGACGTCGACGCTGTCGTCGTGACTTTGCATTATCGTCAAGTTGCAAAGAGGAGCCACGGGAATTCCATGTCCGGGGTTCCCCGTATCTCGCCTCCGCGCTGCCTCTAGGATGCATGCCTCCACGGATGAGTTCGCGCGTTGTGCTTGTGTTGGAATACGGAAGTCAAAATTCTTGATTTACTGGTGTTTGTTTGATAGTAATGTGATGGGTACTTTTACGGGAAAAAATTTAGAAAACATTCATTCGTTAAAGTTTCTTGATTCGAAAAACTGAAAAGCAAATTATTTAAATTTACGCGACAGTTCTTTTGCACAGTGCTGTGTTCTTTCAAGGATGCAGTTCAATTTATTTTAGTTCATAAATAATTATTTTCGATACAAGTGCGGGATGAGCGCCCGAGCGAAGCGAGGGTGATAAACCCACGCTTATGAGCGCAAATGGACACATTACGCACGGAGTTGCATAATAGTTATTTTCGATACAAGTGCGTAAAAGTTGATTCCCGGGCGAATGCGAGATTAGCGCCCGAGCGAAGCGAGGGTGATTAACATATGAGTTCGAGAATCATTTTTAGCACAAGTGACCAATCCTATTTTATACAACGACGACGTAAAGTACCCATTTAGCGTACGCTTGCGTGCGCAAATGGACACTACGCCGTCGCTGCATAAACTAGTTTTTAAGTATTTTTCCGTGAATGCCGTTTTGTATATATCGTAATTATTTTTTAAATCATAGTTTAGTTTCTATAAATATGCAAACATATTTATTACAACATTTTGTAGTTTTGGGAAAAGAGTATCTGTAAGAAAGCAAATCCGCCTTATGTGGATCATTTTAAAAGGGCGATGAGCTTGAAAGTATCAAAATATCGTAGCGCCGTGTACCATTTCAGAGAAATATTTTGCTACAGTGTAAACAAAATCTTAATTTCCTTTAATCACGTAGCTCTGCTTCATTAAGATCGTTCAACAAAAATTGATAATCGACAGATGCTTGAAGCGCTGTCTAAGTTACCAATATCGATCTAAATCCCGATAAAATCCCTTGACGAATGAAAGACTTTCAGTCTGACCCAATCTAAAACTTAGTTTATGAAAAAGATCTTGATATAAATAATGAAAAATGCTTAAAATAATGACTAATTATCAAGTAATTATCTAATTAACTAAAGCTTGATAACCAGGATGTAGCACATTAATTAACAGCTCGCCGCAAATTAAAAAAGATGCCTCCATTAATATAGGTCTTATTATTCTCAGCTTGAAACATCTTCATCCGCAAGAGCCACGGTCGCTCAACAAGAAGCATTTCAATCGGGCGAGTCGATATGATCGTCAAGGCTCACAGGTGCCCAATACTCTACCATAAATAACCTGGGCCAATCGCGATGTCGCGTTAGTAGAACCCAGAGACGTGAGCCGGAGCTCCCCGCGGTATCGAATTAATATTCAATAACTTCAACCCTAAACCTCCTCATTATCCCCGCCTCCCCCAGCCAGTTATCAAGCCGCGCAATCTCGCCGAACAAACGTGCGCGTAATTAGTTGGCAATAATTGTCGCGTCCGATTGGCGGCGGCTGCGCGCACCTGTGCCGGCAGGTGCGCGAAGGGTCCGTCGATCGCACGGAACGATCTTTTTCAACGCGAAACTCGTTCATGCTTTAGAAAGAGAGGAGAGAGGATGCTCAAGTGCTGGCGCCGTTGACCGTATCGTCGCGCATGGATTTCAGCTTCACGCGATTTTCATGATTCAGATAATATTTTTAAATGTCGCTTAAACTAGACGCGTATAATTTGTAGTTAACCAATCAATTTTAGTACTTTTGCTGTAACGACATAGTACATGAGTTTTCAAAAAAAAAAAAAAAAAAAAAATAATAAATATAATACCCTATCTGCCTAAATTTGTTTTAAGTCACTATAATATTCTGTGGAAAAACTTACATAAGCTGCTGCAGTAGAAGCAGTTCAGTACGGTAAGACAAGATTTTAGGCAGGAACTTTCTTCAGCATTCCCTAAGTTTTATGTCTTTTTTTATGCCTCTGCAAGACCAATTATTGTCCTTAAATCACCCATTAAAATAAAACCAACGCGTTTACTTACTATAAAATCATAATTTTTATTTAATTACTACTTAATCATACAGTAAAATTGTTCCATTTACATCTAATTGAACATAATCTTTGCTTTTGAAATACGTATTTCTACTATTTTACATCAGCAAAGAAAACGCCTTTAAGCTTAGTAAAAGTTTTTTTCTCGGTTAAGATTCGTATGAATCGAAAAATCAAGGCAGCGATAGGATCAAGCCCGCAATTATAAATATCGGCGGAGCGAGGAAGGTGCAATTACGCGGCGAAACGTCTCGAAGCGGCTCTGGCTCACGGGTCCCCTGCCTAGTTAGCGGCGTTGGCGAGCACGAGCGATTCGCGAAGGTAGAAAAAGCGGTGCTCGGCCCAGGCGCTGGAGAAAATTGCGCTTTCGCGCTTATTGGCAGCCAAGCTGTAAAAGTCTGTGTGCGGTCTAAGCGGCCAAATAATGGGGAGTGCAGCGGAAAGGAATACCGGGAGAATAGGAATTGATAAAATGAGTGATGAAACGACGATAAATAATCTGGTCTTGAGGATTCTTGTAGATACTTAAGGAACTTTGGTTAGAAAATATTTGTAATATGTAGCTTAGCTGAATATTTTTTGTTTCTTTTTTTTCTTTGTTATAAGACCTACTTCAACTCAATCGGTAAAATAAAAAAGTGAAGTACTAATTAGTTAATATAAAATATTTCTGATACAAATTAAATAACTTTTTGATTTAGTTCTAGAATTACTTAATTACTAAAATAAAATATGTAAACTTATCAATATATTATAAAAGTTAATTTTTCTAAACATAAAATTGTATCTTGAATTTAAAAAAAGTGCGCAAAAACATTATGGATTGCCACATTACATTCAGTAAGTCACCCTCTTTATTCAATACGTAACTTCGATACATTAACATGGATACATCAGCTCTCGCCGAGCAAACGTATGCAGTGATCGTCGTGCCTTCGGAACAAAGCAGCGACAGAGCGATCGGCTCCTGCAAGAACAATCCCCACCGAAGAATGGAAGAAAAGCGGTAGAATCGAGCGAGCCACCTCTCATGGTGGTCCGGCGAACTCCGGGCTCGCTCACTCAGCCGGCGCTTAGCGACGGACACGAACGGGCCCTGTCCAGTGCGATGGTAACGCTGCTGCCTGGCTATTTCGGCTAATTTCGTGGCGCTCGCGCCGCGCATTATAATATAGACGTTCGAAGATTGGTTTTAGGCTCGTGCTCGCACATGCATAGCTAATGAGCGGACCTGCAGCTGGTGACTCGCCGTGCAAAAGCGTCGCCGCGTGTGTGGCCGCTCTATTTCTTCCTCTCTCTCCGTCTCTCTCTCTCTCTCTCTCTCTCTCTCTCTCGGCTCACCTTTTTTATTCCGCCGTCTTGTTTCTCTCGCTCGGCAGTCTTGAGGCCTCGTTTTCGCCGGCGCACGATCCTTTGTGCATATTGCACGAGCGAGCGGTGCGTCGAGGCGCGCGGATGCGCCTTGGCGGGCTCCACGTGATTTTCGAAACGCCCCAGGAAGGAACGCGACCGAGGCTGTTTCTATATACTGAGATTCCTGATGATGTGTAAATTTATGTCCGACTGGTTGGATTTTTATTGTACTCGTTATGTGGCTAATTCTTAGATTTCTGCGATTATCGACTCTTGGATGTGCTTAATTAGATGTAGGTGACATATTTATTAGGCAAGGGCATCGTTTCATCAAGTATTTAGTGATATTACGAATAAACAATTTATTCGTATACTTTTGATGGTTTTGTAAATTTTCAGAGATTGCGTTGTATTATGCTTTCGTGCCGAATTGATGAAATGTCAGTCGATCATTATTCAATTTGTATTCTTCAAATTATAAGTAGCACGCGTGAAGCTGAGATGAGCGTTGTATGTGTTTGCTTGATGCGCATTTCTTTTTGCAACGAGTTGACCTCTTTCATGCAAAGGCTATGAAGATCGAAGTAGCACGCATTTTCGACACAATCATTTATATCTTGATTGTTTGGTGTTTCCTTAATTTGAGGCAGCATTGCCTTATGCAATTTTATGCCATCAAGTGGGAAATATGACAGGATCGGTGGTATATAAGCTCTGCAGGTGAGAT
>JAXIUT010000021.1:1913256-1968951 GCA_035586675.1 Eurytoma californica | reverse complement strand
CACGCTGGTCCATGCAACCCTTGGAAGCATCTATCAATTAAATCTGCGAGGATAAGGTCTGGAGTGCTGTGCGCGCGATTTAGTGGATTTAAAAGATTGCAGAAGTTGAAATAGGACTACTAGTGCCCGGAGTTAATCGCCCTTGAGCTCGAGACTTTAAATTCTCTCAATCGTGATTTTTAAAATATTTATTTAGAAAACCCACGACATTTCGTCAATTAGGTAAGATACTCTTTAATTCAAATGAAACATCAATCGCTTAAGATCGTAATATCTCTCTCTCTTGACTAAATTCAAAATTACTACATATTTGTGAAAACATATTATAGAACTTATTAGTTTTTCAATGAATAAATGCTATTAATTTATAATTTGAGTTTTACCAATTTTCCTCATAATTCCTCCCATGACTCTAAATTATCCCATTCAAACAACATCAATTGAATATTAAAATTGTACAAGTTATATTTATTACAACTTTCCATCAGTTAGATTGAGACCTATAAATAAATAAAATTGATGTTGCTGTTGGTTTGAGTAAATTCCGCATGATTTTTGCTCAAGCGTAACAGTGACTCCATTTGATAATTGATTTCTGACATCAACTATAAAATATTTATTGCACTAGTTGGCTAAGGGATACTGATATTTTCTTGCGCAAAATACAATATTTCTGATGCAAATTTACTTCACTTTTCTACTTCATTTCTGACCATTTTAATTAGGATCACAATAGCACTTAAAAACTATTTTCATCTTTTAGATAAATTTTAAAACACTTTAATGTTAAACAGCAAATATTTATTACCTCTAAATGACTGTCTAATGCTTGAAATAAAAAGCTCCTTATTTATTCAAGTATCTATAGCACCTCTAGAAGCGTCAGTGCGGAGTTCCGGCGCGGGAGCGCAAGTCCGCGTAAATCCTTGACGCGAAAACAAAGAAGAGGCGCAGCGTCGCGCGGTACATAGGTACCGCTGCCGCCGCTTCCTCGCCCATCGGCGCTCTCTTGTTGGTCCTCGCGTCGTCGCGAGCCGGGACCACCGCGGCGGCGGCAGTGGCGGCGGCCCCGGGGGAACGCGAGTGACCGGCTCCTTCCTCTTCCTCCTCCCCTTTGTCCGTCTTTATTGGCCTCTTGCCGCTCCTGCGGGCCTCGGCCCTTTATCGTCCCTCGCTAATGTATGTGGCTTGCGAGCACGCACGCGCGTCCACGACGACGCGTTCTCCGTCGATTCGATAATTGGGTTAAAAAGTAGTTTCCGCTCCTGCGCCTTTTGTTCCTCTAATTTTGTCACTGCGCTTTGTTCTTTCGGCTAAAATCAATGCACGTACACGTGAGTGGTTAATGGTTCTTGAGTCACTAAAGTGATGTTAACGCCAAAAATGAGTTAATTTTCCATCTAGCAGCAATGTTTGAAAATTCAGAGTAGGTTTTGATATATATACATATAATACACAAATTAAATTCTCTAAGCTTCGTAATTTTTCTTGCAGGATCGTGATGGTATGAAATAAAATAGATCTACTTTTAAAATAAAAAATCTAAATAAAATTACAACCTATCATACTTGGGAGATAACTTTTTAAAAAAGAAACGAGTAATATTTTCCATTTGCGGCAGAATCCTTTGCTTAATTGGTCCGTGTTCCAACATCCCGAAGTACCATAATTAGGATCCGCTACTGGTCCTTCTAGTTTCCGCGATGACCCACACGCCGTCCAAGACGTGTTCTTCCCGTCTTACAATCAGTCTCTTTCTCTCTGATTCTGTAACTCTACTTCGTGCTTGTAGCTACATTGTCGGTCTTGTTCGTATTATGCTCTTCGCGACCGAGGATCCCAGACACGGTCAGCCAACACGAGGCACTGCGCATTTTATCTTTACGAATGAAATCAAAAAAGATCTCGGCAAGATCATTAATTTTAAAATCGCTGTCAATAGATTGTCACGTAGCTTCCCCCAAATTAATTTTAGATTTTCCTTTTTTAATTTAATAATAAAATAATCTTTTTCATTTAAATTTCTTTACATTCATTTGTAATGAGAAAATTAAAATATCGTCTTAAAACTATCGTTTTTATGCTTGAATTTTTATTTTACCATTTCATACGCGTAGCCCGCTGGCTCTTCCACAAGCAATCTGGTTATCCGCCGTAAAAGATACATTTTACGGCTGCTCTTAGATAGATATCGTTTAATTGCAAATACAATCAATAGCAATTTTCAAGCAATTTCTAACATTAAGTTTCTCAAATTAAACAGAAATAACTGATTTTATACAATTTATCTTTCAGAATGAAAATTTATTTATCGATTTAAACCCATTACAATAAATAATCTTAAACGTCTTGAAAACTACAAAGTCTTATGAACTGTCTAAAATTGTTTTCATATGACACTTAAAAAACAATGTATTGCTTCCACCTAGAGGAAGCTTTGAAATAGTGATAAAAAAAAAATAAGTTTGAGATAAGTTTTTAAAAATGTATTTCGCTTCCAAACACCTTAAAAAATATTTCTAATATGTTTTTATGAAAACTTCAAAAATCACTATTACAAAGCTATTATTTTTAGTCTGCTCCATTTTTTCCTAAAAAAAATCTTAAATAGTTATATTTATGCAGTACTCTAATTAAATTATAAGTATGCATAAAAGAAAAAAATATTTTTGAATTAAAACTTTTATCTTAACAGTTAGCGTTGAAAAAAATCTTTAATTTTCAATGATTCATAGACCATTCGCATCGGTCAGCAAGTATGAAATTCTGTATTTCCAGCTTCGGAACATTCGGTCTGCTTAGCTTCTTTTGCTTCTTTGTCGTCCGTGTCCGGAATGAGAATTTGTATTTCGCGATTTTTCGCCAACTGCTCTCGCCTGGACTTTTTGAACGCGATCGCATTGTTTTGTGCGCGAGCCTCAAAGGATTTATGAACTGTCTGCAGGAATACTGGCTCGCCTTTATGTATTTTGGATATTGATTAATGTCCTGAGTTTTTGTCAGTTGCGTTATTGATGGGCTACTGGTTTGAGGAAACGCTCTTTTTCCTTTTAGGTACTTGCTCATCGTATTACGCAGTCGATTTTTGGAGCGACTTTTTTAAAGTATAATATCTTGTAACGCGATTTCGTTTTGGAAAGATAAATCAAAATTAGGAAATGAAAATCATTTTCTTTATCTGTAGAAAACTTTAGTTACTCAAGATATAATTTACATTATAAAAATAGTTTGTAGGCACGCTCAATGAAATTCACAACTACAGTACATCTTGCTATCGAACATCCAGAATCACTTCCCTTTGAAATAAATCAGACTAATTACATTTTTCGCGCTTACCCAAGTGCACGTCCGCACCGGGGTCTCCTGCAGAGCTGCAGTGCGATATCATCTCCCAAGTTCCCATGACTCTTGCCCTTCTCGCCTTCTTTTCCACCCGACAATCAGCGCGCGTCACCCCCGCGAAGGGGCAGTAAAGAGAAATACGAACAAATAGGAATTCGGTACGCTGGCTAACCGCTTGCTTCACAGGAGGGTGAAGCGCCAGGTATTAACATAAGAACAGCGAGACTAATCGCCATTCGATCCACCGATCCGCCAACCATGATAGCTCTATTATTAGCTGGCGCTTCGCAATTCGTTTTAGTTTCTCTTTGACTTTTTTCCTTTTTTCATGATTAGAAGGGTCAGAGTTCGATATCTTCTGGGATTTAGAACCTAAAATGTATCTCGATTCTTCAAAAGTTAAGCGTTTATCTATATTTAGATAAGTTAGAGTATTAAATTTTAAGATAAATTTATGTAATACTTATTTGTCTAATTTAAAAATTTATATTTAATACCTATTTGAATCTAATGGTGTAAGATAAATTTTTTGATTCAGATTTCTAAAAAATATGACAATAATAAAATATAAATTACCGAATTCAATAACCAATAGTAACTTTAAATAAAAGAGGCTTGTTCGAGTTTCTTTTGTAGAGACCGCGCGATGTTTACAACTATCAATCGAAAATCGAACTCGACCCAGAGATCTTCATTACGGCTTCGGTGTTCCTCCTTTTTTTTTCACAGATCAAAGGGGATCCCCGAAAACAATAATCGTCGAATCCCGGCGCGATATCACTTTTGGAATGACTATGAGAAAGCCATCAGACCAAATCACCGCCGTGTGAGTTCGCACGCGCTCGCCCCGAGAGTAATAAATAGAGTCCTTGTTGTGACAATGACTCTCCGCTTTGAGCCAAACACAACGGGGTGGCGCGTGAAAAATCGTGAAAACTGTCCTGCGTCACTGCCGTCTCCCTCTCTCTTTCTATATTATATCTCTCATGCAGATAAGCAACATCTGATGAACTTGGAGAATCGCGATCGTTGAATTCAATGATGATTTTTTGAACGAATGGCATGTTAGTTCTCACTAAAATAATGAATCATTTATAAGTGAAAAGGTTTTAAACGATACTACTCTTATAATATAGAAAAATGAAAAATTGAACAATCACTAATAAAACTCAGCCACTCGAAGCTCGCTTATCAGTCGCTTCGAGTGGTTTTTCACTCTTCCACATTTTGAGAGTAAATCAAACTTTTAACTAAAATACAATATTTTTATAAATTTGTATGTAACACGCTTTAAATTTGAATGTTAAAGTATGTTTAATTACATACAAATTCAAAGAACTCGTGCCAAAATAAGCACAAAGTTTATGCAATGACGAGAATAAGAAACTAAAACAGCAAATTAAATGGGTGGAAAAAAAACGTAAGAGCTAGTCACTGGTGTAGCAAAATAAGGGTGTGGGACGATCGAGAGAGAGAGGAGGCAAACCGATAATACGCCGTTGTCCAGTGGATACGCAGCAGAGGGTGGATTCTGGTGATGCGCTTCCGCACGCTTTGCGAGGCTACCGCGCGGAACCCAGAGCGAGAGAGCTAGCTAGTGTACGCTCGCGCGCACTCCGGAAGTCGACCGGTCACGTGGCTTAGCCAACACGCAATTGTGTCCGGCATAATAAAGCGACCTCCCCCTTTCCCCCTTCTCTCTCGCTCGCTCCGTCGTGTTTATAGCTCGAGTAGGATGGAGGGATGGATTCATTTATATTAGAGAGAGCGAGAGAGCGCTGCTTCACTGAGCCGACGTGAGCGATTATGTACGGGGGTTGCCAACGCGGAACATTGATTTATGCCCATCTGACAGATCGCGCCGTTCACTCGGCCTCCGCAGCTCGCTCTATCCGCATTCGTGCGTGTTTCGCGCTATTTATCTTGGGAATCTTGTTGCTGGTTCGCTCCCTCTTCGCAATCGACCCCCCTTTCCACCCCCCCCAGCCTTCGTTTGTGTTCTGCGCCGCTATCTGTCCCTCGCCCTTTATCTATTCGCCTCGATGTGCTTAGGGCAACTCTTCCTTCTCTGTTGTGGGACTTACGGGAACATGGATTTACGCTCGTATACTTTGCTGAAAATGGGCTACTTTAGAGATTCTATTACGATGTCCTTATTTGTCTAACATTGAGGGATGTACACAAAACAATATTATTGTTGAGTTTAGCACATTTTTGAGAGCTTTAAGTTAATAAGAATTCAATTTAGTAGAAGTAAAACAAATTAGTACATTGTTTATCAACATAAATAAAAAAAATTCACATTTTAATGAATTTATTTTTAGATTTGATGCAATCTGAATATTGATTTTATAAATGAACTTTATTTTTTTACAATAAAATAATATCGCGCCTAAGGCGGTTAAATGTGTTTTCGTTCTACTTGATTTAATTGCAACAGTTCTTATAGTTAAGTGAATTTGAATATAGACTTCAAAGGGTAAAGTACTAGCATGATAAAATTTTTACAATTTTCAATGACGCATTCATTAATCCCTAACCCTACCAAACAGTACCAATTAGTGCACAAGTAAATCCCAAATCTAAATTGTCACCGATACCCACAGATCTCTCACTTAGCATTTTCATTTCATTGCTTTGATTCCCTTACGGGCGTCCTATCACTTCCCCGGTTAAATCCAACCCCCGTATTATTTATCCCCCCATAGATCTATGTCTCCTGCCCCGAGTGTAAGCATGCGTCCATGTACGTGTGAGTGTATGTACCATACGCTTGCCTCGGCTGGCTTGGCTTGCCTCGCTCGCGACGAACTAATGCCCTCCCCACCTTCCCGGTTCTGTGTACGCCTAGGAAGGAGCTTTGCTGATTATTGAATGAAGTCAATGGCCAAAAGAGGCTTTTGGCGCGCGTTCGTTCCTGTGCGAGTGTGTGCAACGCCCTTGGATAGCATCCAGCTCCTACAGGACGTCCCTTCTTACACCGGTGTCGACGTGAAATACGCCGTTCTTTACGAAGCGCCATGAATCCTACTCGCCAATGGGTGAATGAAAAATTTTTCTTACCAAAGAGAAATGTTATTGGTTTCATCGACCTTTCGATGGACGTAATTCTCTTAGAGTCGTCTGAGTGAAATAGACAATTCGAGTGACTCGGATATTGAATTTCTGGTAAAATTGAAAAGGTTTTACGAAATATTTATTTTTATAATTGTCAATTTTAAATGTTAATGTTTTGGTCTCGATCAAAATTTCACGTACATTAGAGATTTTTAAAAATAAATTATTCATTTAGGTTAAAATCACTAGGATTAATAATAAAGAAAACATTACTACAATTCATTTTTTTGTGAGTTGGTGATTGATATGAAAATTTTGGAAATTCATGGTTAAAACTTTCAAAATAACTTACCAGTTTTCAACTAGCAAAAACTATAATAATTTTTATCTTAAAAGTGTATTTATAAAATCAAAATAATTTGAGTTCATGATAATTTGGCTATAGTAAACATACTTACAAAAACTCGATTAATTGTACAATTGTTGCAGATAATGTACGATAAGATTATTACCATTAGTAGTGCTCCATTTGAACATCAATGTATATCACCTACTTAATAAATATGACGTGCGTGCGGTTTAAGCAGATTATGACATAATCCAAGACAAAAACAAGCCCAAAGTAGAGGACGGTAATCGAGACATCGCACGCGAGCCTGGCGATATCGCAATACATTCATCCGCAATTAGGCGTCATAACCGCTCTTCGGATGACCGATTCCCCGTATCCCCGCGCCGGCACTTACCCGGCAAGAGCATTAATCCACGATCGCGCTATGTGATAGAAATCTCGCCTCCCCCGTTCCCTCTTGCGCATCCCTTTGTGCACAAGCGAGCCGATTATTTGTTAGCAATTTTCCGAGCTGTCGGCGGATACGCGTAAACTCGCTCCCCTCTCCCCTCTGTACATTGCGGTCATTGTCATTGTAATGCTCCCGGGGACGTATATAATAGGTAATGCGAAAGCGGTGTAGCGCGTGCCGGATTGCCCTGGTACCGGCACACGACCGGCAGTGCCGCATTCCCGGCCTCGCGTGCGACTGCCGGAGAGCGATTTTTGTTCTCGCTCGCTCTTTAGCTCTCCCCCTCCCGTCTTGCAGCCTCCTTTTTTCCGTAACGCTTTTTGCTCCCCCTTTTTTTCGGAATCTATACGATCTTTCCCGAGCACGTCGACTTTTTGCGAACGCAGCGCAACTGTGTTGAATAGGAAGGAGATCCTCACTCAGTGCCTTAGAGGAATTATGACAAATGCATCATCGCGGAGGAAAACTTTTGTTCGTTATGAAGCAAATCTCAAGCATGCACTGCGTTTCTTGCTGATTTACAATCTCCGATACTGAAAATGAAAAATAGATATAAATTAATGTGAATACTAAAATTTAGAGTCATTTGGAAGATAATGTTTCAAAAAAATGTTTCATAAATAGCAACGGAGATGTTACTTTATCTTTTTTACGTTTATGCGTCAGACTTCAAAAAACTAGATAATGAGTGTTTGCACAAGTGTGACATCACTTATCACTGACTGCTTTACATCTCTCGGTCTTCTGATTCATCAACGTTTAAGCAGATAAAATCTTAGTAGTTTGACGACTTCTGATCTGTGCGCACCATAGTCGGAGTGATTTTTATAATAAAAATGAAAATTTTATTGCTTTTACTCTTCTTTCTGGCGATGAGTTCTGCACAATGTACGTTTTTAGTTATCTATTACATAAAAAATATAAATAAATTTTATGAACCAATTTGCTATCGATTCATGAAATAATAATTGGACTACTTTATTTTGTTGTTGTTATAGTAATTCCACAACTCTTTGGAGATCCATGCAATCGTGTTCAAAAATTCTTTTGCAGTATGAAATGTGCCTTCACTAGTAATGACTATACATTGTGTGCAAAATCGAATGAATTACTTGGTTATACTTGTAAATGTTATAATATTTAAAAAAAAGTGTGTACTTCCTGATAGTTTTATCAATGAACGAATAAAGTTAAATCAGGTCATCGCTGAATAAATAAAAAAAATCGTATTATTTTTAATTTTTTATTATATTTACTCCTTACTTGAAAACGCATAAAAAATAAGATAATAAAATTTTAAGAAAAAATATTGTTGCAGATATATTAAGTAAAATAAATTTGCAGACAATATTCTTTTAACATGCTTTCACGGTTTGTAAAGTAAAAATATTCATAAAATTACTTCACGTATAACATATCTCTACAACGTGAATAATCAGAAAAAAAATAATCATTCAATTTGACCCAGTGTTAGAGTGTAGTATGCACACAAGGCACGTCACGCAGCATGGAGTCAAAGTCCCGGTCGGTCGAATGTGCGTCCAAATCAGGCAGCCGCGCAATAATGCAGTGTTTGTCGTGTAGCTCTCCGGCGTGATCGCCCCCCCCCCCCCCGAATTGTGGGAGTCCCATCATCCCCTGCGTCCAGCTCACTGTTTGTCGCGTAATCCCATGATGAATTACCGAAGGACCGGCGCCCGTAACGTGAGCCGGGACGATCGTCTCGAGAGGGCCGTGCACACGCGCGCGCGGATAAGGTCTATTAATTTTGCGTTATAAACTCGGATGAGCGATGAAAGCGAGAGGAAGAGCATAAGCGAAAGAGAGAGCTAAAGGGAGGGGGAAAGAGGGAAAAAGAGAGAAGACTATTACCTGCACCGGGACGTAAACTTTTTCGCCTCGACTATTTTACCTCGACGGAGTTTTACGCGCGCGCTTCTTACTGTCTTTCTTGCGAGAACGAAGGAGGGGGGAGTTTTTTACGCTTCTCTTTTTTACTCGTATTTTTCCTACAGACTCTCGATAATCAAGCGAGCGGGGAAACTTGCGAAAGCGCCCGGGCGGATTTATTATGCCTCGTATAAAGTTTTATGCGAGGCCGTTTTCAAAGGGTGGATGCACGTACTCTGCGAGCGAGAAGAAAAGAGAGGGAAGAGAATGACTTCAGCTGCCGCCTGATTATACGGCCATGTGGGGGTTATCGGTGACTTTTTATTGGATAATCATCGGTTATTGTGCCTTCTTTTTGCTTCGGTTTTTTTTTCAAAAGAAAATCCGTTTTCTTCATAAATTTTCTAAGTGTTTTTCGATGCTCGAAGCAAAAAATTTGTTTATGAGCCTCAAAATAATAGGTTTTAAAGCAAATTCTTACATAACTACGTAAAAATGTTCAAAATTGTTAAAAATATTCACTTTTGAAAGTTTAGTTGCCTTTTATTTTATAGTCCTTATTTGAGAAAAGGTAATAAATTAACAAAAAATTCCTAAATAGTGAATAATTACGTTAATTACTCTTTAAATGACACTAAAATGATGACAACTTAAAAATCCCCAAAAATGTTTTCATATTCTTGTTACGTAAGATCGAAGGAAAGATGTCGCAAATAATTAACGAATAAAAACTGCAGAAAATTACATCTCCAATTAAATTACATTTAATATAGCAATGATCGTCAAAGAAGTGTCATTAAGCAGTAGTGGCAACCGCTCTTATTCTGGAAAAAATCCCTCATCTTCATCACTCCGAATAAAGAGTTAATTTGAACTTCATACGCGACATATTAATTCATTCGACACCGGTATTAACAACCTGCGAGTGGTGCTGCGGATACACGCGCTTCGTGATAACTATCATCATCAGAGGAAGAAGGGAGTAGCCGCGCAGAAGCGGCGAGAAGCGCAATAAAAAGAAGTTGGCGAGAGGAAAGAGAAAAAGGTAACGAACGACATCTCGTAATGACATAATGGGAGGTGATAGTCGAGCGATTCCCCGAGACGGTCGGAGAAGAGAAGCGGTCGTTCTCTGGACGACGGCATTCCAACAGCGCCTGCCCTCGGTTTCTGCGCGGCAAGACTCGCCCGTCTACACCTCGAATTAAGCCGATGTCACGCGTCGACCAGGATTCCCGTTTTATCGGCACTCGCAATCGCGCAAATGACACACTGCTTTTTTTAGACGATATGCCGGTTCCTGGTAGTGTGAGCGTAAGACGAATTAGCTTTCCATGTGTTGATCTTTAAGATTGCATGATAACTTGCAGATTGCATTGACAGAGGGGGTGTTTTTCAAGACAGCAAAATATTTTTTTTTAATATTGGACGTTAACATTTTATTATTTATTTTCCTAGTCAACAATAAATACTTTCATTTTTTTATTAAAAACTAATATTCAAATAGTGTATTTACTTTATAAGAAAAATGTAGTATTTTGTTTTATAAAGAATAGATAAACGCCTTTTTTATGTACGAAATCATTTCAAGCTGACTCTCTTATAAAATGTCTGACTGAATATAAAATCGAAGTCACAAGCTCAGTATTGCAGTGGCTTTAAGACCTAGTGAGTAGATAGTGCAAAATTTATTTTGTTTCTTTAAATATGAAAACTTATTCTTTTTTAATTCTAATTTACATTAGTATACATTGGTTTTATTGTAAACTTACCGTTGATATAAAAGTTTCTATTTTTATAGAAATGCGTAATAATATCATTAATTTGATTTTGAATTATTTTAGTGTTACCAATGATGGATTTGATCAAACTTCCTCAACCATGTAAGTTTCCAACAATTTTTGTGCTCGTTACAGACAGCCTTTAACGGTAACTTATACGGAGCACAACATTTATCACATATCAATACTCGTCGTTATTTAACCATGAATGTAATTGTATTTATGGATAATATTCTGATACTAAAGCCGTTAATAGTTCACACTACATGAACATATTGTTTAAAAAATATTCTAATAAATTAGGTCTCCACATAAATTAATACAATATCATTAGTTATTCTTTCTATTCGCTTTCATTTTAAATGAAGTACATTAAAATAATAGGAACAAGAATTTTGAGAAATAAGCATTCTTTTCTCAGATTTGAACGAAAATTTTTCAGAAAAAGAAAGAATTCTCGAGGTACGGCGTTCGACAGCCCGAACTTAGGATTTCAAATCATCCGGAAAAAAGTCCAGCCATGTAGAAATCCTCAGTCCCTCGTTTCCGACCCCTTCGAAAATTGCCCTTGGCCGAATATTCGGCCAGTCGTACTCAATATTTTCCCGGGGTCGCCCGTGCCCCCCGCCCCTCTTGTCCAGGCGAAAATTCAAATTCCCGCGCGGTCCACCTGACCCGCCTCCCGCCTCTTTTTCTCTGGCGATTAGGCTGAATTATGTTATTCCCCGTGTGCTCGCACGAGAGAACTCGAAAAAAATGAATGTTAAAAATGAGCAGCGAGAGCAAGCGAGAAAAGGAGTCCTTGCTCGTGGAAAAAGTGAAAAATGACGAAGAAATGCTCGCGATTGGCTGACTCGTGCGTTGTGACTGGCGGGTCCCGGGCGATCAGAGGATACGGAAAACCTATAATTAAATTACAGCTCGACTGATCAGCATAATTTCGTCGGGTGGGTTCAATCCTGGCTGGCGCCCCGCGCGTGATTTAGAATGTTGGTTTCTGGGGCAGTCGTTGATGAAACTGGGATATTAATTACGTAGTATCTATCGCATATGGGATACGAGCTCCTACAATCATTATTCGAGTGTTAATTGTGATTGATGGACGAGTTCGTCGCTTCATTTAAACGAAAATAGGACAGTTGATCAAAATATTTTGCATCCTAAAATAAGTAGCCTCCCAAAATGCATCAAATAAATACAGTGCGAGTTTGTAAAGAAAGAATGTAAATAAAATGATTATAGTTTTTTAGCAAATTAAATTATCTAACTAAAAATGTTTTGTAAGTAGAAATGTTATTGCTTTCTGTGGGTTATTGGGCTAGCTATTATTCAATTTTTTATTATTATAATTTAAAATCATATTACAATAATGTTTTTTGTAAAGTGCCCCTTACAAAAATTAAAAAAAAAAACAAGTAACTTTTTTTTTTAACTAAAAGTAAAGAGTAAATATTTCAAGCCGCTTGCCTTTTTCTGGAACAGTAGGGCATCTTTAAATAAGAAACAAGGGACTTTTATTTTTTCTGCTACTTTGCGTAATAAGAATAAGTCGTCAATTACAATTTTCATTAATCGATTATATTCAATGCAAAATATCACGACTTTTTAGTGCATATTAAGAAGACGGCATTTAAAGTCCAAATCGCTAGGCAGGTCTCTAAAATCCAAATGATTGATGTGCGCGCGAGACAAAAAAACGTGAATCCTCATCACGAGTTCGTCTCTTCCAACTAAATTCGGGGACTAGTATCTTTAGCTGATCGTGTTAATTGTCCGCGATGTCGCGCAAAAAGAACGCGCGCGCCCAAAACGGCGACTGGGCCGCAGGCGAAGCACAAGGGGGAAAAAGGGAGCAAGCAAGCGGGTAGGATCAAAATGTCAAAGACGCGCGATAGGGGGGGACAAAAATCGTCGGCGTCTGGAGGACACGTCCATTACTGCGCCGGTTCGATATATGCTTGAGCAGTTCCCGGAATGCAGCCGCGGGAGCCGCACCGGACTTTACATCTTTTTCCACGGTTCACCACATAAATAAATGGTCGGCGGACGGAGTCTAGGCGCCGCCGCTCTTTTGTCTTGGGCTAATAGAACACGAGTTCCCGCGCGCCTGCTCGGCCCTCGATCGGATCTGTAGACGCGCTCTCGAATGTCCATGGCGTTGAGAAAACGTCCTATCAGATATCGTTCGCTCGATCACCCGCGCGCGACCTGCTCCTTTTGCGACTTTTTCTTTTTTCGCCACAGTCTATTTGATTGGCTCGGGCTAATCAGGGATTGTGCTACCTAAATTCAAATTTTTGGGGAGAACGGGATTGATTATTCATGCGATTTGTTTAAACGGATAAAAAGTGGTACGTTTAAGCGAAGAGGCTGATAAATTTAAAAAAAAATTTGAATGTGAAATTGAAATTAATTAAAATTGACTTGAAATAAGCAACTGACAGACAAAAAGATTTTGTACGTATTTAAATTCGTTCACTTTTTAAATTAAATAATTTATTTGCATAATTAACAGGTCAATTAGTTCATTTTCCCATCAAAACGAAGTAAGCATACAGCAGCTAAATATAAAATATATCAGTGTGGCTCGCTTCCAAGCGGAGGATCCAAAGGAAAATCCAAGCTCGTAAATAAGCTACGCATTCATTTTCACGTACACGAGTGATTTGTAATGAACGTTTCGATCTGTGGCTTTAATCGTCCGCGACTCCTTTCATCTCAAAGCGGCGGTATACGCTAGAACTAACTGCTATTAGCCGATTATCCTTCTCAGCAGTTAATTGCTTCACTTACACTACAGATAGTACAAAGGTTCCGAGATAAAAATAATTTTTTTTAAATAGATTTGCGATAAGATATAATGTAGTAAACAGAAACAATCAAATAACTTATAAAATAATTTCTAATTTTTATGCGTTTATAAAAAAGTTTGATTTTATTCGAATAATCTTGTTATAAGTTGTAGTTTATAAGATATAAGGCTTATATATACTAAAAGAATGAAGTAGTTCAATATAGTTTATTCTACTAATTTCTGTGAATTTAATTCAAAAGTAGTTTGGGAGTATGACAATGCTTTATTACTCATAGATTCAGGAATAAAAGTAAATTTGAAATCTAGGAATGAGTAAACCTTTCGAGTATAATTAACGGTACGATTATAGATTGTCGTATTACGCATTTGATGTATACTGATGATCCATTCATTCACCATGTTTTATTGCTGTTGATACGAATTAGTGTTTAATTCAAACTAAGTAAGTTTAGATAAAGCAATAGATAGCCAAATCGAAAAGAAAGAAATTGTCTTTTATAATGAGATTGTAACACTTTATGTAATTTTCCTCTTTATAGATTTTGATCGGGTTTTGATCCTTGAAATTCTTTTAATTATACCGAATAAAGAAGATAAAGTTGGACAGTATAAAAGGAAAGCATTTCAAAAGTATTTAATTAAATTGTAATCATTTTTTATAGACAACCATAATAATAAAATAACCAAATCTGAGAAAAGATTTATTAAATTGCTGTAAATTTCTTTGTTAAATTTTTGACTAATGCGCGCCATTAACTTACATTACCCCTTAATACCTATCGCCTAAGTGTAAAATCCTAATTAAATTTCATAAACGTTTCACCGAAGAATATCCTAAACCGACTTGTCAAACTCTAGCCGTATATCAGTCCTCGTCTGTGTCACCGTCATATTCTCGCACCCGAGCGTTTCCCATCTTATCTTAGGTCGTACACCTTCATCGGTCGCTCTCGGCTCCCGAGGCGTATCCACGAAACATGGCCTTGGCGCTTAGACCGTGATCGATAAGCTGCGCATCTAGGAGTGATCCGTTGAGTGGGCCAGGAGGTGCATTCCTCGCGCGCGTCAGCGTATATCGAGGCGACGGATCTCCGATTCCGCATCGTTTCGGGCCGCCATTAATTTACCGGGTCGCAAGGAATGCACGACGACTGTTGCACAACGGGAGCAGACGGGAGGAATGAATTTACGAAGCGGGCGTAGTGCCTGGTGCTTCGACCGCCTTATCGATGTCTCTCGGGATCACAAGATGTATGGTGGCAGGTGCGGATTGAAAAATTGGGCTGTCCTGGCTCTTTAATTCTTCTGGGAAGTGTCGCCGACCTGCTAATTGCGCATTGAGGAAAATTATCTCGATTTAATTCTTGCGGTGGCAGTCCGTTGTTTTATCTGAAGGCATCTTATTGTTATCGGACGAACAGAAGTTGGTATTTATTACGGTGATGTAGAAGTATTTGTTTGCTGTAAGCTTGCTCATTCAGGAGACATTGAAATTTTTCTTGATGAATTTTCTATTTAAATGGAAATTTACTGGAGGATCCATTTTTTATTAATTTAAACATGATAGCTATCTTTGATTACGGTTACTTAAAAATTTAGCTTATTGATTCAGAAAATTAAAAAAAAATCAATATTTTCGATCACTGTAATAAATATTTCTAATGTGATATCGCAAACCATATCTAATTCACCGATTGAAAACTTAACTCCTGAAACAATCACATTTGAAATTAAAGTTTTAAATCTACAGTTTCAAACTGAAACTGTCCGATCAATTAAAAGCGTCGAAAAAATAGCCCAGTCCTCAAAGGCAAGAGCGCGAAATCATCACGAGCAAAACGTGATTGGGACTTGCCGTCGTGCGTGCGAGCGTAAGAGAAAAGGAGATAGAAAGACGAATCGAGAAAGCGAACGATCGGGAATGGCGAAAGGGGGAAGCAGCCTGAAGCTGAAGGAAGAGGAGTGCTGGCGGAGTCTTGGCGCCACGTCGGAGCATACCAAGCCGCTTCTTCTGTCTCGCGATCGAGCAGCGATGGAGCTGCCCCTCACCCCCCACTCTCTGCCTTCCTTTCTTCGCCTACACGTGTATGTACGTAAGCGCGCTTGCGCACATTTCGATCCCACACTGATAGACCGCGCTCTCATTCGAAAGTGCCTAACTTATTGTCTTATTATTGGACCACCTTGCAGGCATCTCCCTTTCTCATCTCGGTTCGGGCGAGCACCTTCGTGTACGCGCGCATAAGCTCGCGGGAGAAAAATTAATACGGGCGCGTCGAGGAGGCGGCGTTGCCGTTCCCTTCGGCCTCCTCTTTCGTCTCGCCTGAGCCTCGCCTCGTCTGTTCACTGACTCCAGAGAACTGATTTTGTGTTTCAGCTGATGGCCTCGGATTGAGTAGAGCCGGATAATTGGTGCGCCGCTGATCCTTCTTGTGATTCGAGATGTCGATTTGTTCGCTGGGTATTGTGCGTAGGCGAAACGCGTGAGAAAAGTGCCTGCCTTCTGGGAACGGACCCAATTTATTTTTGTCAAACCTCATGACTTCATTCCTTCGGCAGTGATACTTTGAGACATAAAAAATTCGTTTGTGCCTATGTTTTATCCAATAGCAGTAAAACTTGACAGTATAGCTTTTTATTTTACCTTTTTTCTTCACGAGTTTTGAAAGAAATGGAAGAAAAGCAATGCGCAACTTGATTTTTATTTAAAGAAAAATTAATACGTTAATAAAACAGGTATAAAAAGTCATATGCTCATTATCGCCAAAATTTCATGATTGGTCATAGTGAAGATAAAAGCGATTTGCGTTGCAATAGAACAATCTCGAAGCAGAGTGCAGCGGAATTTGGTGCTCAATCGGGTGCGCGAACGCGCGGGGCTAACCTAATTAACGCCATGGGTCGCTGGCGGCGGTGGCTTAAGCTTGCCGAAGCGTCTAATTGAAATCGTCGTTCTCTCGTCGTTCGCACGCGTACATCTCGCGAGGAGAGTGCGGGAGTGAGACGAAGTGCAGCGAGACGGGGAACAAGAAAGGGGTGCCAAGCCAAGTCGAGCGAGCCAGAGACAGCACCGGGGCGCCGCACGAGGGAGATGAGCTGACAGAGACAGGGATACGCTCCGAGAGTAGCCAGATGAAAAAGTTGGAGAGTGTAAGTGAGCATTGGGGATCAAGTGCAAGGATCACTTCGTTTGGAAAGACGATCGATCGACCGGTAGAAAAGTCGAGTATCGTAGAATTTGTTGAAGCGTTTGAAATTTATGAACAAAAGAACACTTCTGAGTTAAAATTGTCTTTCAAGAACGAAGGGATCAGATTTGAAAAATTGTCTAAAATTCTAAAAATTGTCTATTTGCTTCATGTTTGTGCTTAATATTTGAAAAGGTTAAAGAATTACAAATTCAATGTTAGAAAAAAAGTGTAATTCAGATTTTTTTTATTTAAGCGCAGCCCAATCTAGAAAGCATTTTCATTTTGTAAAATTTCTAAGGTATTTAAAAATAAGAAATTTAATTAAAAATGTTTTAGTTAAAATAATCATAATCATCTGTAAATATTACAAATCTACAGCAGGAATTTTGGAAGATTTCGCAACTCGCACAACTTACATCTCTAAAATGTAGGTCAATCTATTCGTCGAAAAAAAGGAACAGTCAATCCAGCAACCAATACACCAAAAAGACACGAAATCCCGAAAACAGACGCGGCATGGTTGGTTGGAGTTTTGTCGGGGAACTCGTGCCCTCCCGGGGAATGCCGCTACGAGGCAAGAGACGACTTCGAGGGAAGAGTCGGAGCTCGCTCGTGAATATCCGAAATTCCGGAATCCTGCGCAAGGACGACTTCGCGCTAGTAGCCGTCGACGTTCTCTCTTTCCCATGCGTCTGGAATGGGCGACGAGCGATGTGGCGTTTCATACGAACTCGTTTCACAATAGAGGCGGCCGGGGATGCGTCGCGCGTCCTACATGTGTCATCGCCTCATCGGACAGCATTTCGGGGAGCTTTGCTTTTTACGAAAATTCGCGCGACGTTTCGTCGTATCGTGGGATCGCTCGATATTTCGGCGCTTTTTGAAGTTTCGAAAATTGTAACCGATGAAGTCTCGAAATATGTTCTTGTAATCTTTGTTTTAAACTGCAAACAAATTAGTAATACCCTATTTCTTAAAATATTTTTTATTATTTATTTACGTCATTAGGGTCGTCTAGTATTGAGTTTTATTTTAATCCTTACCGCTTAAATTGTAGGGTTCATTATCATTTTTAAGTTAATAGTAGTTAATGTATACTAATGTTCCTTTTACACTGATCAAAACAAACATCATAAGTAAATATAATAAGAGCTCTTGGATCGCCATAAAAATAAAATTTTTTACAATGCCTAATATATTTACTTTTGTTTGTATCTTTGTGGATGGGTTGAAAGGCCCCGTGAAATTTGAGTGCTTAACAGAAGGGCCGTAAAGCCGGATCCATTGCACTAATTGCATTTGCCTTATCTAAATCCTGCAACAATACGAAAATCGCATTATCCTAATATCCCTTATACCTGGACCGGAAATTCTTGGAACATTTGTATAGATTACAGAGATAATGACTCAAAACTGACCACCCCTTTCATACATTTCTCATTCTGTCAAAGCAAAAAATTTTTCATCTCCGATAATTTCAGTAGGCAAAGGAAACTTCTTACGTTTATTGTGACTTACTTTCATCTTCAAGTCAACTTTATTAGAATGTGTTCTGCATTTTGATAAATTTCACATTAATTATAAATAAGGTTGAATAATGTAAATATATAAAAAAAATCATTGATTAACTGCATTTTATGCGTCGCATTCGAGACGAAAACAAACGAGGTAACGACGTTTCACACACGTACTATCCAACTTCTGCTCTGCTCGTTTCAGGTCATCCTCACCGAATGAGGACCAAGAGAGAAGCGGTGGGAGTGGGCAAAAGGGGAAGAAGACAGGCTGGCTTCGGATAACGCGTTAACGAGGCTGAAACAAAAGAATCTTTCGGGGCCCCGAAAGTGCGCACGGGATAGAGCAGAAAGAAGGAAGGTGCTCGCGCGCGGTTGGGAGAGAGACGAAATAAGAGGGGCCCGTCGCGCCGCTAACTGCGGGGGGTTGGTGGCGCCACGAGCTGTCATCGCGCGTCGTCGTCCCCGGCCTTATGGGGGCCCGTGGGGCCCCGCACACGCTCGAGGCGCGTTGCACTCACACGCCCCTATACACGTAAAGCGGCAGCACGAGCGGAGCCGTCGCGTCGCGCGCAGGTAGAGGGAATTTCTTGGCCTAACCCTTTCTCTCTCTTTCTCGATCGCGGGGCCCTCGTGGAGAGACGCAAAAAGCAACCCTCTCGTCGGGGCACATTTCGAAAACACCGATCGAGCTCGAGATCGAGAGATCAGATAGGAGACCCTAATGCCTATGTATATATACCCCCTTTGGCCGAAAGACGGCCGCTAGGCTTGAGAGCTAGTCTCTCGCTTCTCATTATCATTTCCACGCGCGCCCAGATCTCGGGGCCCGATCAGAAATCATCCGTGTTTCCATTTGTCCCCTCGCGCCCGCCGCATGTCCTTCCAACTCTTTCGGGGACTCCTGAGCCCATCTCGAACACACGGCGCTAACTTAGGATTTGAAAATCACAAGCCGCCACCCATTTGTTTAATGCTTTGAGTAGTGACTTCTGTGATTTTTATTACATTCATCTGCTCATTGTCGTATGCGACACTAATGTTTATTCTTGGAGAAAACGATCGTTAGGTTAATTCATTCGCGTACAAGTTTGAAGTTGAAAAATTGTACTACGATATCACTCTTGGTCATTTTTCCTCTAATACCTAACAATTTTGGAAGAAATATTTTTCGACTTACGGGAATAACTTATGCAATTTATTTACTTCTTCCTATGCTTTTCGACAAATTTGACTTGTGATATTATAAGTATTTTAATTATTGCAAAATTAATAATAAAAAAATTGTTATCAATATAGCAATTTACAAACTTCATAGTCGCAGAAAGTATTTATGTAAAAGTTTGCCCAGTCATTATACTGACGTAATTATTCTGACCAAGTGATCATTGTTATACCACAATTAAATTCCGCAAACTAGGTCTTAAAATATCGGCGAAGCCAAGAGCATCCCTCGTGTATCTGACGGCGGCAACCTCGAAATAATCGAAGCACGGGGTTTCGCGAGCGTTCGCTCGGCTGGAATCGGCCGGTACCATCTCCCATAGCCGTGCTTGGCGCGTTTATTCCCGGCCGCCAGCGCGAGCGAAAGTCCGAAGATTCGATTCACCGCGCGGCGCGGCGGCGACGGCGGCGGCGAGCCGTGGCGCCAGCGTGTGTGGTCCCAGGCGGCGCGCAAGCGCATACCTTTCTCGCGCGGGCGCAGAGCTATATAGGGCCCCGCGGCAGGACGATACTTTTCCGGCCGAGGCTCGTCCAGATGTCTTAAGCAGATTGGCTCGACGCGCCACCGCGCTCGCCTCGCTCCCCCTTGGCCTTCGCCTCCACTGCCTCCTCCTCCTCCTCCTCCTTCAGCGCGGCGAGCCTTATCGTCTTTTACCTCTTTTTTTTTGCCAAAGCGAACGCGCGCGGATGCACCCAACCGCATCGCTTCTGCTCTGCGAGGACGCGCGATTTCCTCGGCACTCGAGCGCAAAACGTCGCGGGTGCATTATCGATTGCCGCGGAATCAGATATCTTAGAGAAATTTAACAAACGTACTTAACGACTTAGGTAATGAATGAGTTAATAAAATATGGGTGAAAGGTTCACAATAAATTTAAATTTGACATAAATTATGATTTATTTAATTAAAGTTGATTTAATTTACATTAAAAGGTTTCAGTTATTGGGAGAAATTTGTTTTTAGTCTTTTTAGTATATTTTATTTTAAGATTTGCAATCCAAGTTTCTTGGCCTTCATCTTTCGCAACATATAAATTTCTAAGTTTTGTGATAAGAAATGTCTGTTGAAATTTATTTTCAAAAGAAAAAAATTGAACACAAATTACCATACCAGAAACTAATGACCAAAGCGTGTTGAGCTTAGACTAACAAGTTACGTTCGAGTAATTCCCTGCGTATCTATTTTACGCAAGACGTCATTTCTAACTCGAAGTAAAGCGGTCCCCGACTGAGGCCCGAATATTCCGAGACCCCGATTGTCCTCGATGTCCCCGCAAAATCTCCAATCATGGCAAATGGCCTCTTCGGGTGTCCCGCGGAGATCTTGCGTGGGTATCGATGTCCGCGTCTCCTCCCTCAGAAGAGCCGGCTCAGCGGCGCCTCGCTTCGCCTCCTCCAGCCCATTAGCGCTCAATTATCGAGCGGGGCCCTGCGTCCATTTCGGTCCCCGTGCGGGCAAAGCA
The DNA here is from genome assembly GCA_035586675.1 of Eurytoma californica. Classification (NCBI taxonomy): domain Eukaryota; kingdom Metazoa; phylum Arthropoda; class Insecta; order Hymenoptera; family Eurytomidae; genus Eurytoma; species Eurytoma californica. Next base: position 1,947,871 of record JAXIUT010000021.1, on the reverse strand, counting down.
ACTTATCTGGACTGCAAGTGCGGGGGCGCGAGGCTCGTACGCGCAATTGAGAGCACAGGCGCTCCACGGGGTGGCCCTAATTTTAAGCGAATTTCCGAGCATTCTCCCGTAAATTGGTTAAGCGGCGCGCGAGCCGCTTCCAGCATTGTGCTGGCCCCAGGGGCCCGCCGGCATTATGCGTCGCCGCCACATTGTGCGCGGGCGCGTGCACAGGGGGACTGTCCGTCAGCGCTTTGTCAAGACCCCAAAGAGCCCGACCAAAGGGCCCCGCCGCCGACCAATTGGATTAAACGTATCCATTACTATTGTCGGCCCCGTAAGCGCGCCCAAGGCTTTTCGAGCGCCCTATCGACCTATCTACCCGGCTCCATCTCCTTTTCTGTGTTTCCTGCTTGCGAACTGCTCGACGCGTCCATCGCTCAGCTCTACAAGATTGGGGGTGCGTGTCTATGCCCGGCTGTATACGATTTCCTTTGCGAGTGGCATTCCGCATATTTTCTAATTGGTCACTGCAGCGGACTGGAAGAGGAAGTTTTCCGTTTGATGAAATATTACATTTTTTTTCTTACCAGAATTTTAATAACGCTGGTTATTTTAAAAATATTATTTTCAAACAAACAATATAACTTGCTTTACTAAGTAATTAATGAGTCTTAATTGCTGCCGTTTTTCTACATTCAAGAGAATCGCTCAAAATTTTGTACTTCAACAGCTTTCGTAATTTTATACTTATACAGGTCTGAAGTAGTAGATCAGTGAATTTTTTTTTTGTACTAATATTTATTTATTTACTTATTTATTTATTTAAACGGTCTAAAGCCCTTTATAAAAATAATAAATATAGGTCAATATAAAAATAAGTTGTAAATAATTATACATCAAAGTATTTAAAGCTAACATACCATCAGACAACCACTCAACCAAACCTTAACGTAATTAATTTAAACGCTCTTTAATATAATCTCTTTTTTTAACCATACGTTCATTTTCTTATATAAACATATTTAAACAACAGGATTATTTTACTTTTATCACTATAAATATTAGACAATAGAAGACTTTTCTTTGGACATCGTTGAATTCTACTGAATAAAAGAAAATCTTTGAACAAACGTTCCGACATCAAATGGTTGTGTAAAAGCAGCTAAACCACATTTCACAAAATCATCGAGTTGAAGAAACAACGGGCGATGACTATCGGCGCCTGTGCTCCTAATACCCACGCCTTTTCCGTTTTCGCTCGGCTAGATAGGCAGAAACGCGGCGCTCCCGTTCACAAGTGGATTAGCTTTCAAGGGTTCAGCCCGGCAAAGCTCCCGCGGATCAGTCTCGAATTTTTCAGTCTTGCCTCGTTGAGCTTCCGTTCGACTTTCCATCAAAAGACGTAAGTACCCGGCGCCGACCGCCAAATTATCCTGCCGTCTTTCCACTTTTCCTTGTATTTGCCTCGTTGTGCAACGACAACCGCGGGATTTTCGTCACGATGAAATTAGCGGGCCAATTTTCCGCAGCCTCGTGCAATCCGCTAGAAAGCGGAAGGTCGTGGGAGCGCTCCAGTTTCCTTACTCACCAATTCGTGGTTCAGCATTCGCAGACTTATGCAAGCTGTCAATTTCTGCGACTCATCAGCCTGCTGAAGAAAAAACAAAATATGAAACACACCAGAACTGCTCCTCGTTAGGCGCACTCGAACGAAATGTTTCCTTTCCTTTAAGTAAACGAGGAGGCTTTTGAGAAGAGTCTACGAACAAGCAAACAGAGATTCTCAGACAATCAGCGAGCTATTGAGCAGCAGAACGTGTGAAATCGATCGGCCGACTCGTAAAGAATCGCGCGCACGATGGAACATCGAACCAGCACAAAAGACTCGGGCCCTCGACTTAATAGAAAAATCAGAAACGAGGCGTACCTGTCGGAAGCTGGAGGAGCTTTGGAAGGGCGAGCGGAAAAAGCGAGGCGTCTCGTGCGCTCGCGCGTGCACTGCCGGCAGAATCCTTTGGAGATGAGGCGCCTCTTTCAGCCCCCGGGGTGGCTGTGGATAATTCCGGAACAAAGGTAGAACGCGCCGTGCGCACGTACAATCCGAGAAAAGCGCTGGGTCGATGATAAAGAAGCGGCGGGAAAAACACGAGCAAGCAGGGATCCGTTTAACGGGATGATCCGGGCTTCGCTCGAAGGAATGAAGAGGAAGACGCGCGCATTATTCTCCGGGGCTAATTTTGGGATCGTAAAGAAAAAATAAAAAGCATCGCGGACCTTTCTGCGACTGTTGCGATCGTCCCAAACGCCTTACGCGATAATAATGACGCGATGTATGTTGGTTTAGAGATGAGAATGAGCGGCGGGCGTCTTTGGGAGTACAAATGCAATGGTATTGAAGAAGTACTTTAGAGATCGGTAGGGTGTAAGAAATTTGTGATGGGATCTTTTTAAGTTTAGATTGGTATCGCAACATCCATTGATGTTCATTGCAAATATGCGGAATATCAATTCCAAACTCGAGTTTCAATTTGGTAATTCAGGAAATACGTTATTATTTTAAAACGGTTTGACATAAAGATTGTTTTAAATTAAAATTGCATTAATGAAGTACTTAACTATTATGTTATACATTTTTCTGTCATTTGGACGATCAAGTGTTTTTTTTTTTAATAAAAATGGACTAACAGTCAAATAAGCGTAATTATTAAATATATTACACTCGCAAGTGTCATTCGCATTATAAACATGAATTAATATAAAATAATTCTTTCTGACACCAAGATAAAAATTTTAGTGCTCGATGTTCATCCAGAGCAGAGTGAAAGCACAGTTACGACGAATTTTGCGTTTCACGATATAAAGAGTAAAATGGAATAAAGGGCCGAATGAATAGGACTCCTAGCAGATAAAAGAGCCACACTCGTAGAGGAAGGAGGAGAATAAGAGGAAGAAGCTCCGGTGTAGGAGAAAGAAGGATCGGCGTGGATATACAGAAGAGGACGAAGATCCCGAGATCGAGTTAAGATAATTACTCGTTTGTTTAAACATTTGAACGGCCACCACTGAGTTTGTGTTGCTTTTTTTTTCGGCGCGACGAGCGCCGGCTTTCCCTCCTCTCCTCCCTCTCTCTTGTTTATGCCTGATTACGTACGAGTACAAGTGTACGCGCGTCCTCGCTTCTTTGCATGCATCTTCGTTCCGCCGATCTCCCTTCTTTCGAATGTCTTTGCGTAAGTTTCTGTGCGCACTACCAGATTCAAGTAGGTACAAATAAAGTGCACCTAATAGGAATGATTTGAATAAATGCACAAATAAATTTTGATTAGGAATATTTTTCTGAACAATTCAAGTATAAATTGTTGCTTTACTTTACTTTGAATCAATTCTGCCGACGAGCCTACGTAGGTATCACATCTTATAAGTTCAACCCACATGATTTAGGCATATGAATAATAGATAACAAGTGCATAGTTTGCTTAGTCATTTTTACAAATTGATCAATTTAACATTATAAATTGATAATATTGGTTGACGTACTTTTTGCATAAGTTACGCATATAACTGCTTCCGATAAAAATAAAGCAAATTTCTTATATCAATGAAATGCTGCTCACGCTTAGACGAGATCCGGCGCGCTTATGGCAGTGTATCTACCCTCGATGGCGCGCTGGTATAAAAACAATTGTTCTATAACAGTTTATGTGATTTCCCATGAGCATATAAATTTACCGTAACTCTGAGCAACTTAAATATACACACGTACATGCGTATAAAAATATTACGAAGACCGTTGCACTTATCGGCCGGTCGAAGGGTATAAGATACTCCGCGTACAAACGAACCATCGTGCAGTCTATTTTCGTTCCCACGGAAAATGAAACATGATTCGCGGAAATCCTGCTGACAGATATACGCCGATCGATCATTCAGCAACCCTAATTTTTGATTGTTCGATTTATGCTCAACTGGTATCATTATAATACCTGGACTTTTGTCATCATTTTTGTCGAAATTATCTAAGATATATTAAAAATATATTTTAATATATTGGGTTCGGAGTAGCGGCGATATGACAAGAACCTAAATCGCGAAAACCAAAAAGCGAGTAGTGGTATTCTATCGTCTGCGCGAACGTAAAACAAAGCCAGGCCGTAAATAACGAAATTCATTAATTCGACTCGTAATGCACGGCGGCCCTAGAGAAGAGGCTTCGATAGCGCCAACTAAGAAAGTTTGCCTCAGAGCGACTCTCTGTCTTTGTTTATTTGATGGCGCGAGCGAGATAGGAACTAAAGAGCTCGAGGTGCAGAAATTTTACGACTCTTTCGTTTTGCTCTTCTTATTAACTTTTCGAAAGAGTTACGTCAGAGTTGGGAATTGTGACATAATTTTTATTAGTTGCTAGATTTATGGAGTATACCGCGTTGAGATTTTGTGAAGTATCCGCCAATTTAATATTTTAAACGAAATTGTGTTTTAGAAAATTAAAATAATATAATATAAATTTTTAATTTTTTAAAATTTTGATTCTAAAATAGAAATTGTAAATTTTCATTCTGCTTATTTTGATATATTTAACATGTATAATAATTGAATTATGTAGATGTTTTTGAAATGGAGTAGGAGGCAGAATTTTAAATGAACATTTTTCTGAGAAATTGAGCGACATGAAGGACAGGAAAGGCAGTGAACCGTCAATCATGACATTTACAAATCGAAGCGTGTCTATGTGATCGCCTGGGTAAACGTCAGGCTGGATCGTAGCTCGACGAAAGACGAATCGCGAAGCGCATAAAGTTAATGAAAAGACTGACGTTCTTCCGTGAAAAAGCGAATCGGGTAAAAAGATAACGAATAGGAGGAAAAAGATGGCTAGGCGAAGCAATACCGGGAGACGAGCGGCGAAAATCTGTCACGCGAGGCAAACACGCGACAGGACTCGCGCATATCCGCCGGACTCACCGATAGTTCCCGGAAAATCGATTAACCGGCCCCTAATCGGCTTCGCTCTCTCACCGTGGATATCGCGTGATAAGACTCGCGTCCTCACTCTTGCTTTAACTTCCACCGGTGCTCCCCGCGTCTCTTTTTTATGGCTTTCCTTTTTTCGTGGACGCGCCGTTTCGGCGACGAATGCGCCGTTCCCGGAAATCGCCGCTGACCAAATCGGTTCCATGAAGCCCTTTTCCGCACCGAGAAAGAAGCGACCGAGCGCGAGGCTTATTTATGAGCGTGCCTCTGCGAGCTTTTTACGCGAGTCCGGGCGACGCTCCTTTTTCTCTCGGTGATCTCTACTGTAGGGGCCGGATTTTTGATCGATGCCGGCTCAACAGGCATTTTTGTGCGGCACGATCTTTTGCCAATCGCTGATGTATTTGTCTCCCAGCAAATGATCAAGCTTTGATGTCATTGACGAGTGCATTTGCATATTACTTCTTAACGGTAATAGAGTTTACTTTGTTATTTGTCACTGTCGTTTTTTTTATATTTATAGTTAGCGGTTGAAAATTTCTTATAGTTACGTTTTTATTTCCTAATTAATTGCTTCTTTAAAATCGAACTTAAAATACTAACAATGTGTGCCTTTTTTGCAGGCACTGCAGCGCATTTTAAGATAAATCCAGCATGTTTGTAGGTTATTGCAGGCTGCGTAAAGTGGCTCGTATTCTAAAATTTTGTTCCAAAAAATTCTTCTGATTATTGACATTATTCTTTTTTATTATAAAATTTCAAATATGAGTCATCAATATCCTTGTCAAGGTTAACGATCATGAATTCAAATTGAATTTAAAATGATACAGGCTAATTACACATCACATTCTACCCCAAGAACTTTTTGCTTTTCAATTATTCAACAGAGACGACCAAAATACTGTTCTCTGTATATTTCAACAAAGGTACTTATACGCCTTCAGAAAAAATTACAAATGGTAGAAATCGAAAGTAGAAATCGATAGCAAACTTAACACCGTGGAGTCCATGTCGATGTACAAATTCTCCTTTAAGCGACAAGACGGAGACACGCTGCAGGACAGCCATTAGGCATTAAATACAACGTGCGGCGGCGTTCGGCTACGCGTATCTATTTATAATAAGTGAGAGCCACGACCGCTCGATAATGGCTCGCGCGGCCGCAGGGGTGGGTGAACATGAAAATTGCCCGTGTCTTCGCCGTCGCCGGCTTTCACGCACCGCCACGCGAGCGAGCGTTAAAATAGCTGCGCTCGCGCGCCGGACTCTATAGCCTTCTTTTTCCGCGTTCGCTCGCAACAGGGGCGGCAGGCACCTGCGGATGAAACGCGGAAGCTCGCATACGCAAATAGTCCGGCCTATGCGGATTCTATACTTGGCTGGCTGCCCTCCTCTACCTACTATATTTCCTTACGAGTGATGTGCCCTCGCGTTACCTATTTGACATTAAGGATCTTGAGCGAGCGACTGTGAAATCTTTTTTCAATTAGCTGGGCATGTTACGATGTGACAGCTTTGCCATCTATTATACAATCATTTTTTTCATCATTTAAGCGGTAGCTCCTATTCTGGCGAGTGAATAATTGCAGCGAACCAGTGAACAATTCCTCGGTGACTCGCGGTCCAGTTCAGCCCTCGATGCTCGCATTGTATTCAAATTCGCTATTCCAATAAAACCCTTTAATTTTAACTGCGAGAGTCAACCGTGTAAAGTGCGCCCTGCAATTTCTCTTCCTCTTCCTCCGGCTGGAAGAGAGAGAGATAGAGAAAAAGTGGCTTCGTAAATCCGTCTCTAAGAGAAAATTACGATCGCGATCGGCCTCTCGAAAACAAGGGCGACGCGAGAGAGGCACGAGTAAGAGGGTCAGGGAAGGGGGGGGGGGTGCGGGGGGAGTTGATCGCTGAAATTCCACATATACGCGCTTCGCCTCGTCGATTTCCTTGCGTGGGTGGAGGGGGAGAGAAAGGTCTTCGTTGGAGAGCTTCTCCCTCGCCTCCGACATCCGACCGTTGGCTTTTCAGACAATTGCCTCCACCGCTCTTCTGCGTTGATTTTCGGGCTCGCGTTTTTCCTCTCGCTCGCCTTGAGCATGTATCTTAGTTTTTCTCCTGTTTGCTTCTCCCTTTGCGCCAAGCTCTCTTTATATTTGATCTTTCAATTTTCTATTTACTGTTACATTTTGGAAAGGAAAAATAGGGTGGTTTATTAGGATTGTTTTATGTCAATTCTTTTTTATCAAAAGTTTTTATTGAATTAATATTTTACTGATTTTTTTATATGTGTAAATGTTAATTAGAGTGTCAATAAGTTATTTCTAAACATCATTTTATAGCGATTAGTTGCTATTAATTGAACCTATAACTCCACCGTTTACCCGTTGATAATTTGTTCGCTATCAATATGCCTATAAGCAAAAACTGTATAAGAAAGAGTGAATTAATCTTCGGAAGGAAACTTTACTATACCAACAATCGCTACAGCAGAATGTACACACTAAACGTGAGAAACAAAATAATAAATGAGTGAAGAACAAAGAGTGCAATTGATGAGTATATTACTTACTATCATAGTTACTAAGAAGTAAAGACAGAAAAGGGAAAAGTTGGCCTATATTGACTTAATTAATTTAATCAATTAAATAATTAATGGTATTAAAATTTCAGCCGAAAAAAAGCGATGTAAAAAAGAATAGATATCCATATGTGAGCTCTCAATAAACAAACTTCCTATAAGGACAACTGTAGAGTATAAATTAACAGAAGTAATCCAATCAATCAATAAAGTGTATAATAGTGAAACGTGAAATTAAATTTTTTAAATTCCTAGATGATAATGTGTTGATAAATAAATTAAAATAATTACGTTAAAAACAGGCAAAATTTATTAAGCATACTGATACTAGCGAAAGATCTACTCCCCTGCGACATATCGAAACCCTCTCTAACGTGAAGTCGTCCGTGTGTCTCCGATGGAGCGGGGGTGTGCAGAGAGATAGCGCGTCGCGCACGCACGTTGAACCCGAGAGAGAGAGAGAGAGAGAGAGAGAGAGAGAGAGAGAGAGAGAGAAGCGTTTACCTCCTAGAAACGCGCGCGCCTCTACTCTCCGTTTCTAGCCTCTATCGATCGCGCCCGCAGGCTGCCGCCCTGGACTCGCCTCCTACCCCCCGTCTCGCTCGGCCTCACTAGACTCCGCCGGACCGAACTCTGTCTTGGCCCGCCGAGTCTGTCCTCCATCGCGTTCTCTCCCTCGCGCTCGCCCTCCAGCCGAGCTCTGGTCACCCCTGACCCCGGACGTGCGTCGACTGCGGGCAGTATACGCCTGCTCCGGGGGTGCTACTGCCACTGCACACCACGCTGGACGCGGGTTATTGCGGACGGCCAAATTTTCGATGTGAGCTGATTTCTTGAATTTCATGATTTGTAGACCCTCTTCTGAGAGGCTTTGATTTCTACCTTCTAGTTGGAAGGTTGTTTTTTTCAGTGTAATGTAACTTGTCGAGTAGCGATTTTTAGGAAAGATTTGGAATTTTTAGTTTTCAGGAATATTCTGCTATTTATTTTTTTTTTACTTTTAAGATCAAGTTCAGCTTCAAACTTATTTTAAATTTTCAAAATAAAATATAATTTTTATTTTCTTAAAAGCAATAACATTAATAAGTAAAAATTAATCTTCTATAGTAGGGCGTACCCACGTGTACAAGAAGTACCTAAAGGTAGATAAAGTAAGAAACAGTGATCCTCAATAAATCTATTTAATGCGGTACCTTTTTTACTGAGTCAGTGGTAAGTTATAAGGATCCCTCTGTTTTCGTCGCAAGTGGGGAGTAGAAGACTAGCGCCGCAGACTCTCTCCTTGGCGTGGAAAATGAAGCGCGACAATGCGCCAGCGCACGTTTTTCGATCCTAGATGACCGCCGACAGATTAACCGGACAGCGTGTTTCTCTCACTGTTGGCTTCGACAATATGTTACTTTCGTCGGATCACCTTGTATCGGTGAGCGTATCGTGTCACGAAATGCCGCCGCCGCTGCTGGTCCGAAGAATTCGACGCTCGGTCGGCTCTCGGATTGACTGTTTTTTTTTGTTTCAAGTCATGGAACGCGCCGTTGCGCAGCTTGATTAGTCTTGGAGGCACGCCGCTATATTATCTTAAGGCCTTTAGGAGAGAATTATTAACTCAAGTATACGGCATGATTGAAATTTTTTCGATTAAAAAAAAAGGTTGGCTGAAAAAATTTTTTATTAATTTGGTTTATCGACTTTGATTAAAGCGATTACAGAAAATTTCTTAATAAGAATAATTTTTGTTAATTGAAGCGCCGCTTAAACAGTAGATTAATTTTTTTCGACTATTTCTTTTAGAGAAAGTCAAAAGATGCATTTGACATTTATAGAGTACACCTGAATAATAAATGAAATTTATTTCGAGTGGATAACAAGTGAATTGAAGTTGCAAAAATTACTTGAAAGCAAACATCGAAACTTTAAAGTGCTACTTGGGAAAAGTTACATGTTTCTAAAGTTTTAGCTATTTTATCTTTTCTCTAAGTTCGTAAATACTGCACTCCGTTAGTGTATTTATTTTACTGCTAACAGTAATTTTCTACTAGTTAGATCCAATTTTCAAAAGATGTGAACTATAAATTTCTAATTTATAGAAAATTATTTTTTCGCTACTTCTATGAAAAAAAGAGAATGACTTCTATTTACCTTGGCAACTCGCTCAGTTATACCATTCTCATCTTTCTTGAAGATTTCTGAAAATATAAAAAGAGAAATTAAAAATAACAAAAAGCAAAACTTCAAAAATTAGAGAAAAAAGAAAAGAATAAGAAAGATAAATAAGAGTGGAGAGATTTCTTGGTCCACCCTACAATAAGCTCGCGGACTTCGGCGTTTTTGCCTGGTCGTGCGAGGCTCGTATATAGCTCCAGTGTTCCTTTCCTCCAGCTTCTCTCTCGACTTCGGCGTCGCCGTAGTTCGCTCCCTGGACGCGACGATAAGTCAAAGGCGGCTGAGAAGATATTTCGCCGGCTGGCGATCGCAGTCAGATAAAAGACAGAAACGAAGACGACGAGATCGAGCAGCATCTCAGTCTTTTCTGACGGTTTTTCTTGCTCCCCTGAATTCCCCACGCGACTTCTCTCCTCCGAGCCGTCGAAATGGCAGAGGGATGGGCGCGGAGGAAGAGGCCGAGTACGCCAGCGATTCGGTCGGGCGCAAAAAGCGCGAGAAGATCGGCCGAGGGAGTGATCGAAAGGAGAGAGAGAGGTGCTCCAGACGCGCTCGCGCGAGCCGGGAGCCATTTTATTCCTTCATAAAACACTCGAGATGTCGTTCCGAGAATAGCCACCCTATTCGCCTGCCTTCCCTCCTTACCTTATACTGCCCGTTATCTAATCCTGACTTTTTTATCCAAGTATGCAACTTGCGCTTGCCCGCTTGATTGAACTGTATTTGATAATTATTATTTTGCTTAGCGAGATGTTAGTATGCTACATTTATCACAAATTATCATTAATTATATTGTGATGAATAAAAGTAACAGAATATGCCATTTACGCATTCAGTTTAGTATTCAGTGATATTTTCAATTTTAAAGGACACAAATTTTCGATTTTTTTATAAATTAAATTTTAAACTGTAATTAAATTACTTACTGCAGATTTTTTTTATGTTCCTAATACTATAGTAGTCGATTGTACAATAAGAAGGATATAAAATCCACAGCAGTAAACATACAGCTTCCCTACAATACATAACTGGCGATCTGTCGCAGCGGTTTGTAAAATCGAATCCAAGGTTTGTACGTCTCCTCTTGTTCTCGTACAAGCCTCCTCGCGTAGCCAGGCGGTCAGAGAACAAGAAGACGCTGCAGCGACTCGGCCGTGAATCAAGTCTACGACTCTTTCGGCTCTCGCGCGTCCGCAACGCTCCGATCCAATTATCCCGGTGTCCCTCTTGGCCGCGCGCCATTGGTCCCGCGCTCGGGCCCGTGGGACCGTTCGCTTTGTGAGTCTAATCGCGAGTGCGCGCGCGCCGCTCCCTTTACCTCCGGTGGTCCAGCCGGCGTCCGCCATTTTATTTTGAAAAAAGGAGCCGGCTGCTCGCTTGCGGAGCCTGGGCGTCCGGCTCGTACGGTGGCGCCGTGGGCCCCGCGGTTCCGACGTTCGCGAGCCGGCGAAAAACGAGCCGAGTTGACCGGAGGAGAGGAGGAGGGGGGGACGCAGAGGAAACCGTTTATAACTTTGATGCACCGCATACGCTTAATCGATTCAGTTGTGTGTGCGTGCGCCTGTGTTCGTGAATGGGAGACGACGCAAGCGCAAATCGCTTTTACGTAATTTCCCTTCCCTCCATGGTTTTTCTTTTAGCAGACCGCGCTGTTCTTTTTTTTTCTCTTCTTCGTTACTCGCCCACTTCTCTCGTGGCCCGCGCCTTCATTCAGGATTTATCGAGGCTCCGATGTTTTTAGGCTGGCTCGGAACTTTTTTTCTTCTCGACACATTATTATGTTTGTAAAGTTAAGAATAAAAGAGGTACTCAATTATTGAATTATCTTTTTTTCTGGATCAGCTGTATTACAATATAACGAGTGAATAATATACATATTTGGCAAATATTCATCTTTGGAACGTTTAAAGTTAAATCGTAAACAGTCTCATCAGATTTTCGTATAATTAAATCCTCAACAATGAGCGAAAGTCATAGAAGGAAAACTCTAGCAGGTAATTAAAAAGGATCGTGTGTACTTTCTCGCTCCCTTACGACTCGTACTCGACTCGCATCCTTCCTCCGTACCCTCCCCTTTCACCCAACTTCCCCCGGGCGCACGCGCGAGTCCTCCTCGTTGAAATTTTTATCTCTTCCTTGTCGGGCGGCATCTCCCGCGCTGGCCCGTAACCGCGCGCGCCTGGAATATGGGTAATATTTCCTCGAGAGGAGCGAAGGTGGGGGAGGGGGGATGGCAGGAAGAGGGAGCGCACGGCGGTGGCGGGTTATGCCCGAGCTGGCGCCAGAGCCGAGAGCCCGCTGACAGCGTACCTCGCGCGCGCTGTGAGAGCCGAGGTAGGTGGCCAAGACCGCGATATTGGCCCCCGGGATATATTGTCCCCGCTCCCCTTTTATCCTTTCCTTCTCTCCTCGCCTAATCGACTTTATGAAAATTAATAATTTGCGGTTTTATCTCCTTCCGTCCCTTGGCACACCTTTGGATTCTCTTTCGGTTTGGTTGATTGTATACCTGGCTCGGGCGATGACGAGTTAGCCAATTTTTCGGCTGTTTCGGGTCTTTAGTGCTTTGAATCCTTTTATCCTTTTTATTGGTTTTGAAAGGAAGCGATTTTGTGCTAGTTTATTAATGATATTCGGGTGTAGTTTTATGAATGAGGTGATCGAATACTTTTAGAAAATTATTCAGCTTCACCGCTAGCTGCAACTCAAAAAATTTTTGTCTATTTTCTAATACTAAACTAGAAAAAATAATCCCAAAAAATAATTAAAATCCAATTTAGCCCAAGCGCTAAATCGTATTTCGCTGCTACCCCGATTCTCCTTCGACCCCTGAGCGTCGGAAAAAAGCGACGCAACCGAGCGCAGTGGCTTGCGGCAGCCGCAGAGCGCTGGCGCTCGAAAGGGAAACAAAAGAAAATAAGGGAAAATCCCCGAAGCGCGTACGAGGTTATACGCGTGGAGAGGGCGTCGAGAACCCGCAATGCCCTGTCTCTCTCCTACATAGACACCGAATGCTCAATAAGACTTACTCCCCTATTGCTGGCGTCCCCGAAAGCTCCTTCCGCGTCCCGAAGACGCGGTAGCGCAAGCTAAACAAAAGAGACAACAGCGTAAGGGTTGATGTGCGAGGTGGCGCGTATAGAAGATTCTCGATTTGCAGATGGAAATTCCGTTAATCTCATTAATTATACGAGAATTTTAGAGGCCTATAGTGATACTAAAGACTTCTTTTATAAATCATTAGAATTAAAATTTTAGATGCTTAAAATATACCAGAAGAACGGGGTTAAAAATTCTCAACTGATTTTCAACTATTAAGAGAATACCTTCTTAAATAATTTTTGGGAAATCAAAGCTATAAACTCCTTCTATGAAAAAGTTTAAAAAAAAGAACTAAAATTAGAAAATATTTTTCTGAAATTAATTCGTGGAATACGAATTTCTGTTTGTGGTGTAAATTTCAATTATTACAGTTTTAAATTACGTGAGTTTAAAATTACTCGTAGACTGGCAAGCATTTATAAGTTTTAATTGCAATAATTGTGTAAATAAAGTAAATTATAAGCATTTTTCAGTGCTTTAAATGAATTATAGGTACAAATGTTCTTTAAAGAGTTACATTATAACTTCAGTAACTAGACTACTTATAAACTGCGTACGTGCGTTTAATCTATTCACTTTCTTTTTTCTTGCAATCGAGTTAATGCATCGCATAAGACGGTAAGTGTTACATGCCCATTTCGTGGGCTATACGTATGGAAAAATTATTTCTACGCTCAGTATGACCCTTTCGATGTCTTCGATGATCTAACTAGTCGTATGTTTTTCGCGTAAAAATAAATATTATGGATATTATAATCATCATGTACAGACGGTGGATATTTTAATAATGGATATTTCAATGAATGGTATTCTAATTTTAATTTTAAAATGTAAATTAATAGAGGATCAGTTGGAATATAGAAAATGAGCCAATATTTCTAAGGACTTTTATCTTTCCCATTTTCAGATAATCCTACTAATTTGAAATTGAAAAGATTGAGTGCACGATATTCACAAAAAACACAACCTTACAATAACTTAATTATATTAACATCAATCTAAAGATGCTCTTCTTACTCCAATTATATCTGCAATATAAACAAAAAGATAATAAGTAGCTAAGGCCTCTACACTTGTTATTGTTTGAAAAAAAATTTTATTCATTGCTCATAATAGTCAGGCGACGCAAAAGAGGAAACAGAAGAGAGAAATTCACTTTTACAATTTTTTGCACCCGGCAATATCGGTCCCCGCGGGTAAAAGAAAAGGAAAGAGGAGGGCAGCGCAATTTCAAGGAGGGGGATCGATGATGTTGCTTCCTCCCTAGGTATACGTGTAGGCGCCCGTATCCGGCTACAACTCTTGCGTAAATACCGGAGCCCGGCGATCGCGCGCGCAGCTACAGCGTCGGCCCCTCTTATATATATACACTTTTATTTCTCGTGTCTTGCCCTTGCACTCGCCCCGGACTCTCGGATTCCTCCCCCTCGATCTCGCCAGGGTTGTTTTCCGCGACTCTTCCGCCCAACGTTGACTGTCTCGCTCTCTTTCCAGCTCACGGCTCTCTTTTTACTTTCGACGCTGCGACGATTCCTCGCGCGGTGCGACGAGGCGAGGGCGAAATTTTACGAGCTCCGGCAAGCGTACATTTGACTTTCATTTGTAATTAAATTTTTTTGAGCCGGAGATGAGAACTGTAAATCGAGCTAATGCGTAAACAATATTGTCATTCCTTAAGTTCCACTGACAGCATTGAGTATTGACTGCAAGCACTAATACATTCTAATTAAGGATATATGTAAATACATTATGACGGAGAACAGAATAAAGCCATAAAGTTAACAACCTTTTGAAGTAACTTTTACACCGTGTAACAGATTTTACCAAATCACTTGCTTGCAGGGATACACACCATAATGATTTTCGAAATTGCAAATTAATTTCTTCTATTTTGTGTCTAATCTTTTTTAAAATTATTTTTATTAATCTAATTGTCATGCTTTGTGTGCAAAAATTTTGAAGTGTCGGATATGCAGAAATTAAGTAAGTGAAACTATGAAAGCGAAGAACATATCTTATTTAAAAAAATTGCAGTAGACAACGTATAATTTAGTTCCAACGTGCCGTCGTGGTAAATTTACTGGCACGCACGCTTTTCTCATAAATTAACTGCTCAATAACTTACTTCAATAAACACGTCGTTCCCATCTTGCACTGAACTGAACATCGAAAAATTTGACCAAATGTTTTTTAGAAACCCTGTTTTTTTTTCATTAGGAAAAAAACTTGCAATTTCATTTGCAATTTATTGACTTTAACTGACGACGAATTAATGCGTAATAAAGAAAGTCATTGATAACCATTAACACAAAGTTTAAGCGAGAAGTTTTGTGACCTTCCCACCAGTTTAAATATTTTTGATACAAAAACCATTAAAATTAGCCGCTTGGCAGTGCCACTCTACAGTAATCAACTAATTCACTCCTAGGGCAATCTACACTCTAGCATATAACTCGCACTGACACACGCGCCGTTGTCCTCTAAAAAATTTATTGTCTAAAAATTAACCGTTCGATCGCCGGGGCTGGACTTGTCCGTTGCACAGAGTGCACGTGTCCTAGCGCGCGGTGGCGAATGAGGCCGCGCGCACGTGAATTAGGAGCGAGGCTTTAGCAATGGTGCGCGCTAATGGGGCTATCGCGCGCGTACACCCACGTGCCCGACCGGACGCGCGCATACGCTCGTTAAAAGACAAAGGGGTTGTGCCACGCGGCTCGAGACTTTCTGCGACTGGCCGCCCTCACGGGCCACTCCGAGAGGCGCGACCTGATAAACTATATAAGCGAGGCCGACTTGCTGATGTAGTTTTGCATATGCTGGTTTTTTGCTTTTATCTCGAGTTTTCAAATCTCTTTTTCTCCGGCCTTTATTTGTTTGACTGCAAATTAGATGTAGACGACTTTTCTTCCTTTATCACTTTTTATTAATAGTTTGTGATAAATAGATTTTAAACGATACGCAATATATTAGTTTAATTATTACTGAAATGTTAATTAACTGTTTATAATTTTTATATGGTACCACTAAGTTTTAAAATACTATTTTTAATACGAAGAAACTACAAAACTTCAAACTTTACCCACATAAAATCTGTACAATTTTACAATACAAAGAAAATTATTGCTATTGAAAAAATTTAAGGATTTCTGTGGACAAGTTTCACTGATGCAAACCCGAAGACCGACTGACTGATCGGAATCGATCGAAAAACTCCGCGTATTTTTTACGATTTTTCCACGCAGCCTCCCGATGAATCTCGTTGCAGCGCTCCTCGTCATCCATGCTGCACCGCAAGCCGCGGTAGAGGGGAAGGGGCGGCAGGGTACCCGTGGGGAGCTACGTGGCCGATTGGCCCTCACCTCTCTCTCGCTCTCTTTCTCGCGGGGTGGTTTTTCGAGCCGAGCTGTCCCGAAGAAAGGAGAGTCGGGGTGCGTACAAAAACACGCCCTTCTCTCGCTGCACTCGCCGAGCGGAGAGAGAGAGGGAGAGAGAGAGAGAGAGAGAAGCACCCGGAAAAGAAGAAAGACTGGATTTATAATAGAGAAAGCGCAGCGGCGGTGGTGCGCCCCCTCGGCCGCTCCTCCGTGTCTTTTGTGCGCTCGCGCTCTCTTTAATTCCGATTCTTCGCTCAGAGCTTTTTTCACATCCGCGCACAAGCGGGGATGAGAATTGCGTTTGTCGATATGTACGGGTACAACGGGACGAATGTCGAGGCTGGACTATTGGTGAATTGCAGGGTTTCGTACTAAGATGGACGGCTTTCATTTGGGACGTTGCTTTCGAGTGTCAGGTCATGGTTTTGCAGCATTTTTAAAGCGACCATTTTACTATTTACTCCAATACGTTAGCTTAAAATATCATATTTATAAATTATATTTTGCTGTATTTGTTAGACATTATTTATTTTACACCAACTTATTAAAAGCATTTTTTATGCGGTTAAAAATATTTGTTATGCAGTCTGAGTGAAAAACAAAAGTTCACTTATATTTATATTTTATTTTATTTATTAAGAAATATTTTAACAAATTTTTTTTCTAAAAATGAAAGTTTTTTTAATTGTAATTGTATGAAGTGGTTATTTTTCTTTAAAAAAATATTTGTTTTTAAAGATGTACATCATCCTTAAACTCTGTATGTCATCTAAGTCATGTTCGAGCTTCAATTCACGAAAAAAAAAATCAACAATACTTACAATACATTCGTGCTTTGAGCCACTTCTTTCTCCCTGGGCGCATTTTAATCGCGCTGTAAACATAAACAAGTTTATAACTTCCTCCCGGCGCGTTCCGAGCAAATAAAGTACTCGGCGTAGCCGGCATAGCTCGCGGCCTCGTCGTCCCTCATCCTTAATCGAGTGTAAATATTCGAATTGACGCGCGGAGCTTACCTCGACAAAGAAGCAAATAACCGCCCGGGGGAACCATTGTCCAGGAATTGCTGACAAAAGCTTTCCACGGAAGGCACGGCTATCGACGCCCGCCCGTCCAAATTTCACGCTCGCGCTTTTGTGACGAGTCTAGGAAAAAAATGCGTACTTTCCAGCGAATCCGATTGAAGCGTTCGACCGGGGAGGAGGAAGGTGGGGTGAGGAAATTCGATCTCCCGCCCTTACCTGTGCCTGGAGAAATGGTAGCGACGCCAGGGAGGGTCCCAATCGAATAGTTTCGCGGAGTATAATAGAAGCGAAGGCGATCGAAGAGCGCGCGATGCGAGAAAAGGAAGAATGGACGACGTTCAATGCGCGCTCGCTTGCGAGAAAATTAGAGGCTGCGGTAACGCGGATACACGCAAACTACTGGGTTTCACTGTTACCATTTCACTATTCAATTTCGATTCTTTTCAGATTTCTAGAAAATTGTATTCTCGTGTTTAATTATCGACAGTTGTAGAATCTTTTAGTTGTTCAAGTATATTTATTCTCCAATAAATAATTACACCGTAACTTAATAAAGTATTTAGATCCTTTTTTTAATACAACGATGATTAAAAATATATTAAAATTAGATATCATCTGTAAGATCAACAATTTTGATATTTGTATAAAAAATAGTTGTCCATGGGCACAGAAGCTGTCACGACTTAGTAAGGTAGAATCGAATGGTCAGTCCAGCCGGCAGCGCACAAAAGTCAATATTATAGCTTCGACACATAAGTAAACAGGCGACGAGGCGGAGAAAACAGGCGAAGCTAAGTAAAAGCGGTACTTTTTCCTATAGACCGACACGAATTCGCGGCGAACACGCCCACGCTCACCCTCGAATTGTGCAGCCCGAATGGCCGGCGTGGCTCGTCGTATCTAGGACGAGCGGCTGCATATTTAATCGCTGACTATCGCCGCTACCGCCACCGCCGGTCACTTACACGGCAACCCTCGCTCCTGGCCAACCTAATTATTGTAGGATCAACGAAATTGATCGTGCTTAATGAGCGATTCGACATGAATTCCTATTGCGTTTGTGCTTAAGCATCTAATCATATTCTTTTACAACGCAACATACTTTTTTAGACGAGAATAGATTTGTTTTTACCTGTTACCTAATGTTTTAGAAGTAAAAGTTCGTTGTTGCAAGATATATACAGCATTTTTAGAGAGATGCTTAAAATTGCAACTGGCTAGAAAGCTCGCTGTCAAAAAATCTCTCTTGTATGAAACTTTCGCGTGTTTGTCGCAGCTTCGCCCTGCAGAAACCCAAATACCCGACGTAAAGTGCGTTACTTTCATACAGTAAAGTACTGAGCAAAAAATAACAGTCATGATTAAACTTAAACCTCGTCATTTTGTAAAAGAAGCAAATTTGTACTTATCACTCGTTGCAAAAATGAAAACATTTTTATGCCATACGATAAATCTTGGCCTCGCTAGTTAGTCTAAGGCAACGATCGCGCGGCGAAATGAAAACAAACGGCGTAAACTCGAGTTCGCTTCGCATTTGAGTAATGAAAACAGCCCCTAAAACCGAAGAGCGCGCTCTGAAAGCCATTCAATTTACCCGGGGGCTCATGCACTCGTGACCCTGTGATACGCGATGCGTTCCTGCGTGCTTCTCGCGAGGGGTTATCGATCGACCCCCGAGACTTTTCCGTACACGCGGTCGCCACCCAAGTAGCCAAAGTTGCGTGCGGCTGCCTTTTTTTTCTTCTTCCTCATTGCTCTCTCTCTCTCTTTCTCTCTCTCTCTCCATTTCGTATAACGGACGCGTGCCGCGAGTCGCGATCGATCCCTCCCCGAGCTAATATGGCCAGTTTTATTTATACACGTTCCGAGGGAGGAGGCAAGGGGACGTAGTTTACACCGAACATTAAACTGAAAATTTTATGGATAGCTTTGGATTCTTAATGATATTTAGGGGTGCGGGGATTATTAAAATGTCAGTTATAAGATTATTTGTGAAGGAATGTGGCTGAGAAAAATTGTCTGAGCTTCGTTAATTCAACTTTCATGAGAGGCTTGCCTATTACTTAATTTTTTACGAGCCAAGGTGCAATTTTTTACACGGAGAGCGGCTCGGATGTATTGCTATTCATGGGAGATCATACACTCAATTTTCTTTTTTAGAATCGTGTAAAAATGAAAGAAAATAGAGAATTAAAATTTCACTCACCACGAAAAAGTCACAGAAACATCCTCATAATTCGTTAAACGGTAATAAAAGAAAAGAGGCGAGAGGTGCTCGTAGTATTCGATTTCCCGACGAATAAAGCGTTCTAAACGCTCTTTATTTCCACAACAAGGCGACTGAACGTTACAATCAATCGAGATTTCAGTAACAGGGTATCGCGAAACAGATACCTGGCCGGGCACGATCGAATAACCATAAACAAAAGGGCAGCCGTCGAAACGAGCCGGGCCAAAAATCAAAAGACCACGGCGCGGGAGGGGAATCGCTCGGGGGCCTCGTTATAATTCGTGGGCTGGATCGATGACCCGCGCGCGCGCGTGCACAGGACTAGGAGTCTCCGTCCGCAGCTGCGGCCCCGCGCAATCCAAACACGCGCTTGCGACATCTGTGCGCCCGTAACGGGCATTATTGCTTAATGCCATTAGAAATGTATACGCGTCCACTCGAGCCCCACGCCGACCGAGACACTCGATCGACGAAATCGCGCTGTTTTGTTTGGCCGGAGGGGGGATTACGCGCCAACTCACTCCTGTCGGTGGTCGTGCGGCTCCCTCCCATAGGGATACCGCCGACCTTTGCGCACTTGATGCGCGCGAGTGTGTACACATCTCGCGAGGTAATCTAGGTTTCACGGCTACAGCCAAGCTTCTGTTTGTTTACACAATTTCACTTGATTTTATTCTACTAAGATTTAATCGATACCCTGGACCGATGCCACCGCTGACGGTTATTTGCTTATGGATATGAGAAGAGAGGAGATGCGGTTATACGATTGATGGGGCCTAATAAAGTGTTTCTACGACTGTTATTGGATAAAGATAAAGGGAACATGTGCGTTAGTTGGTGAATTATTAACTACAAATGGTTTTCACGTTAGAGAAAACTAAATTAGTATTCCACAGTACTGATTAAAATTTCGACATATTTCCTGATTCAAAATATATTTAACAGGAAGAATTCTTAACGTGTCATACTGAAAAGGATATTGTAGAGAAATAGTTAAATAGCAATTAATTAATTAAGTTTTTGTAGTACAAAATTATACTGTTCGTAGAAACAGTTTTACTTTAATATTCAAAATATCCGAGAAATCAATAATAAAATTATATTGTCGTGAATTTTGAATAAAAAGTTAATGTTGCCTTTTGGTTTCGTGTGATAGATTTCGCAATTCTGCGTAGCTACTGTCGTTGAAAAACCGCGTAATTATCGTACAAGCATCAATCGTCGTATCGAGTGAACAAAAAAACGTCTTTTACGATTGACGTTCACCTGGGATGCGAGCGATAATTACCATCGGTGCACGGACAATGGAGTTGGGAGTGGACGCATGCGGCTGCAGCCACGGCGAGTGGCTCCCCTGTCTCTCTGGTGCAGTGCTGGCATTACTCATTTTAATTATGAACTATGAGCCTATGTCGCCGTGCACTAGCGGAAGCCTTGGAGGGTGAAATTATCGTGCAATTTCCACGCCAAGACGCTTGAGCCAACGTGTCTTCACTTGCAGACCAGCTGAGAAGAGGGAACAGAAGTTTTCTTTACAAATTTGTTGTGAAAAAGTATCGTATATATAAAGGGATTCTACAATGCAAGTAGTGAGAATTCGTTGCGTTTGGAAACCAAATACGAAGCATAATTTTGAAATTTATAAAAATTTGAACTATGGGAATTTTTGAAAATTAAAATTAAAACGTAAAAGCAAAATTAAAAGAACAACAGCATATAAGTGAAGTGCAACTATTATACATATCATATAGTTGTATATTGCGTGTGATATCTTTTGAAATTACATGTCATACTTCGTTTCTGATTTTTTTTTGTACACGTAAGAACTTGTGAATTTCCGAGCGAAACTTTAACATCAACTTTTTTTGTGATATAAACGCTCGGTTAAACTTAAAATGCATACGAGCCGGAAGGTGTAAACGTACTTGCGTGTCCGGGGCGAAAAGTTTGCGGTCACCGGCTGGAGCGGAAAACCCAATTGCCAGGTGTAATTTAGCACAAGTCGCGCGGCCACTCGAATTATTATTATGCTGAGCACTCGCGGTTTACATTATTCGATTACTACCGTAACAACATAAAAACTGGTAACCACTTGAATAACTCACGGCTCCTCGGCACTTCCCAAATCACAAACCTGAGAAGTCAAAATTTTCACTATATTTCCATTATGATTTTCTCTCATTCTTTTTGCCGAATCTCATTACGAGTGCTTGATAAATAATTTAAAAACTAGTTCATCAAAAGGCGATTTGTCTGAAAAGTCGTAGAGGCGAAATTCTCGATGAGGCTACCGGCGTAAGGGCGACTGAGTTGCTCTCGACCTCCAATCAATAATGCATTGCGGGCTATTAGGCTCGCGCCGCTCGTGCAAGAGCCGCATACGTCCGCGTGTAAGAAGCGAGCGGCATGGCGACGGGATGAAAAAAGGAAACCGGAGAGCCGTGACTCGTCATCCCGCTCGTTAACCGGCGACGCCCCGGCGCATAATGCGCGTAGGGAAAAAACCGCCTCCGAAGTTTTCCGTTTTCAGCGGCAGGCTAATTAATGGATTGGCACGCGAAAAAACGGAGATAGGGGAGAGTGGGGATCCGCGAGCCCTCGATTTCCGCGGCGGGCCCTCGAGACTCGATCGAGCGAGATAGGAGCTACAGAGCGGCCGGGGGGATCCGCTCCCTCGTAGCCGCGGCGAGGGAGCGATGCGAGCTCCTCTATTGTGAGCCCTGGCGTTTTGTCCCGTCAGTCCGCAGCCGCGGTGAGGAGGGGGAGGGACGAGTGCAACGCGATATCCGCGCGAGGCCCCTGAGGGGCCTTATGCTGCTATAGGTCCTGTAAGAGTCGCCGCCTCGTTTCTCCGTCTCTTTCTATTTTTCTCTCGCTCTTTCATCTTCTGTCTGATTGAGTTGGAATAATCGAGCGATTTTTTTGTCACAATTCAACTCTTAGTTACGTACATACTCTTACTGCGTAAGCTTTCCTCGAATTTTTGGTTAATTAATTTTTATTGATCAAAAATAAGAATTAATTATTGATTTAAGTATGCTTAAGAACCATTTTTGTGGCGATGACGTTGAAAAAAATATTATTTTTTATGATTTATTTGATTGATTTAAAATTATCTACATAATAGTTATATAATTTAAGATTTTATTTTGTATTGTAATTTTATTAGTATTAAAAATAATTTATATATTTTCAGAAATAGATAACGCATAATAATAGATAGAATCAACACATTCGCATATTTTGCACACGAGTTTCGAATACCACAGATTAAGTTATAATAATGCTGATTATATTTTTGGGAGATGCAACTACACCAAGTAGAAATACAAAAAATATCAACAATAAGGTAAAATATTATTATTATCCAGAATTTTTTTTATTGGCACCGTGCACGACCCACAGAGAAGTCTAGTAATTCTTGATATTCAATATTATAATTGTAATATATCATACATCCATGATTTTAGTTCAAATTTTTCTATCAGACAGATAAAATTTACTTTTTTATCCTGTTCACGGTCGCGCACGGAGTGAATACTAACCTTAAAAAGTGATGGCCTTTATTGTGAAGCATTTAATACGTGAATATATGATTTATCGCCGATCTGTACATTCAGAAAGGAAATTTAGGAACGCCAATTTTGAAATTAATAGCGATAATGCTATGCTTGTTGTTATTGTTTGTTTTATTACTTTTAATTTTTAAATAATTAATGTCGTTTTGATTAATTTTCTAACTTAAAAAATACAAATGCATCATAACCACCCTGGTAGAAATGATAACCAACGGTTTCCCATCCGTTCACCAAATTACGAAGGGTTGACAAAGCTTTTAACCAATAATTGGCCAAAAATACCCCTTATTTCGTCACGGCATAATGGTTGCGGTTGGCCAACGAATCGTGCGAATATTAAAAATCGCGAAAAGACAATTATACGTAATTTATGATTAAAATAAAATATTAATAGTTGTACTATTCATGTAGTATCAAAAAAACACATGTATACACTACTTATTGCTTACACAAATAAATTTAAATCAGTAAACTTGTGCTTCTAATTGAGATTATGTTTATATATAGATATAGATATACAACTCGTATTCTCAAGCACGCGGACGTCAACTTAACCGTAAAATATTTGCTGTCATTCGTTGGCTTAAAAAATTGACCAAGGGATGGTATTCTTAATACATAAGCCATTTTGGTTGGGTTATTTTCTACCAGGGCAGTGACAATACATTTGTTTAAGGTAGAATATTATTTATATATTAAAAAGAGAAAGAATATATTCAAAGGCATTTAAGTATTTTTCTGAATTTTATCAAAAAAGTATAATAATGGTCGAGTTCGATCGTTTTGCTAGTATAAAAAGAAAACAGGTTTTATATCGGTATTCGGTTCGGCATCAGGCGCGACAATACTGCGACAAGCACTCTCAAACAGCAAACGACACCGAGCAATCTATCGAGGCTCTACATCTCATTTGACGCTTGGATCGGAAATCCGAAGAAAAAAGGCGCCGCCGGGACGCAGGGTGCATTATTGCCCGTATAGTACCGGCGTCCTTCCGTTCTCGTGCGAAACAGCGCGCGCGCGCACGTCGTCCCGGCTGACGGGCGTTTCCGCGGCGCGCGGGGACACGCAAAAGAGCCGCGACGGCGGCGGCTCCCCTTTGGGCCCAGCGCCGCAAAGGAAGAAGACGACGTGAGCACGCCGCAGCCGGAGATATTGAAATCGAGAGCCGGCACTGCGATCTCGCGCCGCAGGTAATCCGACACTGGATGACGTCCCTAGGAAGCAGCCGTCGATGAAGGGCAATAATTAGGCTGTTCCGCGCGCATAATGCTCACCGTGACTGAAGCGGGACTCGGTCCTTTAAAGAAGGAAGGAGGGGGGGGGGGTATAATGCCCCCTCGAGACGCGCGCCGGCTCTCTTCCCGCGGCTTTACTCCTTCTGCTTTCTTTTTTCATTCGGCGGCTCGGCTGCTTGGTCTCTGCCAATGGTTTTTTTTCGGCCTTTATATTTTCGGAACGCGTAGAAGTAGAGAGGCACCAGTCCTTTTGATGCTTGCGCGCTTGCTTGCAGTGGCCGCAATGCACACGCTACCCCTGCATGAGAGACAGGCGACAGAGACGGAAATGCTCAATGAGAATGCTCATGACAAATTTCTTTCGCTTCTTGGGAGATTGGTCTGTTTTGTGCAGAATAAAATACGGGGGTTTATTAGAACGAAGTATACATACATCAAATACTTATTATTATCTAAAAGGAAAATTGATATTGAAATATTTTTCAAGTTTTAGTAAGAGCATAATTCTTACTTAATTGGTAAACAAAATTACCGCTGCTCATGTAGTGAATCCAAAACTTTTTTTAACGCTTTGATAAATAAAATTGCATACGGGTACATTTTAACCAAGCCCAATTTAACGAATGCACCACAAAGATTGCGCGATAAGTAACAAACTGTTTGCCATCCTGCTTTGTACGTAGACCATTCATGACTAAAGTGCAGTACACCGAATAGATCAGTTTCTTATACGACGCGCATGAATAATTCAGTAGCTTCTTCGTTTTATTGATCTGCATCAGAGATTCTATAACAACTTGGCCAACTACCGAATTAGTGCACCTTTATCGTTGGGAAGCTAGTTCCTTAACATTTAACTACTCCATTTTGTTCACTCTCATAATGTAAATTCACAGAAATAACTACTTTTTTATTTTTTAAACACTTTCTACATTTTAAATTATCAAATACATGTAAGATCTTATTTTAAATATCTTAAGGGATTACAATTGTATTGGATTAATTTCAAATATATAGGAATTCTTAATAAATCACTCATATTTTATCAAATTTTAGTGTCTTATTTTACTCAATTTTTTGGAAAATTTTGACTGGCTAAATTGACATAATATTGTCATTATTGACTTTTTTTTTTTTTAAACCAAATTTACTACATCAATTGTGTCTCTGATGCCATTCTCTAAAACAGCACTAAAGATACTTTCATTCTGAAAAAAGTCATTGAATTGGAAAGCTCTCCGATCTCAATCCGTGAAGATCCGTGAAGAGCTGCAAAAATCCGCGACCCCGTTTCCAGGAAACGAGGCGGGCGCGAAGCCGTCCAATTTCAGCCCCGTCGGCGTAAATCCAATCTAATTGCAGACAAGCAGCGGCGCGGAGTCGATAAGCCGCGGGCCACGGGAGCCGTGAGCGTGGAAAAGCGCGCGGAGGAGGCCGCCAAGGCGCGCGACGTCCGGAACAAACCGCCGGGAGAGAAGACAAAGTGAGCGAGGAGAGAGAGGACCGAAAAAAAGGAGGAGAGCTGCCGCCGGCGCCTCCGCGGCGCCACCCCGCGCTATACACACTGGCTGTCGCTGCCGCGCTGCTCCTCTCGCCGGTGGCGGCGGCCCCCGGAGGAAGAGGGACGTGAGCTCTCGAGTGCGCGACCGCTACGGGGAAGGCGGCATATCGAGCGGAACGCACGGCCCTTTTTACGCGACGACAGAACCATCGTGACGAGCGTCCCGGCAAATAAATCGCTTTGTGACTTAGCGCCAGCAGCCTAAATTTTCGCGCGCTTTTATCTCTTTATCGACTTATCGCACCAATTAATTGTTCCTTGCGTAAATTTGAAAAAATTCGATGTTAAGGTAGATCTGTACTTTTTTATTCAAATATCTAATTTTTAATTTTTATATAAACTACAATATTAATTAAATCCAAAGTTAAATAAATGTTTTATTAAAACCACAAATTTTGAAAAATGTTAACATATTCAAATATTTGTAAAATTTCAAAATACATACAAGTAATGCAATATTTAAAAATGTATAAGATAAATATTGTGATTTCATTTAATTTGTTAATAGCTCATCAAAATAAAACGTATAGTAATTCATACTCAATCGTATAACCGGACCGATATACTGTACGATTCGTATATCCGTGTATATAATCAAAATTAAAACGTCGACAAATATTTATTAAAAAATAAACATGCCTCGGTGTCGTAATACAGGTTGCACGTAATCAATCAAATAATCCCAACCCGCCGGAAATATCAAACAGCCGATATACGAAAAACAGCTCGTATTTTCACTACGGTGAAAATAGCCACTTCCCTCCGCAGTCCTCCCTAACTGGTCCAAAGCTATTTTTCAAGCTCTCGCTCTCGGCGGCCTGCGGTGTTTTGTTTTATTTTGTTTCACGATCGATCTACCGCGAGTCCCTGAATTTTCGACACCCTCTCGATGGCTCGCGGCCTCCACTTGAATCGCCTTTTATTTTTCCCTCGTCAATCAGCTGGCTCTCGATTTTCCCCGCCTAACCCCGAAGAAATTTCCCACGCGAATCGCGCATGGGCGGGTCGCGCGATTGTCCCGGCGCGATCGTTACACGGCCAGTTGTGCGTTCGCCCATGTTTAAGAGCCTAATTGGTTTGTCGCCGCGACCGCTTTCACAGCATCTACCTCTCACACCTACGCGCAAACCAATACCATTTTTCGCGTAAAGGGACTTTTTTCTTGTGCACAAAGAAACTCGAAGTCATTATCCAAGTCTAATTAAGAGGCGATTGACTTGTTTGATGTAGAAAATTATATAGGAGGAGAATATTACTTCACATGCTGATATATGTAAAGTTCACTTTTTCAAAGAATTTTTCAATTTGTTCGACAATTCTATTAGCTATGAAATGGAAATAAAACCCCAAAAACTATATTATAATCTCTCATCATTTATCAATAGTTTAGGGTACACTAGTCAGGCGATAGAGGATATGGAAAGATTAGAGATAGATATACAAGAAGTTTTAGGGAAAAGAAGTAGGGATATTGAAAAACAGATAATTTGCGGTAAGATCGAAAACTCGAGGTACAATGAAAAATACAAAATGTACGCGCCAAATAAAAGACCAGGATATTTAAAGGAGATGGGGAATGTAGATATAAGTATTATAGCGAGACTGAGATGCGGTAATTTTGATGAATGTAATAAATATTGGTTAAACGAGAATGAAAGGTTGTGTATTTTATGTAATAAAGAGGTAGGTTCTATAGAACATATCTTAGAAGTGTGCGAGATAGGAAGGAAATTTACATGTGCGATTGTAGGAGAGAAAGAAGAGAAGTTTAAAAGGATTATAAATGTAAACGGAGACGAGGAAATCGTTAAAATTTTTAAAAGCATAGACAAATTAAGGAAAGAGTGTTTGGAGAAATTGAGAGAGAGGAAGGAGAGAAAGAGGAGTGTAGAAGGATGAGTGTGTGAATTAAAAATATTTAGGAAGGAGATGAGATTTGAGAGTGTGCATAGAATGAGTGCTTAAGGAAAATGTACACCAAGTCCATTTCTGGGCCATATAGGCTGAAAATAAATATATATATATAATAATCTCTCTTAAGAAAACGATGGCAGGATATTGCGAAGTTATTTATTTATCCGGTTGAATAGTACCAAAATTCGAAAATTTTATATAAATTCTAACCTTAAAAGTTATAATACATCATACGGAAGTAAAGTAAATACATATATGAGATATCTGAACGTGTGAAGCGCGTCAGATTTGGCTAGTATTTCTAAAAAAAACCTATAAAATTACGTTAAGAATAAAGTAGTTAAATTCGCTGTTGGGAAAGCCCGACGAAAGGCCAGCGCACTACGCGGGCGCGTCAAACAAATTACACTTGTTCGCCACCTCCTTGGTGCGGGGGTTCCCGAGAACTCCGCAGCCCGCGCGCTCTTGCGCGTATCCGCGCATCACAATTTATTTTCTCTCTCCCCCCTCGGCTCCCTCGGTCCCGTCTCTCCTTTTTGCGCTCTCCGCGCTTCGTCATCCGCGCTCGCATCAAAAGCGCCTTCGCCTCGTTTACGGTCCGAGGAGATTTATAGAGCTCTCGCGCGGCGCGGCCGCGAGCTCTCCCCCCTTCTCCCTTAAGGCCGGAGAAAATTAATTTTCCGAAGGACCCCGTGACCCGCGGCGTCGCCGTCGCTTCTGAGCGCGCGCGGCCCTTGAAATACGAGCCAGTCTTCCTTCCGCTTCTTTTTTTACCGAGTTCAAGCGACAGTTCCTTCGACGAGACTTTCAGCGTGTATCGTTCACCCTCATTACTTCCCGCGATGCTGCTTTCTTTTATTTTCATTCTCGTGTGATCGTGAAACGTTTGTGGCTCTTGAATTGTTAATCGTTGCTCTTTCAAGCGTTCAAAGTTCATTTTATGAATGGTTTGTGATTATTAGTATAGAGGAACCCTCTATATCAGAATCATTGCTGTGTAGTAGCTGACAGTTAACTATTGAGAAGTTTGAATGAGATATCTAATAGTTCTTGAATTTAAGATTTGCTTTTTTTTCATCATTTACAGTGAATAATAGATGTTATAAAATATTAGCTACTTGAATAATGATTTCATTGATGCTTTCTTACCTCTGGTTTTACCTTCATATTTGAAATTCAATCGCATGAAAACTTCTCATGCACTGTCTTTTATATAATTTAAAAAAAAAAAAAAAAAAAAAGAACAGTAGTTATAATATATTCATTTAAAGGTTAATTTAAAATTTTTCATATTTTTGAATGTAGTATACATATTTAAAAATAACATTATTAATTATTACAATGAGAAAGAAATAAAATAGAATAATTTAACTGCAGACATGATGTTTTATACGAAGCTTGCGCATTAAGCTGGCTATGCTACAAAGTTGTCACAAATAACAACTTGTCTTCTTTTTATTGATTAGACCTGATTCTTATACGAGTCTACGCTTAATCGACCTCAAATACGCCGACATACATAGCTGATCTAAAAGTCAGCAGACTTTACTGTGGAGTTTAAACCACTCAGTGAAATTCCAGCAAATAGAAAACCTTTAACGGATAATGATAATTATTTGCTCCCGAACTTTTAGTAGCCTTAAATGTTGTCCTCTTGAAATTTATTTTTCTTGCTTTAACTATATTTCTAAAAAAGTTTCCATATAACTTTGTAACGATATTTAGTTTACGCAAAATGTTATAAAAATTAAATTTACGGTGCAATAGTTCAAAAGAGAAGAAATACAAAGAGTGAAAACAATCGTATTTCCTCGACAATTGTCGGAAAAATCATCAACGGTTAACAATTGATCCATCAGCCTTATGCACAGCGTTAAAAGATCAGACTCCGCGTGCAATAATCGCAAAAGCGTTGTATCTTGAAAAGAGCCATCAACTTGAATCGGAAATGCGCGATCGATCAAATTGGTGTCGTAAAGAACCCATAATAAACAAGCATCTCAGCGTTAATCGACTCTTCTGTCTGTTCCTCAACTCGATTTGATTTCCTCGCTTTTTCTACATCTCACCAAATTACAAAATCATTGTTATTAAAGGCGGACACGGTCAGCTGAGAAAAACATGGGATTATGACAATGTCACTTAATTTCACTCTGTCTTCCTTTTTTCTCTTCTCTCCCAGCGAGATTATTAGCCTCAGTGTGGAAGTCGCGCATGTATGCGTGGGCAGAAGACGCGATTGCTCCCCTCTCCCCGGCGACAGCGAGTGCGGCTCATTGAGCTCCGAGAGTGGGGGTAGCAGTCATGAGTGGGGACAAAGAGAGGGGGAGCGACTGTGCGAGTAGGAGAAGCGAAGCGGTGCGATGTGGGCGGGGTCCACGACCCGCCACGCCCACACTCGCCTCTTCCTTTTTTGCTGGCCTGCTCTCTCTCTTTTTCGCCCGCTACTTCCCCCTCTCGCACTCGTCAAAGTATTTCGTCGCAGATTATGACACGGTCTGCGCGATTATGACTGGAGTGAGAGCAAGCGAGAGCGCGGGATCCTCGGGAGTTTTCTCTCCCGAGTCTCTTTCGTTCTTGCCCTGTTTTCCCTCGTGCTTGCACATATAGATATACTCGGCTGTGTGCAAACGCAAGATTCTTTCTTTTTAGCCCCCTCGTAAGCAAGCGGTTCGCTTCGTTCCCGACTCTGCTCACCCTTCTCGTTTTCTCCCTTTCCCAGAGTCGTAACTTTTGCACCCTACGCGAGCGGTGGCTATCGCCTGCGTTCCGTATATATTTCTATTCTTGGTTGATATTTGCTTCTACTCCTGCTATTGTGTTTGTGTGTATATATGCAAGTAGAAGTTTCTGGGTAGAAAAGTTTGTTCTCGTCTTGTGAACTTATACTTTGTGTACTTGAAATTGTGGCGATGAAGGTTAATTATAAAACAGTATGTTTGTAATTGTTGTTTGTAAATAGTATATTAACTGATAGTTGTACTATAAATACAGAAATTTAAGTAACTTTGTCTTTATATTCTAAGAAGTGTGTAATTATTTATTTAGATTATTATTGAAAATATTACGCAGTTTATTATGTATGAATTGCATTGTAACTTATATTTATTACGAAAATGTTACAAAAAATCGTGTTTTAACTTTGAAAATTAATACTCGAAACTTTTTCCTAGGTTAATAATTACTAAATAATTATGTTTGTTTTTTACAAATTAATCATGAGATCATATTCTAGCTAATAAAAAGTAACTTTAAAATCAAATTAAACCTTCAACAAAATTTGTAAAACTAATCGTATTTTTCGTCAAAATATTTTTTAAATATTTAAATTATGAATTCATAAACAAATTAAGTTCGAAATAATTTGTAAAACAATTTATGTTCTTTCACAAAACTAAATATCTTAAATTACATAACCCGCATATTGTACGAAAACAATACCAAAAATCCACTTCGATACAGCCCTCATGTTGGAAAATAAACGCCTTAAAACGCGCGCCGCCGAACAATTTCCGTTCCAGAATAGCATTACATACCCGACGTGAATGTAAAATTTTCAGCGCCTCTATCCTTACACAGACGCGTATATATAAGGCATAAGTCATAGTGTAGGTCGACCTATGTGTAAGCTCCCACCCCGGACACAAAAATCGGCAACACCGCGGGTGACTTTTCGCGCTGGACGTCGCGCATCCTAACAGAAGCGCGCGAAGGACGTGGAAGACGTCGACGGCGTCGAGGACGTCGGCTAGGGTGACGGCTCGGGAAATATGGCTGTGGGAGCGTAGGTGGCGGGGAAGGGGAGGAGAGCAGCGAGGCTTCAGCCCCCATAGTTGGAGGGGAATAGCTCGTTGGTGGGGGTTCGAGGGGCGTGTGAGCGCGCCTTCCCCTTTCCCTCTCGCCCCGGCGCTCCCCACCACAGGCGCGCTCTCGCCTCGTCCTTGTCGCTCGAGAGATAGCCGGCGGATCCGGTGCGAGATCACCGCCGCTTCTCTCTCTGTCTCTGTGTCGCTCGCGAAGCGTGTGTGTCCCGTCGTCGAGGAGCGACGGCGCGTGTGAATTTCACAGCAGCAAGCCGCCTACTATAGAAACTCGAGGGTTGCCGGCCGATATTATATAGATAGAGACTACGGGATTTCAGCTCTGCCGCTCGGTCTTTTTCGTCATATTCTCTCTTGTCTGTCTCTCTCGCTTGCTCCGTTTGCCCGCGAGCCTGAGATAGCACGGATTTTCCGCGGCTCGAGTCTCGCGCGGCTGCTCTTTTTAGCTCGCGTTCTCTCTTTCTCTTCGTGTAATTGAATATCGCGCTTGCGAAGCGTACTTGATGAAGGATTCTCTCTTGCTTTTTTCGATTTTTCAGTTACTTTTTTTGCAGTTTCTGTGTAGCGACTCTAACGTGCCCAGTGTTTTAATGATGTGTGGTTCGTCCTTTGATTTTTGATGTTTCTTGATTGAACTTGTTGGGGATTAAATTGAGATAATGACTAAGTGTTAAATATTCTCCAACAAATTTTTTGAATTTGCTGTTAGTACTGTTGAATTTTGGAAATATTTTTGATTATTTAAAAGGCACATTAATAATTAGAGTATTATTAAAGTTAATATCATCATTGTGATTCTTATATTTAATTTCAATTAAAGTTTGTTTAGATATTGTAAGTTCATTAAAATTTATATCGTAATTTAATTTGCAACGCAGCGCTTACTACTACTTACATTTTTACTTACTCGTTTATAGTATAGATTAGTGGAAGTAGATTATATATAATTTCAAATAATAGATAAACTTCTGGTGATTAAAGAAAGCAAAAATATGGTTTGTAAAACACGAAGGTAATTAAATCCTCTCTGGGAAAAACGATGACAGGAAGCTTAAAAATAAGTGATTTGATTGGATAATCAATGGTTAAATGTTCGGTGGCGCCAAAATTCAAAATGTTTTGATATGAATTTTAGTTTATTTAAATAGAGTAATAAATTAAATATAAAGTTTTTAAATTTTCTAATTGTACTCTAAAATTTATACATTCAATAATTTCGTTAATAAATGCTGATTTAGTTTCTAACCTCAAAAATGAAACAGCAACATAACCTGCCATTCAGTCTAATATTTTTTGAACATAAAGTAGAATGAATTACTGCCCTTTTGAAATAAAAAGAATTTATTGATCATTTTTTTTAAATTTACGATAAGTTAAGAGGAAATAATTAAGCGAGCGAAGCGCGATGGATTTTGTCTAGTAAGGATAAAATATTTATACAAAAATTTTGATTTTTATACTCTACATCTTTTTGTCTATGTCGTTTTGTTGTAATACTCCATTTAAAGTCGAATAGAATTTAAAAATTCTACGTACAGCATTCCAGTTAGTATTATCAGAAATTTTTTAGGTAATTTACGTTGAGTGTAAATGTAAAAA
This sequence comes from Eurytoma californica, assembly GCA_035586675.1. Taxonomy (NCBI): domain Eukaryota; kingdom Metazoa; phylum Arthropoda; class Insecta; order Hymenoptera; family Eurytomidae; genus Eurytoma; species Eurytoma californica. Next base: position 1,914,741 of record JAXIUT010000021.1, on the reverse strand, counting down.
TTTCTAAATGAATTTTATGACTTTCACGTTTACATGTTATAGATATAGATGATTCCAGAATTTTTTAAATTTTTCATGTATAAAATACACAGTGAGAAAAAAAATCTGTTTTTACCAAGTGCCTATACAAACGAGTAGTGTGTCACTCTTTTATTGTAAATACTAAAAGAAATTGTCAATTCTTGAATCAATTGATCATCCCTTCTCGATATTTTATGCAAGGATTCCACGAAATCCCTTGATTATAGATATAAAATAATCAAACAAGAATTTTGAAAATATAGAAAATATGGGCGATTTTTACCAAGTTAAAACTTGGTAAAAAATATATTTTATGCGTGGTGTTCAGAAAAGACCCGAACCCTCCATAATTTTGCAGGGTGAAATCAAAAAAGTTAAATGAGAAGTTGTAGGATTTCAAAAAACAAGGTCAAAGACATGGCCACCGCTGTATTCGTTTTTTCGAAATCCCATAACTTTTCTATTTAACTGTTTTTGATAGAATTTCATCCTGCAAAGTTATCGGGGGTTCGGGTCTTTTTGGGACACCGTATATATGGAATACTGAAAATATTAATGCTCATTAGTTTATTAAACTTTCAGCATAAGAAAAAAATTAAACAGTATGTTAAATATTTGTACAAAAGTTGTAAGTTTGTAGCTGTTTTTAAACTTTGGAATAGATCTTCACCCATGTTTTCAGGAAAAAATATTTAATCTATAAGTTGAAATATTATTTATAAATAATTTGTAAAAAGCAACGAAAATATTCTTAAGAGGACTATTTAGAGGTACGAGAAAAAAATCTGACAATTAAGAATATAAAAGAAATAAGAAAAATCTCTTAATCACTCGCTGTATCTCAAACGCCGAAAAAATCACGCGAAGCGTCCGAGGTAATCGGCCAAGAACTCGCTCACCGCGATTCACCATCGGCCCCCGTCGTTGCTGCTCAGAACTTTCCACCGGCTTCTTGCCGTCGCTCCGCTCCTTACTTACTTACCAACTTACCTCGGCTTGTGTACACAGTCGAGCTCAATGCAGAAGAAGCCCAGAGAAGGAATCGCAAGCGCGCGTCAGAAGTTTGACGGCACGCGCGTCGACTTCTATCTCTCTCTATTCGAAAGTGATCGCAGCCGCACCGTACAACGCAGAGAAAGTAAGGATACAGCGAGGTGCGAGAGAGAAAGAGAGAGAGAGAGAGAGAGAGAGAGAGAGCGAGCGGGAGGGCGAGTCGGTGGCCGTGTTGGCAGGGAGGAGAGGGAGGGAGTGTTAATGGGCGTACTCGCGGTTAAACACCCTCGGAGCGAGGAGCCGAGGCCCAGGCAAGACACAATGCCCGGAATAATCCCGACGACGCGAGATTTTCTCTGGCGACGCGCTTGGCAAAAGTGGGGGGATCGGCCGCGAGCGCGTCGGGAAAGGCGTCGCGAGCAACGCCGCGGGGGGGGGGGGGGGGGGGGGCCCCCCCCCCCCGCGCGCCCC
>JAXIUT010000021.1:1881552-1913246 GCA_035586675.1 Eurytoma californica | reverse complement strand
TGGGCGCCAATCCGCACGGCGAGCGCTCATTATCGCCCCGACCGGAGGGGAAGGCGCGCATTCCCTTCCAGCTGAGACTCGCGCGCTCGCGTAGCCCGGGGCGACTGACACTCCCCACTCCTACACCTCGTCCACCACCACCGGCCCGTTGGTTGCGAGGGGAAGAGGGAGGTGGAGTCGAAGCACAGCGGCCTCAGTCTCGGCGTCGCTGGCCTCCGGCATTCACGCCTCTCGCGAGCCGTGGTCGCGCCGCTCTTTCTCCGCGCGACGCGTCGCCACCGTCGCGAACGCGCCGTTTTTCACACACACGCGCACACGCGCTCTCGCTTCGCCAGGCGCCGGGAGTGGGGGGAGCGGAGGGGAGCGCCAGACTAGCGTCATCCCTGTCGCACCCACGGCGCCCACTGGGATAAGGGAAGGGGAAGGCTGGCAGGCGCACGCCCCGCTAGGCGCCGTCTCTGTCGTACTCGCGCCTTGGCGCCTTCGCCCTCTCTCGCTCGGCCGCTCGACGGGCAGGCAGCGGCGCAGCCGACACCTTCCCCCTCGCTCGTCGCGCCGTGTGTGCGGAGGTGTGGGGGTGAGGCCTCGCGGAGAAGGTGTCAATCCTAGCGCTGCTCAGTGACCATCGCGGCACCACCCAAGTAACACCTTCGCTTCGCGCGCGCGCGCGTAGCCGACTCGCCGCCGCTCGTCTCCCTCTGTCTCTCTTGCGCCCGAGCGCGCAGTTGCTGACGGTCGTCTCGCGTGTCGCCCGCAGCGTGCGGGAGTCGGTGCTGCGTCGCGTGGCTGTGTACGCGATAACCCAACGCGAGACTCATAACCTCAAACGTGCACAGTGAAGAAGCAACGAGGAGTCTGGGCTTGTGGCGGGATCGATGCCGTGCCTGGAGCCGGCTTCTAGTGAGCTCGTGCACGAGTGACTCGCAAAAGAGCATGAATGTGAGAGCGACAAAGGGCCGTCGGCAAGCAGCTTGCCGGCCGTCGGAAGCCGCGACGGCGACGCCAGCCAGTCGCTGCAGAAGCGCAACGCGTTAAGCATAGCATTAGCAGCAGCAGTCGTGTATGTGGGAGCCCTGATAGGGCCGTGACAGTTTAACCGGGAGCGACAGTTAAAAGAATTGTGAAGCGATACGCAGTGGCCATTGCAGTGCGCGGGTGCCGCGATGATGAGGACGGGATGTACTGGAACGGTGCGTCAGACGAGGTAGTGCAGTGCGCGGTTATTGGGAGGATCAGACTGGGAGCACGCGGGTAGGCCTCGCTCGGTGGAGTTGTTAACCCGCGCGACTCGACCATCCCCGGGGCACGGCTATCCACACCCATCCTCGATGAGATTCGAACAAGACACGGCGTGCAGGGGTACCCACTGCGCCAGCACTCCGTTACCGGCCTCTCTGCAGCACCACCATCTCCAACAGCAGCCCCTTAGGATCCAGCAGTCGCACCACCTGAGCCAGCATCTCCAGAGCAGCCACCGGCCCCGGCAGCTCAGTAAACTCGACACGGAGCTGGCGCCGTACGCCAGTGTGAAGGAGACCAGCAGCGACGAGCCCAGCGCCTGTAAGCGACAGAGGTCCTCGGCATCGGAGCAGCCGACGGCTGAAGATAAACTATCTGAGCAGCGGGAGGAGCAGCGGGACGGCCAGCGCGACGAGCAGCGGGAGTCTAACAGCGAGCTGAGCGACCCGGCCGCCAAGACGGTGCTCAGCAGGCCGGAGTCGGGCGGGCCTGGGATGGCGTACCCAGCGCCGGCCGCGGCACTCAACAGGCACTCGCCCTTCGCCTCGGCCAGCGCCGTCGCGGCCGCGGCCGCCAGTGGCAGCGGCTCCGCCGGTCCCGCCAGTCAAACTGCACCTAGCCCGAATGGTCGGTTGCTGCCGGCGCCCGCGGCCCCGAGGCCCACCGACTTCAGTGTTTCGACGTTGCTGACAGCAGCTAGCAGCCACCCAGGTCAGGGAGGCTCTTCGTCTCAGGGCAGTGCCTCACCGCCGCCGGGTGGCCCGGGAAGTCCAGCCGCGGCGCCGGAGACGCCGCCGCCACAACGGCCCAGCGAGCTTACCCCTTCCGCGGTATCCTCGGTCGCCGCGGCGAGCTACTTCGGAGCTGCAGCTCTGGCCGCAGCAGGATTTTATGGTCATGGAGGACACCTACCCCCCGCGGGTTCACCCACGGCAGCCCATCATCTACCCGGTAAGGGTCTTCTCACCGCATCGCATCACCATCCGCAGTTTGGCCCGCAAGGTATTGGTCCGCCAGGTTAGTTTGTGCTCTTAAGTGGTAAAACTACAGATCTGGAGTGTATTCTTCGTGCGATCGGCTGCAAGCTTTTTGTGCAGTTACTGGTTTAATCAGTGTATTGACATTCTCAAACATGAAAGCTATTTGTCCCCAATCGTTTAACAATCATTTTAAGAGGTCGATGTGGATTGAACAAAATAGAATTTGCCTCTTTAATGATGCCAGTAAATATTGTTAATGAACTTATTTCGTAAACATGTCAAGATTAGATTGAGGGGAAATGGATTTCTAATAAGTATTTCACTTGGCAGTTGATCAGTAGAATTTCGAGCCATAAAAATCGCCATTAGCGACTTTGTTCCCCAGACAAGCCGCACCGAAATGTCTTTATTTGCCTCCATTCCTCCTCGGCTCCCCAGGACTTCGCAGTCCAGGCACGAAGGCGATGGATCTCAGCAAGCGGCTACCGTTTGTGCCTCGTTCTCTCGCGCCATTCCAACTGTTAGAAGTGGACGTTTCGTCGCTGCTTTTCTCGTGTTTTTTACGCCAGTCGTATACACGCGGCCCGGTCCTTAACATTCTAAACGATTCACGCGCTTTCGCGCTGCCCCTCCTTACTCCTTTCGTCCTCTTCTCTAACTTGCCTCTTCTCTCCTTTGTGTTCTTTTTTTTCGAGCAAAGCTAGCGAGGAAATTTATACCGGCGTTTGCGCTTCAAGACGGGAGAATGCTTCAAGAAGCGCGATGCACGTTTCGGAGAGGTCCTCTCCGGAATCGCCAATCGGTAGTCATTGTGTGAATACATATTTCGCGGGTTCCCAAAGGACCATGCACACATTGGATTGAAATCGACGAACAGTGGAATCATCTAAAAATTTTGGTTTTCTCTATCCATAATAACTATTCCACAATAATTATCCATTTTCGAATCTCGAGTACGGGAAGTATTTGCTCAGGAATACTAGAACTACATTTCCTTTTTAGATGATTCCGCTGGTTGCCGATTTCAATTTAATGTGTACGTGGTCCATTATTTAAGAATTAAAACCGTGCGCATAAATCTTTAAGGGGAAACAAGCTCCTGGATTTGCGAGGAAGCGATTAGTTTGAAAAAACTTAGGATATTTTTTACGTAGCACAGTATAGTAATTTTCTTTATTCTGACATTTTCGTGTTTTGTGTTAATGTTTCTTTTAGATACAAATTAAATAGAAAATATTGTTTCCTTAGTAACAAATTATTTTTTATTGTTGAACTGTTAACAGTGTATTCTAATAAAAAATGTATTTATATTTTTTGCAAACTCGAGGAAAAAAGAATGGTCAAGAAATAAATTTCTTAGTTCCAAGTGATTTATACATTTTTTTTAAATAAGAAATTAAGCCTTGAATGAACGCGTAAATTACAAAAATTTTTATTCATGGAATCCAAAAAATAAATGCTAAGTTGTAATTTTTTGGCTTATGTATTCTTCTCAATTTGTTTCTCTCTTACTATACTTATTTTAAGTGCGCTTCGTGCTCCTAGCAATTCGTGCAACCATGTTAACCTTATTATTTGTTTATGAATTTGTTAATCGTTATTCATCTATCTTATCGAAAAATTTTATAGACTAGACAAGTTATAGAGTATAGACTTATAACTTGTTTGATTGTTTTCGCGTGCATTTATTATGAATTACATAAATACATAGTAATATAAATGTTTTGCATTTCAAGTAGTATAATTTAACTTCTACTTTGTCATGAAAAATTATTTATTGTTTTACCACTATATTTTCATTATTTTAATTTCTAAAAATTCTTTTTTTGAAAAGAAGTTATAGTAAACGAATTGGTTTTCCCAAAAATTGACCACCAAAAGTATCATAACATTTTAGCAGCTTGAAAAAATATAGTCAAAATTAAAAAAATATCGCGCATTCTCCTCAGATTCTGCTGACATCGCCGCACCTCGGATAAAAGCCACATCCCTCGAAAAATGCCCCATCGGCTTCTCGTCCTCCTTAGGAAGAATCCCTCCTCTCGGCGTCGTCTTCGCGGTGACAGAGACGCGCTCGGTGATTAATCTTGCCAAGGGCACACGCACACCACTCGGGTCCTCTCTCGAGAGAAGAGAGAGAGAGAGAGAGAGAGAGAGAGAGAGAGAGAGAGAGAGAGAGAGGGAAACGCAGCGCGCATTCGGAATGCGCTCCCGTGCGTAATTCTCGGCCGGCGGCGGCGGCCTGTGTGCACCTCTCTTGCTATAAACAAAAGCGAGAGAAAAAATCGGCGCGACGAATAAGGCGCCGCGCAATTCCGAGGCGCGCGCGCATTCACAATCGGCCGCGTCACCATTCGTATTCCCGCGAATATCTCTCCCTTGCACAAATGCCGATCGCGAACGATTTTCTTCGCGCCGCAGCCGAGGGAAGACAGTTGGGGAATGGACCTCGATGGCGAGCACTCGATCGCACAACGGGACCTGCAACCTCACGCGTCTAATTTGTTATTCCGAGTCTTTAGCCGAGGAGTAAAGTTTCTAAGTGTCTTATTGAACTTTGCTACTCGTCTTGGCGTTATAAAATGGCTTGCTTTTTATCCTCTTATTCTTTAAATTTGAATAAGTGAAACTTCACTTAAATAAGTGATGTAGTTCTTAGTTAAAAGTTACTTGATAGTTCAATATAGTGTATATGAGTGAATTTTACATTTTCAACTTTACATAGTAAGTAAACTTTATACTGCCAAGTAATGAATTTTTTCAATGGTTGCAGAAACAATTCGTGAACTTTAATAACAAAAAATTAATAAAACGTTTTCTGTATTCAGTACCGAAGAAGCAAAATTGAGTTTATACAAATATGTATAAAAAGAATTAAAATAGAAACCTTGATTAACGTAAATGGTTTCGAATCACTTTATTTGTCGAATCTCAATAAAAACGGCAAAATAACTATTAATTCTCATAAAACCGAAATCCTTTTTCAAGTTTTCTCAAAACGAATGATTATGGTTATGCAAATCCGAATTTTGACAATAGCATCACTAATATCTAAACATACTTGGCGTACCTCCTGGGCTCCGTGGACTCGGAAAAAGATTAAAATTCTCCAAGCGCGCTTTTCTTCAACTCACATGTGAATCACTCTCACGATTTTATTCCGATGCGTCAGTGTGTGTTGCTCGTTATAAATTACTGGTGGCGTTATGATCGCCGGCGGTTGTTTAGCTGTCATTTTTCAATACATATTGACGATTATTTACAGGTTGAATCCCGTGAATTAATCTTCGAGACACTTGTCTATTACACGTATCCGCAGATGCTGTAATCTTCTTAGCGCATTATATTTCCTTGTGGTTATTCTAAATGGTAGATTTATGGAAATTGATCTGGTGCACTTTTTTATTGTAATGTGACAAGATTACAGTAATTTTTCAAATAAATACGCTAGCTTGAATACGATTTCAGCGTACGATATTCAGAGCCATTCCTCTATTTTCAAAGAATACAAAGGCCTTAATATTTTAATAATTATTCAAAACCTTATTAATAAATTATTAGTTAACAATTTTCGTGTAGCCTGCAGGTGTACGATTCAGTTATATTGAATTTTTATTAGGTTATGTTCATAAAGTATCTATTAAACTAAAGGACTGTAATTATTGTTTTTGCTAAGGAATACCTTCAATTCAAAGAAAAATGTACTATATTAAATTACCGTAACAAAATAAAATTCTTGCCATAAATAATAATAATAATAAAAAAAAATTTTCTACGTAGTACTCAAGATTATTATTTCTTTTAATTTTATCGGTACTCGCGCCCCTAAATTCGAAATTTTTGCATGTTCGAAATTTTTCGAATCTTGACAGAATAAGGAGCACGAGCTAGCTGCGAAGCAATAATGGCGAATAAAAAAAGTTGCTTGACGCACACGCGTAATCGTGTGCTGATCAACGAGGTCACGCCTGCGTCGCGAGACAACAATCGCCGAATATATTGCTCGAAAGCCGTTTTGTATAAGAGCGACGCTGGCATCATCAATTCCTTCAACGCGCTCGATTTTTCCTCGGTATTACGCAATATCACCGAACGATCAAGCATTTTTTGTGCGAATTTTGCCGTGTTTGCGATGACTGATTCGTGCAATTCCAGATCTATACTTTTTACTGTATTTCACATTCAAATTTACAATTTAATTGAAGTATCGAAGTGCTTTTTCGTAATTATAGCATTAGCATAAGCGTGACTTGACGTAACATCAATAAAAGTTTTTCTGTTGGTTCTAGTTCAATATCTTCTAGTTAAATCTTCTCACATGTTTAGGATGTTTAATTGAAAGTGATAGCCGTAACATATTTATGCATTTTTTGTACTGAAATTCATCAGTGTAAAAAATGTTCTTAATATGACTTCGAAGTTCACTCGACTGCACCGTTCTCTTTCCATTAATATTCTCGTTCTTTGTTAGTAGGGGCGCGGGCTTTTCAATTTTTCTGACCGTGGTGTCATAGCCAAAAGTTAGGTGGGCATATCCTCCTCGTGACTGACGGACGCTTATGAGATTTTAATTTATGAAAGCTCATATATTTCCTTGAGAATTAGCTGCTAGGCTGACCATCGGTGATTTATAACTTTCCGTCCTCTAATAAGTAATCTTTCTCATTGCATTACTCGTTAATTAGTTTGTCCGCCGTTATGGCGCGCTGAATTCCATCCATTTCCGAGTCTAGTTTCATTAATTAGCGGGCTTTTGACAATTTTTTAGAAAAAATTGCGTCACTTCGCCATTTTTGTGGAAAATTATTTCATAATTCTTTCGTCCAAGTACTAACTGTAAAAATAAATTTTCCACGAAAAATGAACTTGAATTAAGTCGAGAATTGAAATGCAAAACTAGCCGATTGATTTTTTTTAACGCATTCATCGCCTATACTGCAAAAATACGAAAGGCAAAAGCGCACATTATCACGTGCTTCTAAATCACGTCAAGCACTCGACACAGAATATCATAAAATAAATTAACGCTTTCTAAATATTGCTCCGATCCATACGTAATAAAATCTTACACCGCACAGGGCAGGACTCTATTCCGCGCTGGTTTTAACGTTGGGCGCGCGGTCAGCCAATTAAAACGGCTAATTGCTGCCGAAACGTCAGTTCTCGGTCTCTGATAATCCGTGGTTGCTAAAAATAAAAAGAAGAAAGTTAAAAGCGCGTGCCCACACTCGACGCCGCATTAAAACGCGCGCGAGATCTGATAATTTCTCGCTCGGCGCGATACTCTCGAATCTGGACGAGTGAAACGACATCTACTCCCCCACCCTGCAGCGTTTTAACCGAACGAAAGTATGTACGATTGGTATATATTATATCAATCGTACATACTTAATAAATATATATGAACGAGCGGCATTTTTCCTAATGAGGGGGTGGGGAGCCCGCCTAGTGCGCTAAGTCTTTTCAACGCGATAATTATAAATTATCGGGCACGCAGATCGTTTTGCTCGACTGGCTCTGGCTTAGAGATATACTTTAAGAGCTGGATGGCTAATAAGCTGAGCGCGCGCCTACATCGATCTTAATTAAAACTAGCTTTTATAATGTTATGTGCGTGTGCGGCAGCGAGCTCTCCTTTTTTTCTTTTTTGTTCGCCGAGCCGCCGCAAAACGTTTATGTGTGTACGATGTGGACGGTCAGCGATAAGACCGAGGCGTTGATGTCCTCGCCGCGGTGGCTTCCAGCCGTTCATCGATCGCTAATCTCGGCTTTGATCGATTTCATTCCTAAAAAGAGGATGTGGATTATGGCTGCATCAGCCTGTGAGTACGAGGACAAGTCGCAAGTGTACCTTATTTTTTTATTTAAACCGCTGGATGTGAAATATGAAATTCTCTGATACATTTATTCCGAACTGATAAGCCCGCAGTAAGGTGTGGAAAAATTAAGATAAGGCAGTTTTCGCAGAGTCTTATTTGCCGCTTGCGTAGGAAAGGAATGAACAGTTCAATAAGAAAATTTAGTCCATCGACGATCTTACCGTAATTACCGAGAGACAGGTTTTAAAGCTCTATAGGACACAGGCGGTGTCGCATAAAGGAAAAAGAGACGAGCTTGCGACCGGAACGTTGCGTAGTTTTTTCGTACGGCCAATTTCAGCGAATAATGTCGCGCGCACGCATGAGAAGCGCGAAGCGGCGCGTTTCGCGATATCCCATTTGAATTGACAAGAGGCCGCGCGCTCCTCTGACTTACGCCAAAGACAATTGCTGTCATAGATTGCTCTATTGACCTACGGGCTAGTGCGTCAATTCTATTTTTAAGCCGCGTGTCTCTTTGGCGTGCGAGCACCAGCGCGAGTACTGTGAAGAATAGTTTAATAGTTTACGAGCGAAGCTCAAAAGTTCTATTATTTGCATGTAAACGCAACAATTAACCAGTACATTTTAGGCGCGATCGTTACTGACGTTCTTTCACTTTTTGTTAATGTTTGCGAGAGTTGAACAATTCTTAGACCATAATCGAATCGTTTTTTCATCGTAAGAATGTCTGAGAGTAAGTTTGCTGCCGAGATCGTTCACGGGCATGCTGAATATTCACTAAAAACTGAACATTCACTGAAAAATTTAGGTCACTAATTTTCACAGTTTTTAAAGTTGCAATACTCGTTCTACTTTGATATCTTTTAAAAAAATGTTACAGGCTGAAAGTATCAACCTTAACGTATTACGTAATAGCGATTTCATTTTGGAGACATAGCATTATGGTATACGATTATCATTATAGCTAAATAAATTATTTAAAGTACAGCTTTGATGTAGTGTATGGCTGAAATTAAGATAATCTAGGAATTCAGTGTATTTAAAAATAACGAGCGAACTTTCATAATTTGCCCGAGTCACGATCTATAGTGTACTGTGGTTCAACTAATTGTTTCGAATCACTATGTATGCTAAATATTTGATCTGGACTAAACTTTATCAGTCAACAATTTTTTACAAACCATAAATTTTTTGCATTTAAATACTCAACTTCATAAACATTTTATCTTGAACAATCTTTCTGGTCTTATCAGATTTAACTGAAATTACGTTTAACAGGTAGTACTTGGGATTAAGGAATTTTCGCGAGTCCCTTAAGCAAGTGCAAAGACTAAGCAGTAGCAGCAGTATGCTTGTCGGGGTTATTATCGCGAGTTAAAGTGCTGAAAACTGTTATTACACTTTATTACACTTAATGTAACTAGTGGCGTGGGCGCGCGAAAAAGTATGAGATAGCTCTCTCTTTCTCTTTTACCGCTCCCGTGTGCGGTAAAAAAATCGGCAATCCTTTCACGGTTTCTCCCGTCCGTTCGCTCGTTCACCGGTCTTTAAAACAATAAAAATCTCCCGGCACTTCGGATACTCACCGCTCTCATTCACCCATATTATTCTTTCATCGTCCCATTTGATTCGCTTTTATGCGTGCCGCCGCGCGCGGGACCCACCTCCGCTGCGATCAAGCGCATTTACTTTTGGACTCTTTGAAGAACATCGTTGCCGGACTCCGGGCCCTATTAAAAAGCAAGCGCAAGACAGAAACAAAAGAGATTTTTCGGCGACGTTTCATTCATAAGACCGTGCGCCAGTCGTTTTCTTGCCTCCCTCCTCCACCTTCATCCGCAACGACTGGTTCTCTTTTCGCGTCGGTGAAAGAAAGGAGGCCCGCGTAGCTTTTCTCAACTAGTTGCCGAGATAGGGATCTTGATGGGCTACGTGACGCCGCGTCCCATGCGAAATTAGTTTTTCGCTCTGGATTCAAGGAGTCCGGACACGCAGTCGAAACACTTTCGCGGCCCGGACAAATTTCGAGATGCGGCTTCATTCATAAAGTGGAGAAACTCGAAATGTTTTTTTTGTTCTTCATTCAGGATGCCCTTTTGAGTTTTGTCAGGCGGAGCACGGAGGAAACTAGTTCCGACGTTGGTTCATACGATTTTTTTAAAAGTCGGCATGAATGAAATTGCTTTCTGCTATGCCCGCGGAATTATTAAGTTACCTTTGTTTTGAACCGGGGATATAGGCGAGCTTGTAATACAGTGGGTACTGTTATTTAACGATAGTTTTTGGGTCAGATTGGAATTATTGTGGTTGAAACATAACTGCGAGCTTGCCGTTCTACCGCAAGATAACGATTTCTTGGTAGCCAAGTGCCCATATAAAATTCTTGAATGAATTTTAGTTTTTCAAAGTGGAAAGTTTACGCTACATCACTTTGATATTTTTTATTCATAAAAAGATAAATATAGAATGACTACTTAAATGAGGTGAATTAAATAACATACACAATAAAGTATAAACAATTTCATATTACCCGTTTTAAAATTCGCAGACTTTCAATTAATTCAAATTGTAGGTGCAAACTATCAGAATTTACATACATTTTAAGATTTAAAATTAATGAATTAGTAATTGTATAATTATTACTTATAACCACCGTAGTTTTAATTCAAAGAATATATGCTTTATTTGCGAAACAGTTCCGGTATGAGAAATTATTGATCTTAATAGTTAAACTTCAAACAATATTAGTGGTATTGAAGTTTCAAACCCGTTCAATAAATACATCCACTTTACATCGATTAATTTTAAATAATGATATATAATTTTTTTATTCGATTGTAATTTACTTTTTTAACCAGCAAAAACTAATGTACTTTTTCTAATAAAATTTAAACGACACGATCTAATTAATCGGAGAAAAAAATCTCGATACTTCACAATATTAAGAAATCTACACAAGAAAAGCGTTAATGAGCAAAAAATATTCCATCGAGCCTCAAACTACCGCAAAGTACTTGAAGCGTGAAAATTAAATTTGCATTCCCCGTATTTTTAGAACGAGTCTATTTACAGCAAAGTACCATCACGTAAAAATAAGAATGAAATGAACCTCATAAATTTGCATAAAAGTGATTCAAAAAATGAATTGTTATTTTGTATTTGCAGGTCTTGGTCTGGGACCGCAGACGACGGAGGAGGCGCACGCGGTCCTAGCAGCCGCAGCGGCTGCGGCCCTCCACCATCATCACCAAGGCGCGGCGGGTGGTCCGGGCGGTATGAGGCCCCTAAGGCCACCACTGCCCCCGGGTATGTTACCCTCGCCTCATCCGCTGGCGGCTCATCACCCGCTCGCGGGACCCCACCCCCACCTAGTGCCGCCACCTCCCGAGGAGGACGGGGTCGTAGACGACCCTAAAGTCACACTTGAGGGCAAGGATCTTTGGGAACAGTTTCACAAACTCGGTACCGAGATGGTCATTACGAAAAGTGGCCGGTAAGTGTCGGATCTTTATTACGTTTTCTAGAAATTGGTATGCGTAATTTATCTGTAGACACTTGTTTCGTCTTAAAAGTCACACAATTCTACGTATATTTTATTACAATTATAAAACATCTTAAAAATGGCAAACCTCATTTGAGCAACTCATTCATAGTCTTTAATTTTAAATATTTTTAGTTATGCGCTACTGTAAACGTACTAGGTCACAGATTTTGAGAGGTGTCATATATGCCATTAGGTTACAATTAATATACTTTTTTTTATAAATTAAAGTATTAAAATATTTTTCATAAAAAAGCTCACAGCGCTTTAAATACATCCGGTAATATTTTTAGAACAGCGTAAAGCTTCAAGCTAAAAATTCTCGGTGAGGTGACCTCAGCCAAGTCTCATTCGTTTATCAAACCGAAGTAGTGTCCGTTATCGCGTTTCACACCGCTGCGTTCACCGTCTAGTACGCACTAACAGTGGACCCGTGCATAGCGAACTCGTCGATGGTCGATCCCTGCCGAGGGTGCGTTAATTTTGGAAGTACGATACCTCATCTCGTTAAGCGACGCGAGATTCACGATTCATCCTCGACCCCGAGGCGCGACTTTTCTTCCGTCTATTCCTGGAGCTAAGTCTGTCGGGCTGGGGCCGATCGCTATCGCGCGGTGCTCAGCCGCTCACGTCAATTCACCGAGACAATCTCGCATCTCACGAGTGCAGGGATTCATTCGTGAGTCCGAGCGCCGAGGTGAATTTTAAGCGACGTCATTTCCGCGTCTGACGGCCAGCGACGACGCATGCTTTACTGTCGCGGATTTGTAAAATATGCGGTCTATTTATTAAATTATTACTGTTTCTCGGGATTTGACGGGAGATATTAAGTTGACGATGACGATCCTCTTTTAGAAAAACGATGACAGGATGTATTGATGCATTTAAGAACGCGTTTTGAATGGTTCATAAGTATTTCCGGTTGAATGGCGCCAAAATTCAAAAAGGATTCTGACCTCAAAAGTTATAAGTAAATACGTATGAGGACATTTGAGCGCGCGAAGCGCGTTGAATTTTGCTAGTCGAAGTAAAAGTGAGGCTTTACTGATTCCCATGCGAAAGTTAACGATATTCTAATACGAAATTTAATAGGCATCACTCGTTCCATAAAATAAGGAAAATATTTAACTTTCTTCTTATATCACTAGTAACTTTGTTTTTCATGTTATAAATTCGCACAACGAATGATTATTTACGATGAGAAAATCCATCCCATAAATTTTAAATCCATTAACTTCGCAATTAATCATTTTCACCTTGCTCTGATTTCTTATCCTCTTGCAATTAATTCATAAGTCTTAAAATGAAAAGAAAAACTGCATCGGTAAACATTAAAAAAAAAAGGCAACGACATCGCAAATGAAACCCTCTCCCGTGCTTCGGGGTATCAGCCAGCGTATCTTAGAAGCCGTAACAATAAATTTCTAAAATCCGAATCTCCCCGGTGTGCAGTCGCGCGGGCTCCGTCGCCGCGCGGGGCGGTCGATAAACACGCTCGGCCACATCGGAATCGCGCCTTATCCCACCCTCCCATCGACACATGCACACCGATGCCGAGCTTCTTTCTCTCTCTCTCTCTCTCCGTCCCCGGGCACTCCCCCGCTGCGGCCCCGATAAGCCGCGTGCGGCCCTCGCGAATTTTCATCTGTCGGTGTCATCGATGGAAGGGGGAGGGCAAGCGGCGCGACTTTTTTTCCGACTCTCTTTCATTTCGTAATGCGGAAGTTTATCGGCCGGACTGATCGCACGCTGCCCTGGGCGTGCCCATGAAAGATTGCTATACTCTTTCTCCTTTTTTCGTTTCTCGGTCGCGGGGATGTTACGGGTATAGTTTAGCGACGCTGGTAAGGCGAAATTCGGTATTAAGAGATATTAAATGAACAGAAGTGTAGGAGAAAAGAATAATGAGAAAAATTGAAATGTTTATGTATAGTCTTAAGATCCTCTTTTTTTCACTGCTGAATTATCTTCTTACACTTTTGAAAATGACTTTCATTTATTATCAACGTATTGTTTAAAAAATAACAAGTTAAAAAAATTATTTGACTTGCGTTTACAAAAATGCTTAAGCTCGTAACATTTTTCCTCGTAGTTGAGATTAGGCGGCAATTCAGGCGCGTTAAAAAAAGCCTGAATTGACACCGGGCGAGCACGGGTATAAGAGGCGATAATGCCTTCACCCTGCTGCGTATTCGTCGCTAATTAGCATAAATTAAAATTGTCGTTGTCGTAAGTCTCACTCAATCGCCCGCATTTGTTAAACTCGACGAAAGGCCGCGAAACCGACGCGTCTCGCGACTCAATGCAAAAGTGTTCGCGATAACAACCCTGAATATAATGGCTCGTCCGGTAGGAAAAAACAAGAACATTCTAACTCTGGACGATGTATTTATATGGTGATATTAAAGACATGTTGTTTATAGTATAATAAATAATTTTAGAAAACGCATATTAAATTTTATTAAAACAGTGCTAACTAATTTTGATCAATTTGAACATCTGCAGGTTTAATTTTTTTTTTCGCTTGAAAATAAATTTTGGAAATTCTTTTGATACTCGTTAGCTAAGTATATTGATCACTTATTAGAATCTGAATGGAATGGATAACGTTTGTACCTAGCATAAGAACGATATAAGTCAATAGTACACTGAGCTGGCTTGTAAATAATTTAACTCACTACACACGTGTAAGCAGCACGAAAGTGTCACAAAAGTAAATGCAATTATCAGTAGTTCTACCTCTTACATAATAGGAACATCCCTATCTATCTACATTGTTCAAACCAATTTCACTTGTACAAAGAACGTAAAACGCAATTGCTCTTATCATTTTACAATAATCGTATTGTAAATCGAATATTTTTTAATTTATTCATCAAGTATATTATATTCACAATTGCATAAGTTTTTTCTACACATATTCTTTCACAGTGTACGCCAGGCAACGCATTCTTCAGTCAGGAAGTTTTCACGCCCCTTTGTCGGGCAGTGGCGAGCGCCGTATCGCGTCGTTGGCTCACACATTTAACGCGCATCGCATGCGCGGCTCGCTGCGTGCCGATCAAACTTTTTCCGCGCGTGCGTGTCTGTGCTCCGGGCTCACCTGTGCCCCTCGACGCCGGCCCGTACGTTGCTCCGCCGTATGGATTTTCGCCTCTTTGTTCGCCTGCGGTCTCTCTTCCCCACACATACACAAACATATTTTTTCTCTCTTTTACTCGTTCACCGTTTCTCACGTCTCCCCAAACTAGAAATCTCACTGTGTACCGACTCATTGATTCACTCACTATTTTTCTTCTCGCTCTTTCTCGGTAAGATTCATCAAGGCCTAAAAGCGGTCGCGTTATCGTAAATGTACGTTTCGATGATATACGTGCGTCCGTCGGATTCGGCATCTGCCGTCGTAAAATTTCACGAGCTCGTAAACAAGAAAGTATCTATTTTGAAAATACATACGATGACTATCGCGGAGTTTCGTGTTTCCGCGCGCACGTGCTCGGTGTAAAAGGGCCCCTGCGTGTTTACTATGAGAATTTAATGCGGGATTATATTAGCCCCGCGGATTCGCCGCGTAGGTGTTCGCATTGCAGACACTTTTATGTAGCGTCGGAGGTGATAAAAGACCAATGTTTGCAGGCTCGGCCGTAAGCGTCGACGACAGCGGTTACTATTGGTAGTACTTATAAATGGTAGTTTAGCGAATCAATAGACACGTTCGATATGTCAACAGACACTAAAAAGTGTTGAAAAAAAGTTGTACCGATAATGAGTCTCAATTAACTGGTGCTTAAACTGTTTTTTTCCGAGCATGAGATTAGTATAAAATTTTCTTAATCGTCCATAAAAGTGATAAAAAAAATGCTCTTACGCCAAGGCAGCACCTATTACCGCCGTGTTTTTTCGACCAATCGTCGTCTGACATACCCGATTCTTAAAATGTAAAAAAAAAATCCATTTAATCTAGAATATTAATATCGGCACAACGGTTGCTCGTAGTCATTAAAGAAAACGCGTGCGTGACACTTTTGATGGGCGATGAAACGCGCGAGACGATTGCGCGTGCCCACGATTTCGCACTCGCGCCGCGTCCGCGTGGTTATGAAAATGCTAATTTACGACCCGACTGCAGTACAATTTACCTGTTCGTTTCGGGGCGGTTGCACTGTTCGTTTGCGCTAGCAGTTGCTGGAAAAAAGGGCTGCATTGCGTTTTTGCGGAAATTTCCCGCGCCGTACTGCTGTGTTTTTTGTTCGAGGTCGCATTAGCTATAGAAGTGGCGTTTAGTGAATCCGGTTTAGACTTGATCATTTTATAGCTATTTATTTAGCAAATATGTTACAAGATGGATTAAATGATTGCTTTTTCGTAACGAGGTTTGAGTAACGATTGACATGATCCGAGGCGTTTTTCTATGTCAATTGGTTTAGCATGTCGTGAGCTAATGATTAAAGCATAAAAACGTAGAGTAAAAAAATTAATTTTGAACTAATTAATTAGTTTTATCTTACAAAGTAATATATTTCAACTACGCAGAAAATAAATTTAATTACACTGTCTTCGTTATTAAGTAAATGAATGTTTTATATGGATATTAAGAAATTTTGATAATGGTTAGCTTCGACTTCTTTGTCGACGCTGGACTACTCACAGTAATCAATAAACGAGTCCCGTAAAACACTTAAGTATCCGGTACGTGGAATATCTCACGTAGCATGATATTAGGGTTCGCAGCCTCCTCGAGGAGAGAACGACATAATCACCCGTGGTCCCGCGCCTCGGAAAGTCAGCATAAATCAGTCCGTAGCGCAATGAAAAATGGAAAATCCCCATGGCTCGGCGGGATAATCGTTCGCTCTCGAAAATCGCTCTAAATCAATCCGTGAATCGCGTCGTCGTCGTGGCTTTGCTTCGCGGCTGCGAGGATATACCCGAAGAAGAGGGGAGCAGGGAGAGCGCCTCCGCCGCAGGCTCCTTACCGAGAAAGAGAGAGAGAGAGAGAGAGAGAGAGAGAGAGAGAGAGAGAGGAAATGGCCTATCTCGGCGCATAACAACGGTGGTCGATAATTACACGGTTCGAAATTACGCGAGGCGCGCAGCCCGAGAGAAGAGAGCCTCGCTCTCTCTCCCCGAGTTAGTCGTGTGGTCTACGTCTCAATATCGACTGGCGCGTTCGCTCGCTCTTTTCTTCGCGATCCTTCTTGCGCGTTCGCACTCCCACCCATTCAACACGGTACGCACATTCGCGCACACACCTTGATGTGCACTCGCGTACGCGTACGTGCAAATTCATTCACACGTACCCGCACATAGACGTTTTAATACAGACGCGCGAAACGCAACGGAGGATACATTGCCGGAGGTGTGTGTTCACTCATCGGGGGTTGTGTATACACGCGTAGGAGGAGGAGGGTGGGGGTAAATAATGCAGCGACGCGAGGGAGAGCGCCAGAGCGAGCGACCGGAGTCGCGAAAAAAAGGTGAGCGAGCGACGAGGCTTTAAGTATGGGGCCGAGTTAACGATGTTTGTTTTATACATTGGCAGCCTCCTCGAACCTGTAATCTTTCTAAACGAGATATTACCGGGGGAAGAGCGACGGGAGGAGGAGAGCTGGACGGCCGTCCGGCGAAACCCCATACCACACACGTTATAACGCATGAAGGGGGGAACCCAGGGCCCCTCGGGCCCAAAATTGCACCCTCCTGCCCTCCTCTCCTCTTCTTCCGCCTCTTCCCTGCTACGCTGCCTCGCTCTCGTTCTGTCTTCGTATGCGCCTGAGGTACTTAAATTACCCGAGCGAGCTGCGGGACTCCCGAGGAGAGAAGGGAGAAGGGAGTCAAAAATGTTGGATAGAGATATTTAGGCTTCCGTTTTGAAAACTGCGATGAGGCCCTTCGATCTTTTATTTTATACCGGCCAACTTTATGATTAATTTCTGCAATTTTTGTGAAGTACTCCAACTTATTTTAGGATAATCGTTCGGGTGATTGGTATCTTTTAATTTTTAATTTCTTTATAACATTAAATCTATTTGATTAGCATTAAAAATAATTAGCATATTTAGAGCTAAAATCATTATAAATATATAAAAAAAATTATTTTAGAAAGTAATGTATTTTATGCTACGAAAGAAACCATACACGTCACAATAGAGCATTAGTTGCGAAAACGAAAACCGAAATGTAAGCGACGACTTGAGCCTTGGTCGCTCGTGGGTAATGCGATTACTCGGATACCCCGGCTTTTTCGTTTTTCGACACAAATCACTTAAAGCTATACAGAGCTGCGAAAGTATAAAGCTTTAATCGAATCAGAGATTCATTGAGCACAAAACGGCTAAGCGGATATACGAGCTCTGATACTAATGGTCATAATGGCACTAGTGCACTGCTCAAAATCGTCTTCCTCGACACTCACCCCTCCCTATTTGTGTTGCCGCTTGGGATAGGTGTGAGACCCGAGGCAGCCATACCCGCCTCCTGAGCTCGTCGGCGCGAAAACACCTCGAAGCGTCGCGTCTTAAGTTTTATTCCCAACGATTAATTTCACTGCTGATAATAAGTCTGACATGTTACGCGCAAAACAAGATGCAAAGATCACATAAATTAAACTGTAATGAGAATCGGATAACTAACGTGATTCCTGCGCATAGTTTTTAAACGTTGTGTGCACTGTGCAGGTTGTATTTGAGTTCTCGTTTTCTCTATATGCTCCAAAATATTTTAGGCTAAAAAATAAATCGAGGAAAAAGCTTAGAGTGGCGAACAAATGGGAGACTTGCAGATGTATCCACTACTCGAACGTTTATTCACGATTCTTGGCACTTGCCGAGCTCTTAACTACTCTCCTCGCTCGTGCCTCGCCGCGCAATTATCCACGTGCTTGCCAACCTCTTTTTTTTTCTTCTCTCTTCTCTCCTCTCTCAGGTATCTCGGCCCTGACTGGCACCGCGAGAAATCCATTCAGAAATATCGATCTTCCTCCCACCTCTTCTCGAGCCTACTCCGCGATCAAAAAATTTGCCATTTCACGTGATCGCGCCGATCATGCTTGGTCTGCATAATTAATCCCCACGTATGCACTTGTCCGCCGCGTCACAATGCCAGGCGTCGATATCCGCTTAATTTTTAACACTTCGCGGACCTGCAGGGTGCGGAAGCCGAGGCCCGGCCGTGTGTTCCAGTTTTCGCCTCTACACTCGCCGCGGCTCTTTACGCCGCCACGCTTTCACCCCGTCTCCCGCGATCTCCTTTCACACGGACGCTCGCTGTCCCTCTTCGCACCCTACGTGCAGGATCCTGGGGGTGGCGAAAAAAAGAGCGCGAGAGGCAATCGCGCCAGTCGCGTTTCCCCAGGGCCGTGTCTTTTCTTCCCGTTCCCCGAGACGATCCCAAGCGCGGTAATTAGCCGCCGAGAGCTTGCTGAAAGTGCTTGCCTGCGCCTGAAAAATCTCCTCAGAGTACGGGCACCGCGCTTTCTCAACGTTGGGAACCTCGGTTGCATCGATTTTTTCCTTCCTTTTTTCAGGTTATAATGGAATGACGGAATTTATTGTGCGAATTAGAGCTATCAGTTTCTTTTAAATATTTTTTGAGAACGCGAAAAAGATATCTGAAGTTGCCAACTAAAATGATTTTATACGCGTGAAAAATGCTTCTCACGCGTCACCTAAAGAGAATACCCCGAATACCTAAAAATAAAATTACATTCTTTTCCCGTCTCAGATTTTTTTCTGTACCTATAAATGTTAGTAGCTACTACTCGTCTTTGCATCCCCTCACTGCTCCATCCCCAGTCGAAGAATATCGCAAATTCCACAAACCACCGTTTGCCGTTGGGCGAACTTTTACCACTGCGCGCTTAAGCATTCTCTTCCGATCCATTCTAATATTCGGTTCTCCCCTACGCTTAGAGTCCGTGACGAATCCTCCAGGGAGAATTCGCTCGCGGGTGTACACTCGACTTCCTTGACTCCACGCCGTACATCTTTTATTTGGGTTACTACAGCGCCCTCCTCGTCCCCTCATATTTTCTCCTTCGGCTTTAAATAAGCTCTCTCCGTGGCCGTGATATTTCAGCGAGAAAGTGAAATGTACTCTTTTGATACGACGTGCTAAAAAGATTACTAACAATCTGATTTTCATTTGACTGAATTAATTCCGCCTTTAAACTCAACTGGTGTTGTTTTATAATTATACCTAACCAGGAGTTATACGAAAATGTTCACATTATTTTAGATGGAAGAAATTAGAAGCTGAAATGAACCTTTATTCAACCTAAATTCTAAGCAGCCGCATGGGCTAAGCAAGATACTTGAGTGTTCTCCTCCTTTGAGGGGTTTGCTGGAATTTACGCCCTTGCCAGCGTCTTCTCCGCTGGCGCCTTTATTTTTCTCCATCCCCGCGGATTTACACTCCGCGTCGCGCTTTATTTCTTTATCTCGTCGAGGCGACGCGTTTTGTTCCTCTTTACCCCACGCACTTGCGTGTACACACTTTTCTTGAGATCTTTCTCCCCTCCCGTGATTCGTTGTCACTTTTTTTACTTTCCTTGCACGAGTTGGGTGCTCTCAAGAACGGCAGATGAAAATCCCCGGAAAACGCGAAAAAGCTCCTGCTTTTATTTTTTTTAATGCGACAATAGTCTCTTTCCGTTTTTTAATTAAGCTGCTTAGTGCTTGGGCGTGAAATGTCTTAAAGAAGCATCCCTCTGTATGTCACACTTTTCAAAATAATTGCGTGTTTATTCCTTTTATTTATTTATATGAACTTTTCTGATAAAAAAAATTGTTCATTCCTTTTTTTTAAGAAAGACAAAAATAACCAACGCCTAATTAATAAAATAATTCTGAAAACTTCAATTAGGATAATGTTAACATTTTAAAACAATTTTAAAACGGTATAGTTTGTGTTTTGTTCGCGGAGACAAAAGTCTTTATTTTCAGATGTGGCGCCGGCGTGAGATCGGT
Organism: Eurytoma californica; assembly: GCA_035586675.1. Classification (NCBI taxonomy): domain Eukaryota; kingdom Metazoa; phylum Arthropoda; class Insecta; order Hymenoptera; family Eurytomidae; genus Eurytoma; species Eurytoma californica. Next base: position 1,892,698 of record JAXIUT010000021.1, on the reverse strand, counting down.
CAAGCGCGAGGAACTCCGCTGCGAAAAGTGATTTTGCTCGGAATCATCGCGGGGCGTCATTGTTCTCGAGGCGCAAAAAGGGACGCTCCGGCTCGCTTATTATTTCTTTCTCCAGCTCCGCTCCTCGCACCCGCACCCGACTCTTATCTCGGGCACTTTCCAACCCGCTTCAAGGCTAATATAGGCGCACAATGCGCACGAGAGCACATGCATGAAATTTTTCATTTTCATGCCTCGCGCTTCTAATTCACCTCGCATTGTTCTCGCCCTCGTGGCCTGCGAGCTCGTAGGTGTCGCGGCGTCTTCGCCGTGAATTTTACCTCACTCACTCGTTCGTTCTCTTTGCACCTTATTTTTCGCGCGCTCTCGTGTGAAAGTCTCGCATTTTCGTGTGTACATCTCCCCGCGAGCTACTTGTTTATTTACACGCGAAGAAATCCCAAAACGGGGAAGAGGAGGAACGGTGCGCGCGCTGGTATATGTAAATTAGCTCATACTTTCGCGCCTCGCACGCGATGCGCGCCGAGGGTAGCGTCTTGGACTTTTTTTTCTCAGTCGCTCCCGCACTGGTGGATTTTTGAAAATTGCGCGATCACGTGCCCCGGTCAAATTATCGACGACGCTAGGCTCCACTGGAAAAGGAAAGACTCGACCTTAATCGCCAGTCTTGAGTAAACTACCGCCTCGGAATTTAGGAATTGCTTAATTAATCCCGCGTCCTCGCGTAATTGAGTGGCTCTTTTCTCAAGTCCGCTGGTCTCTAGAAAATTCATAATTCAAGCCTTTTCCCCGATTTCGGCGGAGGAGATGCCTTTAATGGGCATTTGCGCGAACGCGCCGCGGGAATCCGTGACGTACATTCACGCTTGCGCCGCCGCCGTGTTCATGCATAATTCGACTTCCTACCAGAATTACGCGCGCTAACGAGACTGTCATCGGCCCCCAGGTGAGAAAGAACTGGCGAGCTCCGCCGGCGGCCAACTTGAGACGGACTCCGAGCGTAAATAATGTAATACGCGGGGATCGAGAATAAATTTTAAATTACCACGGGGCACACGCGATGCGCGGAATTCACGCGCTTGAGAAAATTTTATATGAATTATTTTATATCCTTAATTGAATAGAAAGAAAAACGTCCGACCCGAGCAATTCAAATTGTTTTGCCGTAATATCTCAAAGAGGTCTTCATTAGCCGATCCACTTCCACATAATTTAATAATTCCACTGTAGCAACGGTCGTGCCTATAAAAGTATTTCATAGACAGTGTCACTAAAGAACAACCCTCGAATGTGCCGCACAATTAAATTCGAAAGTTACGTTGGGTTTACCTTTCTTTACGATACCTCATTAAACTAATACAGCAGGTCGTGAAAAACGGAAAGCAGACGCGATTGTACGATACAATTCACGAAACGTCGGAATCCATCGGAAAGAGAGGCGAGGCGCACTTGATGCAATTAACGAACACGGGCGGCGATTGAATCGAGCGCCAGACTCAAATTGACCGCGACGCGCGTCCACGCGCTAATACGTAGCATCCGCGCCTTTAGCAGCCAGATAAGGGGACGTGCGCGGCGCGCGTACTCGCTGTGCTGTAATTATATCGCGCGTAATTAATCGGACCCGCACGCACGCGCCCGATGGTAGACGGCGATAAGCGCGCGTTTCCCCAGGCTCCCCGGGGCGAGGAAAAGGTGGAAAACGTGTTTCTCGTCCCGCGTGCATGGCCGCGCCGTCTTATCGCCCGCGGCGTCGGCGGCGATGTCACTCGCGATTTAGTCATCTGCCGCGAAATCGGACGCGCGGAATATTCAATTCATTTTTATAAGCGCTTTGGGTGGGTTAAAAATTTCTTTGGGTTTCAAGTTTTTATTTTATTTATTTATTTATTTATTTATTTTTTGAGCTAGTCGATAGATTGTTATACTTTGTTACATTAACGGTAGCAGAGAAAATCGCTTTCACTATCGATTCAGTAAATAAACACTTCGTTTTATTTTATTTGGAAATTTGAATTCAAAAAATGAGTTTTGGGCTTCAATTGATTTTAAATTGCTTACCATAAATCATCTTTAATAAATGTTGAACATGAAGTCTGAGGTGTCATTAGTATAGTGGAAAAAGTCATGGTTAGTTAATCTTAATTTGTGAACGTATTTCTCTTGTCTAATAAAAAATTTAAAATCCTTAAATCATTACATGAATATTAAAATGTTTTTATTTCAAGTAAAGAACTTTTGTAAGTTACATCATTTACAAAAATTAATTCCTTGATCATAAATCATCATTTCTAATGTCAGAAAAGTCAACTAAGTTCTGTCACGGTGAGTTCACGCATTTTTCTCTGAAATTTCTTGTTCAGAGATGACTGATCAGAGGTTTAATTTACAATTTAATCCGTCGAATACAGAATTATGCATTGATTGAATAACAAAAAAAAGCAGAGAAAAGAAAAAACAATGAAAGCACGCGCCCAAACGAAGTCGAACGAGTCATTCGGTAGATTGACCGTTACACATTTTACCTGGGCATCTCGTGACTGACGTTTGACCCAACAACCCACATTAATCTCGTTACGTATACCACGATAAGGCCACCTTCGGGTTCTCTAGCGTTCGTTTGACTAATGGCTCCGGCGTTGCTTTGACACTTTCCCTAAGGCATTTAATCTTGATATTGAAACATGAAATTAACTCGAGTGAAAAAAACGCACACATATACAGCCGGCCCTCTAACTTTACGGGCATTAGACTTTTTGTGAATAATTTACTTTTACAATCACTGTTTTAATTACAAGCTTTGCGTTCCTTTGACAGGTACACATCTGCTGGCTGAACGAATTCTCGAAAAGTTTAATAAGCCAAATTCTCGATCATCGGTACGATTAATTAACTACAGTACGAGTATCAAATTAATTAGAGTAATTACTTTCTTAGAATAATCAAAAATTTAATATACAATTTGAAAGCACTTCATTGCCTGAGTAACGAAAAAGCCGAAGGAATAAATGATCGCGCTTCGAGATAAGGTCGTAAATAACCGATCCTCGAAATAAAATCATCAAAAAAAAGATTTTATTCAAATACGAGCACAATAAAGCGGCCTCGGGTAATATACCAGGTACTGGTCGTTCGCGATGCTCCTGCTCGTTCTCCCGCGGGTGTCGCACGAATTTATTAGCTCCGGGACCATTAATACGATCGCGCACGCACGCAGCGGCCCGGAGGCGCCCGTGGCGTCATTTGCCTTGTAAATCCTTTCTCGGCGTAATCGTCGCCGCGCGATCGCCGCTCTATTAAACGCCCGGGGAACGCCGAGCGTCGATGATTAATGGTGATTAATTGATCGGTCCGGCGCCGCGCATACGGCACTCACGCCCGCCCCGTGTTCTTCTGTGGCTCTACGAAATCTGTTACCGTTTCTCGTCGGGCCCCTAGCGATTTATGGCTTCATTTTTCAAATGCATAAATGCGCCTGTTTGTTTCTTCGACGCTTCGACCTTCACGACACACTACCTTTGTATACCCAGCTATGTTATCTTTAATTGCCTTTCTCAGTATTTAGATGTTTTTCGAAGGATTCGTCCACTCTTTTTCTTTTTCATCAATCGGAAACAAGTTATTTTTTCTGAGATTCTTATCTTGCAATGAAGTAATGAGACTTCAGGGTTAATTGGTTTGTAAGTAGAATCTTGTTATTCTCGAGTGTGCTTCTTGTACTTTGTGTACTTTTTCCTCGTTCCTTCAACCTAATGAAGTTATTCTCGACAGAATTCTGCACACTTTTCACCTTGACAGAGTAATAAAAGCAAGCTAATTAAACCATTAAACGATAAAGCTGCGCCGTGTGTATTTATCGAAACAAGGCAAGTAAGTCTCCTTTTAATCGTGCCCCGCAATCGAATCCCCCCGAATTGCCTCGAAACTCGAAAGTCACGATGAGTCGTCCCGAGTCACTGTACCGGGCCGATGCGCCGGCGCCACGTGGACGCACCTATGATGAAAAACGATTCGGCTAATATACGCCGGGCGAGAAGCCCTGAGGACCGTTAAGCTCGCACGACGAAAGGGCGTATAGGAAGAGCCAGTGTACGTTCGGCGTTCGGCGTTTTCGTGTGTGCGTATGTAAGTGTGTATGTGTGTGTGTGCATGCGCACGAACGATGAAGACGTGACGCGTCGCTATTGAACGGGCTCTTACGCACGCACACATAGGCGCGCTTGGCGAAAGGGTTACTCTCGCAGTCTCACACATGCACAACATACTTGCACGCACGTTCCACTGGCTCTCTTTTCTCCGGGCCGTCGGCCCCCACAGCTTCTTCTGTACTTTCGTTCTCCTTTATCGTCCGCCTAGCTGTAGACCTGGGGCTCACTTCTCTCTTCTTTTTTTGCCTCCCTCTCTTTCTGCCCCTAACCCTGCTTCCTCGCCTTTTTTCGCCGTTTTTTTCGCCTTTTCTTCCTCTTCTGTATTTTTTTTTATCCCGACTCGCAGGGTGACGCTTGCCTTCCCAATAAACTCGCTTAACTTTCAGTTTATCCCAGGGTGATCGAAACTTTCCGATCGATGAGTTTGAATTTGATAGGGATATTTCATCGAATTCGTGGCGGGATTCGATGGCTCGAGGAGCCACGTTCTGAAGTGCCGCGGGAGGACGGGCGCGAGAACTCGCCGGGATAATTGCCGCGAGAGAGAAGCTCGCGCCGCACGTACGCGTAATCGACGCTGCCGGTGAAATCGTTTACTTAGGCCGGTTTTCCCCCCCTCGACCGAGAGACCGTCCCTTTGGCCCTGGGAATCCTCGAGGCTGCTGCCGCCGCGAAATTCAATTCTCGCTCAACGCGACGCGAGTAAATCAACCAATCAAATTGTCATCCGGTGGGAGTAGCCTGTTAATTGTTCCATTGATTTTCTTTCGATTCGAGCTTCTTTGAAATTTCCCCAAAGAATAGACTCTGGAGTGAGGAGTTACACAATTCACAGTAAATTGTCGATGAAAGTTGGCTCTTGAAAAAATTTATTGGCATGCCGCGTTGACTTGAAGTAGCTCACACTTTAAAATGAGAGTTTGTAAATGTTCTTCAGAAAAAAATGCACTTGCTTCTTGCATAAGAACGAGAGAAACGGGAATAACCTCTACAATTCTTAAAACTGAACTTATACTTTCCCACGTTCGCTAAAATTTGAAAAAGAATTTTAGCGCTTGTCGCTCAGTATTGACCTGCCAAGTTATCGATAAATTAGAAGACAGTTCGTCCTGTTGCAATTTAGAACCGTGAATTTAAAATAACGTTATTTTTTTGCCTACACTAATAGAATTAATAAGAATATTAAAACTAAAGTAGAAACATTTTAAAATCTTCTATTTCTATTACGTTAAAAGTAGTATAAAATAAAGTCTAGCACGTTTGTCTCGCGGGCTTCATGATCGTGCGGCGGCACGAGCAAATGCGCACACCCACCAAGCGCCAATACAACTACGCTCGCTTAACAACCTACCTTATGTATCTTTCCTCCGAGCCGTCACATCGCAGGCGCCGCCCCGAAGAAAAACGTGGCGTGACTCGTCCCAAATCGACCATTTTTGGCGAAACTCCATCGCTTACTTGCAAAATTTAAACTTTACCACATAATTTGATATCGATTTTTCTGAAAATCACTAGCAACGAACCATTCCATTAAATTAAATTAAATAAATTATACTGAACAGCTCACTTTATTCTCAATAAGCAAGAATAAATAGAAATCAATTCATCAATCGGCGTCCTTCTAAAAGAAAAACAACGCGTCACAGACGGTCAAGGCGGAAAAGTCTCGGGTGCAGCGCGTTGGTAAAAGCTCCATATAAAAGGAAAATCGAAATTCTCAACTGAACGACAATTTAATCGGGGCCCGATCGCGTCGCAGCGTACGCGCAACTAGGTCGAAGGCACCGCAGGCGTATCGAGTGTCCGCGCGCGTGCGCGAGCAGCGTGCTCACGGTCCCAGTGGGCGAAGCGCGATTGTACTTGCTAAATTTGGCCTTGATGTCCTTGGGGCCAATCGAAGACGTAACGCGCGAACGAATAGTGACGCCTTCCTCTCGCGTGCCGTTCAAAAGCGTCGTGGACTATTAGTTCTCGTGCGATTCTCGTGCACGATAATAGCCGCGAGATCACCGAGGTGTCGTGAGTACCTGGTAATAACAAGAATTTGTGAAGTGTCAATGACCCTTGTAAGTTTTTACACGAGCTTTTATGTGAAACTTTTTGGCACGTAATATTTTTTTATTATTCGCGGTGTAATAAAACTTGTCGTTTATATAGATCGTGAGGTAGAACGTAACCTACTTTTTTTCCAATAGCTTGAAACTTTGGTTTTAGTCTTTTCAAAATTATTTATTTGCAATTCATAAAAAAGTGAAAGGCGTTAAATTCATGTAACGATTAAGTATATTCTGAAATTACAAACTATTTTGTAAGATACCCAAAAACTTTGTAACACTCAAGTAAGGAAATATGTTGGTCTGAAACCTGTAACAAGACCCGCGAAATCATTCATAATTAAAGCGAGCACCGAAACGCGTGCATTAAAGGCTGGCCTGCCAGGAGGTAGCTGGCGGGGCCAATTTCTCAATGCAAATAGTCGCGCGCGAGTGTCGGGAGATAGAAAGCTCGAGCAGCTGGCGGTCGGGGATGATGGGGAGGGAGGAAGAGGCAAGCCGCGGTACTGAAAAGCCTGGGGTATGCAAATAGAAAGCTGTTACGGCGCGAGAGGGTGAGAGTACACGCGAAGACGCGTCAATTCAATGCGGCGAGAGATCCGCGGCTATTCCAACGCCTCTTTCAGTTTTTGCGTCTTCGGTGAGGCCTCGGCTTTCTGTCGTTACTTCCCCTTTTTTTCTTCTTTTCCTTCTTCGTCGCTTTTTGCCCGCGAGACAAGGACGGTGAGGGGGCAATTCATTCAACCTCCCGGACTTTTCCGCGCGGGCGAAGCCTCGTTTTTTAAGCCGTTTTCCGCGACCGACACTTCTTCATTATTTGCAGGCGTCAAGAATAATTCAGAACTCGTCGACAGCGCTTGCTGCCGACTTGTCGACCGGACCTGCTTTTTCTCTCCTTTTTGATTTGCGCTTTGCACTGGCTCTTTTCGGCGATGTAGAGACTACAGTAAGTTTTCCAAAGTTCACGTCAAAACTCTTGCTTTGTTCGCCTATACAGCTATTTTTATAGTTTTATTTGCATAAAAGTTAAAAAAAGGAATTTGATTAAACATTGTAAATAACTAAAGGACCTATTTTCATGACTTTTTTTCGAATATTGATTTTAAAAATTCGTAATTAGTGCTGTAGCACATCTACGATTTAATATGGAGAGCGCTTAAATAACCTGAAAGGATACGCCAAGAACAAGACAGCGTAACACCGTACGTAAGGCAAACAAAGAGCGAGAAAGGGAAAGAGAAAGGCCGAGTATCCTCGCGAGGGACTGTGGAGGGATGCGCACGGCGTCGACGCCCACTAAATTATCATCTCTTTCTGTCTCGGGGCGAGAGAGCCATAAACGCCTAAATTACACCGGGGCTACCACTGCCGTCGCGTTGTTCTCCTGGCGTTTTATGCACGTGTCTATCGTCGCGCGAAATCGGGGAAACGCGCACGACCCGCTGACGCCAACGCTGCCTCGGGAGGTGTGTTCCACACGAGGATCCCTCGGCTTCTCTCTGTATTTTTTTTCTTGACTTGTTGACCGCTGCCTTATTTTTTTTTCTCTTCTCCGACGCGTATTTATGACGCGGGCGATCGTTAAGGGCGTGAATGTGTACCTCGCGATTTTTAGATTTTTAGATTAGACTTTAGTGGAGGACCACTTTTACTGGCCGTTCGATGAAAAGTTTCGTCACGATTGAGTTTCTGGAAGAAAGTTTACGTTGTATGTTCACGAATATATAATAATTAGTAATAAGACATTCATTTGATCGGTAATATAAACTGATCGAATTTATGATCAATGAATCTGAAAATAAATGAAAAATTTTTTCTCCTTGGGTTTTCAAATTGCTGCGTTAAAATACATAAACGCACCGATACATCTCGCTTAATTAAAATAAATTTCGTACATCTTTTGTCCCGATCGGTGTACAAAAAACATTTCATAACGCGTATCATCTCAAGAATGCACTATTGAAAAAAACTAAATCATTTAAAGTCTGAATATTCAGTACACTTTGCTTCAATATTTCTCTTCTTCTCTCCACGTCCCTCCCATGTCTTCCTGTTACCGACTGGCCATTCCGTATAAATAACGAGTGGCGCCAGGGCCCGACGAGCCTCAACTGTTGCACGGCACCCAGCGAAATTGCCCAGTCTCCTGCTTCCCCGCCTGCCCGTCGCTCTCGACGCGATAACTCTTTTTATCCTCTTTTCAATTATGCAAACGCAAATAAGCGAGGCAGCGCGCCACTTGACCGCAACGATTTTCATGCGAATTATCGGCCACTCGTGCATCCTTTTTCTCCGACTGTTCGCCTCTCGATATCGCTTCCTATTTTTTTCCGAACGCGCGCAAAATTGATTGCCGAAGTATCGGAAAGTCATTTATGACGGCGAGTAGCGGTTCCTTGATTCCTTTTTTTCGGTCTCCTTCCCAGGCGTCGTTATGCTCCTTTAAGGACGAGCCACGGTTCGACTTTGAAAATTGCTCGCTCGCGGCGCTCTTTTCTAATCGGCCAACGCGGTACTAAATACGTGCCTCGACGATCATCACGATCTTTTTCGTAACTATTAAATAAAATTGGTGTTTCACTGAGGGGATTCAAAATTATGGAAAAGTTCTCGAAGGGTGTCGTAGCTCATAAAAATATTCGAAATCTGTCTGAGAGTTGATGGAAATCTCGAAGATCAAAAATGATTTTTTCCTCCCGAACACATTGATGACGTACCCTGTCGTATATTCAATAATGTTTAAGCCACGGCGACAATGTATACTTTTGTACTAGATATTGCTTTTTATTTGTTACTGTCAAATACAGGAAATCTCGCTCTAAAATATAGAAATATGTGTTGCAAGTCCGTTTTTCTTCGTGCCTTACCGGAATGTCATTTTGTGTAAAATTAGAATTTCCAATAAAGTCACGATCGTACAACTGGCGCCGCGAACTTAATTTATTCTTGCTCTCTCGAAATTGTAGTTGAGATCAATCTAGGCAATACTCTAAAGCTTATAACTCAGTTGTCGATTTCTAATTCACTGAATTCAGTAACCAAAATAAAGGTTTATATATTTGAAATAACAATTTTAAATATATGGTTTATTCGTATAAAAAGTAACTGATTATTCAGTGACTTTAGTATTCAAAAGTTGAAATATTAGTAAGCTTTTCATTTTTCACTTTGGTTCCAGAGAATTTCTTTTGGCGAGGTTGCTCTTATATCAACATGCAGCAATCTCTGTTTGATTTATTTTATTTGGCGTTACATTGTAGTCAACTTTGATCTAATCTTATATACCTCTTTTTCTCTTTACAATTTTGGAACTTCATTTAAATACGGTGTACGGTTTCCTTGTAACTTTTTTTGCTGCAGCTCTTTGACATCTTCAAATTTAAATTCAAGAGAGTACGTAGTCAATTGTGATACGCAAAACGGAATAAAAAATTAAAATTCAATCAAACGGTTAAAAATACTCAAGATTATCTGTCAATTTATTTATTTATTTATTTATTCAATATTATTAGGACAAAAGCCCTACATTTAAATACAAATTTCAAAAATAATTACAAATGAAACTTAAAACTAGTACTTCGCACAAAAAGATCTTATGGCAGACTTAAATACCCCTACAGAATCTAAATTTCTAACCGTAAATGTAATGACAATGAGTGATTCTTACCCCTGGCTTTATTTTCATTTATTTTAAATTAAAAATCTAGCATTTGAAGAGTATTATTGTTTTAATACTCTTTAATTAATTTTTCTACTTTGGACGGATGTGACGAAATGCAAAATAATTCGACATTTTCCATGAATGAAAAAGAGCCTGAGAAACGTCGATGTTAATTAAATGAAGCAGGTATTGGATGATATCCAAATTCAATGAGGCTCGAGAAATCGATCAATCGATCTGCTCCGAAGGTTCTCCCACTGATTTTTAGATGCATCTCTGTGGACATGTGCCCAATGCGTGTCGCCGAATTAATTCGTTTCTTATCGTGAATAAAGGAATGAACTTCCGCTCTACTAACAATAAAAAAAAGGAAAATAACTCGAATTCATCAACAAAGAAAAGAGAAAGAATATTTATGAAAACAGGTGAACAATATTCTGAATATTTTTAATTTTTTTCATTTACAATTAAAGTTCAAATATAACACGAAAATTGTTAAATTAAAATAACCTCATACAGAGATTATACAGTAAGGTATTGCACGATATAGCAGACCTAACATCTAATACCAGCAGCCATATTTTTTTTAATCGCTTTTTAAAAATTAAATTGTAATGTACATTGTGATGTAATAACTTCACGGTAAAAAAGAATTTTACAAATATTCTCAAAATCGTTTGCATCAAAATCAAAACAACTGCAGCGTTGATAGTTAAGTAGCGATATTTTTCCACGATAATACTATCATCCAGAATAAATAAACACGGTTTCTGTATGGTACGTATCTTCGGAGCGCTAGATCAAAGTGCATTTCAACCGGCTTCCCGGAGTAGTTCCGCGGGACAGGAGCACGCGAAATCAAACGGCACCGAAAAAAGATTACGTCAAAGATTTCGTCACGCAGCCACTGGGACTCCCGTATAAATTCGGTCCAGGGCCCGTGGAATATACGCCGCGAGTCTCCGAGTAAATTATCCGGCGGGCGCCGAAACAAACGGAGGAGGCTCTCGCTAGCGCGCTGGGGACGGGACAGGCGACTTTGAAATTCCGCGGCCGGCCGGTTCAAGCTTCGGGGAGGCACGCTGCGGGGGTCCAGCGTCCAGCCGGCAGAGCGAGAGAGGGCAACAGAAAGACGCGAGAGAAAGAGGCGAAGAGATTGCTCGCGCGACGGTTATCGCTCCTCCCCATCTTTGCTTTCGGGACTCGGAGGTGTGTGTGTGTGTGTGTGTGTGTGTGTGTGTGTGTGTGTGTGTGTGTGTGTGTGTGTGTGTGTGTGTGTGTGT
>JAXIUT010000021.1:1835751-1881452 GCA_035586675.1 Eurytoma californica | reverse complement strand
GAGAGAGAGAGAGAGAGAGAGAGAGAGAGAGAGAGAGAGAGAGAGAGAGAGAGAGAGAGAGAGAGAGAGAGGAGAGGGGAGACGAGAGTACGTAGTATTATAAGGCCCTTGGGGTCCTCAACTACTTTACGACGATCGTTTGTACCGATTTGTTCGACAAGAGCGCTCAGACTCTTGCGCGGAAACATGCGTGTTACTGTCCACGGGTCCTTTGGGCTTTTACATTTCGCTGTTTTTTGTTATCAGACGCGATAGTCGATGCTCTCTGGTAATTTTGTACTTGGAGATTATCTGAAAAACGCCGCCTCAAGCGTTGCCTTTATATAAACCAAAAATGAAAAAATTTTGCTTTTTTATTTTCTGCTTACTTTATTTAAAAATTACTTTATATTTTCATTTGCAAATAGATTATGAAATGGAAAAATAGGAAAGTAAATGAGTGATCATTCAAAATAAAAATTTTTCCTAATTCGAATGTTAAATCGTATTTTTAATTATTTATGCGTTACAAATAAATTAGTTTACGAAGAAAATCTTTAGAAATTTCTCTTTATCGCTCAATGTAGGTAAAGTTAAAATATATAGCAAACTGCACGTACGGAGATAATTTGATGGGTATATACTCTCAGGCAAATAGAATGTAAATAGAAGAACACTAGAGGAAAATCGTTTTCTCCCGTAGTACAAAGTGATACATTCGTGATCCATTTGTCTCGCAACGCGACGACGACGAGCAGCGCCGATAGAAATCGGAGAAAGGCCTGGCCGCGTCTCAGCTAGTTTCTGTATCACTCTATACGTTCCCGATCCTATTACAATCCGTGAAATGCGCAGTCGCTCTGTCGAATGCGCAGTTTTCGCAGCCTCCATTTCAAAATAGAACTCGGCTGTTCACTCAAACGCCAAACCGGGATAAACAAATAAATAAAATAAATTACACCCATGTGCAGCGCTTCGCGAGGGAAATGCAAAGCTAGCTGCATGACCGATTTTCGGATCGCCAACGCGCTCGATAAAAACGGTAGCCCGATCAATTAATAGCCACGTTTATAACTTTTCCAGCTCCTTTCAATTAAAAGAGGCGCACAAAGTGCCGGTCTCGCGCGCACGATTTCCGCAATTAAACTTTACGACTGGCCGTCTTATCGCGCTGCCGTGGACATTAGTTAATTATTTACGCGCTTACGCTCGCGACGTAATTTATCGAGGGGAGCGCGGCGCGCGAGGTACCGAGTAAAAAGGAGAGCGAAATAAAACTTGGCCGATGTGCGATCGGAAGGAAAACGTCGCCGCGCGGCAGCCTCGTAAAGCTAAATGAAAGACGCGCGTCGTGCTACCGCCTGCCCGATATCTGCGCGATAACGCCTTTATCCCCCACGAGAAAGAGAGAGCGCGAGAGAGAACGATCGCGATCCGGCGATCCGTGAATAATCGTGTCCTCCGCGTGCGACGATTTATCGGCCTCTGCTTGATAGTTTCGTAAATTGCATAAATCCTGGGTGACAAAATTCTATCTTATCGCAGAGACGCCGGCTACTTTGTAAATATTGGCCTGAATTGACGATTGTGCTGTGGGTATCTTAATGAGTGCCAGATTACATGGGAATGTTTCGTTTCGGATATCAAGACGACTCGCTTTTAAACTCCGAGTTTTAAAGTTTTGTGCACGAATAATTTGGGCTTTGGTTTGTTCAAACTTTATTTTACTTTTTTTAATTTTTTTAAGATGTCTAATAAAATGTATACTATTTTATGATATCTGTTTCTCTTACACTAATCACCATCTTTAGTTCATGGAAAAATCACGTTGCCCATGAATTTCAATTCTTTGTGAGTAGTCGCTACTGATTATTGTTTGTATCGCACTAGTATGCTGTTATCGACTACATTTTGTTTTAAGGATGTTGCCGCTACTAATTCCCCCGGTTTCTTATCTTCAAGTGTAAGAAACAGGTTTTCTGGACACACTTTAAAGATCGACTTTCTGATACATCACAACTATAACTCTAATGAAATTTTTCAACGCATATTGAAAATCTATTTAAAGTAAAAGTACAGCTGCTAATGATCAGCTAATAAATTACATCTCACTGCTCGTTGATAAGATTCTTTTAAAAAAACATTAGCCCGAAAAAAGTTGTGATTAACAAACCCGCGAATCCCAATAATCAAAAGCAGTAAAAAGTTCGAAAAGTAGTAACGCACGGCAACTTGGATAAAAACAGCGATAATTCAACGACGGTATAGCTAGACATGTGGACATCTCATTAAAAGCCGCGAACAATAATTCAATCATAAAAAGCTCTTAAGCCACGAGAAAATGATGCATCTCTAATGAATTCGACTTAACGCTTGCTGCCGCTGTCCTCGTAAAGCGTAGTAGCCGTGGACTGCGAGTCCGAAAAATCGAACTGGCAACGGTAATATACGGCGATGGGCATTAGAGCGTCGATCTTTTTACGAGGCACTAGCGGCGCATCGTTAGAATTAATTGAGAGCGCGCGAGGCGCATCGGCGAATCATCAACGTCCCGAGCGGGATAAATTAAGCGAAGGAGCTACCGTGCGGGATGTATATCAGCCGGGGCTCGTCGTAAACGCGCGCGCGTGAGAGCGCGCGGGTCAGAGGGACAGCGCCGGATTTATATTTACGGTGGCCTTGTGAATGAACATTGATGGTCGATGTTTTTATTAACTTTTGCCGCTCAGCGGTGTAATTCGCTTTACTGATATACCGCGTAGCCGAGTAATTGGCCTGCAATTCTTTATGTTTTTGGAATTAAGCTACAGATGAAACTTTGTGTGTGAATCGAACAAATGACGAAAAACTCGGGAGAAAATTCGACGAACTTTAGTGCAGCTGATTATTAAATATTTTTCATGGATAATCTAATCCCGGTGGATTATTTACTCTTTGACCGAATATACTTTTCTCTAAAATTTCTCTTTAAATTTGATCAGATAGTTACTTAGCTATAATGTATTTCAATATTGTTAGCATACAGATGAAAAAGATAAATAAAAATCACTATTACAAAAATATTATTTCTACCCACTGATTATTAAGGAAGTTAAGTTTTGAAAAGTTAATGGTTTGTACTTCCTGATAATTTTATACTTAGTGATTATTTTTTGTTAATTAATTTACTACAATCAGATTAGATGAAAGACTACAGCATGTTTGCAGTACACTGTTTCCAATTAATTTCACTCAACGCGTGTTTAGCCATTTTTAGAACATAGACGGCGATAAATTCTTACTTTTTTCCAAATTATATAAATGCTAAGTACGATTCGTTCTCGCACGCTGCAAAGCACCTTTTCCCATCGGGAAACAGATCTATATCCAGATTTTTTCCGCGAAATCGACCGTCTTATCCAGCAACCACTTCGGTGTACGCACGTTGAAAGCTACTCCGGTGCTCCGTGGCTCTCCTTACTTGCGCACTGGCTGGTCCGACTACTTAACGTTAATCCCGGCCGCCTTTACATGACGCGCTAGCAGATATCTCGCTGAAGGATCGGCGATGCGCGGCGGCCATAAATCGCGCCTCTTACTTGGGGACCGTGATGAAAAACGATTTTTTTTACCCAGCCCGGCCGCAGTTTTATTTACCGAGGCGACACGAGGCCGCCTTATACGAAGGCGCACGCAGCGAGAATTTATGCCTCGCGCATTTCGCGCCCGCCTCCGATCAATCCGGATTCAGCGCGATCGCGCTTTTTCCCCGCATTATTTATTAGATAAACCCCAATTAGCATTACAAATAAAGGTACGACGGCTCGCCGAGACGATTGGATTTATGAGATATCGATCGTGAGATAACGAGCGCGCACTTCGCGTCCTCCGGGGTATAAGTCACCGAATTTATTCACTTCGCGCGCAAGAAGGGAAAAACAGCGAGCGTCGCGCGAGTTTCGTCGTTATATGTACAAGTGGGGTAATTTCAAGATCTCCCGGTGGCGCTCGGTGTGAAGGAGAAAAAGAAGCCGACGCCCGGTGGGTCATCGACTTGACGGTAGCTTCCTTTTCATTCCGGTGATGCGCCCGTGTATCTATCTCTCCGCACCTACGGATAATCCGGCTTACGCGATCACCCCCGGAGCACGAATTTCCGCTCGCCTCATTCAAATTTCACGCGAATACCACCGCAGCCTCGTATACGAGAGGAGAGAAAAAAAATAGAGACGGGGCTGATCGCGTCACTCATACCGTGCGAGTGCTGATTTTCCCGAGTGTGTATAAATGTGCGTGTGCACGTGTGTACGAGGGGATTCAGAGGATCGCTTTGACGATGATCGCGCTGCACAGTAGGCAGATGGGCCTAGTTGCGTCGGATGCATGCCTCGACGCTCGCCCCCTACTTCTCTTGATATCTCTCCCTACGATAAATCGCTCGCTTTTTATTTCGCTCCCATCCGCTTTTAGCGGCCAATCGTGCCTCCGAGCATCGGTTTGCTTCCTCGTTTTTTTTCGCTCGCTTTTATGTGCGGCTATTTTCACGATTTAAAGTTGGGTGTCGTGCTGTGTCTTGTTTAGGTATAAGGAAGCAGGGGCTTTACGCAGGATATGTTTCTCGCGCAAGCATCAAAAGAATACATAAATGCCTTTTTGGATTATTTATCGCTTGTTCGGACAAGAAATTTTAGATCAATTTCAGATAGATGCACCCATTTTCATTTTCTAGGAGAATATCGAAACTTCGAATTACGGAATTTGATGAAACTAATTACTTCATGCTGTTTCTTAACTGTAAGTAACTTTTTGTAAAATAGTGTAAACTTACCAAACACTTAAATGTTTACGAAATAGCGTATATAACTAGCGGTAGTTTAGACGGGCAAATTTTGTCAAAATATTCGACAGAGATCAACAAGACCCACTTCTCACTTTTACCAAAGATTGCGCAAAGGCCAAAATCGTTCCGACCTTAGTCCGCGTTGCGTAGGCGCCGGGCTTGAAGCCAGCCCCGAATCGGAAGCTCGGCGAGGCAGAGGTAGTCTTCGGTCGGCCATGGCTCCGTTTCACGGTCATTGTCACCGCTGCGCCGAGGGAATAATGGGAAAATAATGGGGAGGCCAGAGGACGCGCGCGGCCGCCCTCCTCCTCGCGCCCCCTTCGGAATTCCGAAAATCCCATTATCGCCGCGCGGCGTCACACTGTGCGCCGACCCCGGCCGCGCGCCTCTCTCCCACCCTGGCCACTATTGTCTCCCCGTCTTGCGCGCGTTTACGGCGCCTAATTACCGTAATTGGCCGGCTCTGCCGGACCGACGACATCCCATATACCCCCACTCTCCTCTTTGTCGAGACGTCGCTGGCCGTGGGCCATTAGCATACCTTCGAAATCGCCAACTTTTCGATCTCGGCTGTCCAGTTGGCTTCCGTTAGCCTTCTCTCTGTCTCTCTCTCTCTCTCACTCTCTCTCTCTCTCTCTCTCTCACTCTCTCTCTCACTCTGTCTTACTCTTATGAATATTGTGCGAGCAAAAGAATTTGCGCGGGATCGAGAGACACTTTTCTGAAGTCGAGTAGTTTTGTAAAAGTGGGTCTGAGCCTTGCGCGCGGTTAAGAAAAAAATTTATATTTATGACTGTATCTTGGCTGTCATTAACGGCTAAATTGTAAGCGCAGCCGTTTTTCCACGGGGCGTGGGTTTCTTTTCTTTTTCTCCTTTGTGCCTTTTTTACGGCTTCTACGTCTGCGCATTTCTATTTTCCACCTCTCGTCTCTTTGGAATTAGTTATACTTATGGCGTTTCGTCTCAGCTCGCGCGAACGCGTCTCGGTAGGTCGTCGATTTCACTTAATAATATCGCCGATTGGCATCGGTGAGACGTCTTCGGTCTCTTTTTTATGGCCCGCCTTCCACGGATTTATGGCCTCGTTCCATTTTTCCGTAATGGCTTTGGGGAACGCTTTAATTTTCGCAAATATTTGCTCTGTTAAATGAAATTACGAACTCTTCGTGCGCCTCCTTGAAACCGATACTAATGTTCCCAATTTCATCCCGACACAGCTCCTTATATCCGAAATGTTTCCACGTAGAGACACTCGATACTCGGCTGTTTACCAATGCCTGTACTCGGACACCTGGGCGAGCTCTGCGTCGATGTCTACTCTTTAGCCGGAGACTTAGAGGAAAAAGACAGAAGACGATGCTGGAGATTATTATTAAGGCATACGGGAGTCTCGCGTGTAATAGCACTCAAGCGATGCGTGCCGACGACGCCGTTTCTCGCGCGAGATTTTGTATACTCAGTTTTTACCTGAAAAAATATTGACTGAGATGCTGCGAGCATCGCTGCCGGCGAGTTTCTTCTTTTCAACGAGTTTACAACCATCGTTGAAACTAAGTTCTCGATCTTTAAAGTGTTAGAATGATGAACTACGGATTTGTCGGGTGAAAACTATTACCTTCTCATAAAAAGAAGCATAAAAAACAACCCTTTTAAATGTCAACTCTAACTCAAAAATTCTATTTCTCCAAAATTGATTTACTCGAATTAAAACACAAAATAATTACAAGCACAAGCAGTCGCTGTGGCTGTATCTCACATTATTCAACACGAATTTAACCGAATGATCCCTCGTAAAAATTGATCGGTTCGCTCAACGAACGCAGGCGTCGACGCTGACAGCCGCAGTCGCCGTCGACTCCGTCAATTAACGGACGCGGAAGGGTGTCGGGACACACGCGGCGGCTCGTTCGGGGAATCGGCGAGTCTCGCGCGGCCTCTTTGGTCCCTCATTAAGCGGGACTCCGCGGCGAGTCTCGCGCGCTGATTCGCCGACCGCGCATGGGTGGTCCCCCGTCTCCCGCCACCGATGTGGGAATCAATGTCAAGTGCGCTCGAGACCCCGCGATATGCCCCGGGCTCTAATCTCGTTTGAGCGCGGCCTACGAAGCGATCATCGCCCGGGCTTCTCTTTTTTTTATTCGGGGTGTGCTCCGATTAATTCGGGTGCGAACGAGACGTGCGGCACCGCGCAATTGATGAGTAAGGAATTTTTTGGAAGAGCTTTATAAAGGGAGCACACTTGATGATACCACGTTTCGAAGAATTAGGGATTTCACGGTAAACTTTTTTTATATAATCTTATACTTAATTATGTTTTTTAACGAGATCGAATCTTGTCTTTTAGATATTTATAGAAGAAAAATATGTAAACTGTGTTATATTACAAAAAAATATTTTAAAGAGTGTGGTTAAATTTTTTTTTCAAAATTTATGATAGTCTGACATTTATGAGACCGTGAGAATTACCTTCGAAAACTCTATTGTGCATAATCGTTAGTGTCCATTACGGTTTAACATAGTCTTAAGATTTTACTGGATAAAAATGTTTGAGTGTTAAGTTACATAGTGATTGCAAGAGAAAGTCTGCGTTTTACTATTAATATTGAAAACGCCGGGGCTTTAGAATAAAACGCTTTACAACTGTCTAAATTGCCAAGGAAACTTTCTAATTCACGTTTCGAAAGGCCCTCGGCAAATGTTTTTAATCGCAATCGTTTTTATTGAATTAATTGAGCTTCTGTTTATTACGTGGATGTAAATCTCGCCGCTGAGCAATGCATTTTTATTACCGATGCTACTGTTTCTGCCTTCATCGAGTAATTTCTACTTTTTCGAATAAAAATACCGGTAGCGCGATTTTACAATATCTATTAAATCGTAAATGTATAAAATTTCATTGAGGTGTAATTAAATATTTGAATAAAATATCGTTCGATTTAAAATTTAAATAAAAATATTCTCTTATCGTTGAATTTTAAAAATTTAACCGTAATTCGACATTTTTTAATTACTGCAAATCAGAGTGTAGGTTTTAAATACATTTCATTTATTTTCTATTTTAATTTTTAACAGTTAAATTGAACTTTACTTTAATATTCTTAAAGTAAATTAATTTTAATCGACAATTCTCTACTTTTAAATAATCTTTGAAAAAAACGATGCTCTTATTAATTCAAAAGTTATGTGAATCCTTACGCAAGTCAGTCATAGTTTTATGTGCACTTTGCTCATAAGTAATACTCAATTAAAAGGGATGATTAAAAATACTATATTCTACCCAGCTGAGCACTCGGTAGCTTGCGCTTACTCCACGAAATACCCAATCAAGGGGCAAAAATCATTAAGTCACCGATGACTTTTAAGGTTAGGTTAGGTGTGTGCTTGAGTTACGTGGCGAAGGGGGAAAGGGGAAGTAGCTCTTTAATCTCATGGTGAGTGCGAGAGAGAAGGAACAAGAGAAAAAGAGAGGGAGTCCGCACGGAGGTTCTGCGCCCCGCTAGGGCTGTTCGATAACCGCTGCAAGATGGCCGCGTGCGCGGGGGCCACGAGGTTCGAAAATTTTTTTCGCCTGCGCCGCACATGCACATGCACACGCGACAACAACCGCACGGCGGCGTCGCTCACTGCGCGCGCACCAACCACACCGGCTGATGCTCAAACGAGACGTCAGCAGCGTCGTTTTACTCAATGAAATTGTTTTGTTAAAGTTTGAGAGTTACTGGTGCATAATTGATTGTTGCCTCACTGCTGCAAATTTTTTATTCGTTTTATTACTAGTAATGTAACTGTTTTACGAGATGTTTTTTTACTTGATTAATGATTTAATTTAAATTTTATTGTTAATTTTTCTTACATTTCTTTCATTTTCCAAATGACCAATATGTACAACGTACACCATGAATTATTTTTCAATTGACTGTAAATTATATTGGAATGCAATCAAAGTAAACTTATAGGTTAGGAAGGCATTAAATATGCATTTTAGAACAAGTTTACGAATGCAAAGGTATGAAATATTAGAAATAGGATTCTTCGCGAATGAAAAATAATGATTTATTTTCGCATTAAAGCTACAATGAGCATGCATTCAAAAATGAGTCACGTTTCCTAGTCACCTCTTTCTCACATTCCCAACGAGCGATTTCAAATTTGCGGCCTGGGATACAACGAAAAAAATCCGGCCAAGGCAGTAATGAGACAACGCTTAAGAAACCATCATCGCATCGAATCTACCCGTCATATTAGAACAAGCGAAACCAGACTCATCAGGCGGACGAAATGCCATTAAACGTGCAGAAATCCACCGCGAGGGAGGCAGGAGAGAGGGGGCCGGGGGCAGGGAGCGAGCGCCTCGCGATTTACGGACAGTGATTGCCCGGCGCGCAGGAAAGTCATCCGAGCGTCGGCATTCGCTGGCTGAAAACCGCGCGCCGCGAGTGGAGATACGAAGAAAGAGAATGAGAGAGCGAGCGTTTTGCGCGGGACCCGAGCGATCGACAGCGAACGCCGCAGAATTTTTATCGACGCCGCGGCGCGCTGCACCGGCGTCTTGAGGCTACGCCGCGCGCGTATATTGATTTTCCCCTTCGTCGTTGTTGGTGTTTTTTTTTTCTTTCGCGCGAGCGAGCGAATGCGCGAGTATGAACCCCGGGTCCGGTTCCGAGATGGCCGCGGGAGCTGATATATTTCGAGGCGACGGGATGTTGGCTCGTCGAGCACGGACGTTGCGTAATTCCCCGGCCTCCGACACGACGCTGCGAGCGTGGGTCTCAATTGTGAGCTTAGCGCCATCTTGGATGCAGCCTTTAAATTAAATTTGAAAGGTGTTAAACCCTACAAAAGTTGCTTAAATGCATTAGTACTGTGTTCGGTTTAGTTTAACAGTGAGAACTGTATAACAAGCCTAATCAATGCAAACTAATGTGAGCCTTCAATGAGAATTGTTAGTGCATTTTTAGTAAACGGAATTTTTATTACAAAATTAGTAATACACTTGTAAAAAATGTAACCATGTTGCGTAATGTAAAACATGTACATTTTAAAATATCTGTTAAGATCTTTAAATCAGTCATTTTATTACGTACATAGAGCGTATAATGTACGCAGCTAAAGTATAATAAATTATTTATAGTTTTGGTTGCATTTAATTAATGATTTATTTTTCATGAATTTTCCAGACAAATGTTCCCGCAGATGAAGTTCCGGGTGTCGGGGTTGGATGCCAAAGCCAAATATATCTTGCTGCTGGACATTGTGGCGGCTGACGACTACAGATATAAATTTCACAACAGGTAAGATAAACCGTCAATGTGCCCCTATGAATAATTTAGAAGGAAACGAGCTTATGTGAAATTTTGATTTACATTTAAGCAACTTCTTGAAAGAACTATTAGTCTAGTACAATATTCCCGGGTTAATCTTCATGATTTTACGAAACATTAAATTTCATTTTGTCTTACAAATGGAGATCGTGAATGATTCAGTGCACGATTTAAGTAACAATCGAAGAGCAAAATTAATGAATTATTTATTTCTGAATTCAAATTGATAATATCACTAGGTAACTGATGATGAAAAGCCTTGTGCGTGTCTAAAAATACTTAAGTGTTCTCTTTTTATCATGGGTAATACTCACTTTAGATTCATTCAAATTCAGTAAAAAAGTGAACTGCTAGGAATTGATTTGTTTGAAAAATTTAGTAAATTTTAGGAGTTAATTTTGCAACAACAAATTATTCACTTTGCACGGTTAATCAAGAAGTCGGTGTATAAGAGGAGCAGGCGCAGCATTTGACAATTACCTGTATTAGGTTTCACAACGGCTGGCTATTAGAACACTCGCTAGCTGACAATCATGTTTTTTTTTGCGAAGTAACAGTTCCAGAGCGAGAGATAGAACGTAATTAGTGTCAACTGTGAAATGCCTCTCCCAGAATTTATAGCTCAGGGCAATTAACTCTCTCGGTCCAAGCACCCCTGGATGCCGCCAGTGCAAATTTTTTCATCGACCATGCCAAATATTTGTTCGTCTCCTAATACGAGGTCTCCTGCCTTCAATTTTTATTTAGAAGCTTTGTTTCTACGGAAGCTTGCTGAAGAGTAATTTTTGCTGTTAGTTTAGTGAAAATCTCGCTAATAATTTCTGTAGCAAAAGCCGCAATTGTGTTGCCAGCGTTCTCGCATTCTGCCACTTATTTGTCCACGCAGGAGAGACGGAGAGATGACATTGAAGGGGTTTCGAAGGGAAACCCTCAATTGAATCAATCTCGGTGAGCGAGCCGGTTCTCCAATGTCTCCTTCGTTGAAAATAATTGATTATATTATGCTAATACGAGTAAGAATTTTTCAGACCACATGCGTTAACGAGGGGTACGAATTTAATTTAAAAATTGCGACCGATTAAAAATTTAAGGAAGATTGTTTTTGGCCAGTCATTGCGACAACCATTTCTCATTTCTCAACAAATTATGTTATAAAAACTGAATCATAACACTATAATAATAAAATTTGTTTCGTATGTTCCTTTAGTTTCTTAAGTTGTGACTATTTTCGCAGAAAAAAAACATGAGAAATCACTTTAGAATAAATAAAACCTGAAGTTTAAGTGGTTAGGTTAAAAATAATATTGATAAATTTTTTGCCCAATAATTCTCTCTTTGTAACATACAAATAAAGCAAAATTTGAAGACAATATAAAGAGATTAGTTATTTTTGAATAAATAATAGCAAGAATGGAAAAGGGACTAGCGTGGAAGACTTTAAGTAATTTTTGCTAATTAGCAAGATTAACGTTGAATTTTCTGGTTGGGAACAGCAGGTGGATGGTGGCGGGTAAAGCGGATCCGGAAATGCCGAAGAGGATGTACATCCATCCGGATTCGCCTAGCAGCGGTGAGCAATGGATGCAGAAGGTAGTAAGCTTCCATAAACTCAAGCTCACGAACAACATCAGCGACAAGCACGGCTTTGTAAGTACTGTACGTAACGCCAGCCAAAAATTACTCACTTTTACTAGCTCTTAAGTTCATTTATTACATTATATTATTTTTTCGTCATAATTATCATCATTAGTATCAACAGTATCATCATCATCATGGTGTCGTACACAACTGCGGTGGACTGCTTCATTAACCACTAACCGTGAAAGTTGCTTCATTCGAATTCGACTAAGACAATTTAAATTAGCGATACACTTGTTGAATAGAGCAATTAATAAATTTATAATAGAAAATTAACGGGCGCCGAATCATTGACTATCTTAATTAACGAAACGGCTTGCGTTAAAAACGACCAATCGGTGTGGCCGCAGTGGAGGATAATTGTATCGTTTACATCCTTGACATTTCCGGCGGAGAGAGCGCCGATGGAAATCTCGGGGAAGAGCCATTAGAGGCGGCTCGCCGCGTCACCTGGATACACAGAGGCGCCGGCGGACGCCGTCGGTAGGAAGTAACCGCGCACTCGCGCCGAAGGGTACGCACCGAAGCATATCGGATTTAAGAGCGGGGAAGACTCTCGACACCAAATAATCCGGGATTAAGTTATCGCGGCCGGGATTTCGTCGTCAAGTAGCGGGGAGATGCGCTCGCTCGAGCTATTATCTCTTCTCTCACTCACGAACGGTCTCCATCTTTCTTCTCCTTTGAATCCAGGGGTCTCCCCTCTCCCGGTATAACCGATGAAAGCTGGCCCTCTCCCTTCTCGTCGCTCGGCCATGCGAATCCTTTTTCCGGCGGGACGTCACCAGTGCGGCGCCTTTTGAAGACTCCTTACACCGCTGGCTCGTGAAATCTAGTCCTTCTTTAGCGAGCAAGCACCGATGTCAATGGCTGCGTGCTCGGTCGCGCTCTCTTCTTCCCGCGGAGAGCCACTGGCGTATACACGTACTTCGACCCATGCTTTTGTCGTCGAGTCCGCAGCTTTCTTTCTCTTTCTCCAGGCAGCGAGCACACGAACGCTTTACTTTTCTTTTATACCTCATTTTTCTCTTTCTTTTATTTTAAAGTAGTCGGCTACCTCGAATGAGCGACGGTAAATGCGCAAGGGAAAGATTCGCGGCGATGTATCTAAGCATATTAACGGATTTTTTGAGCGTCCATATATTGTTGTGAATTGTCCTCGAATTATTAACCATCGATGCTAAAGAACTTTATCGCTAATTATGTTCCATTCAAATCCAATCGAATTATAATTAATTACTTTTATAAAAAAATATATATATTTATATTTGTTTATACAAGCATTATAATGTTCAAGCAAGACTAATTAGTTATATCTTAATCCAAGATACACAAGTCATTAACATGCACTAAAGAACAATCGGCAAATCTGAGGAATTCACTCAGTCATCAAGGTTTAGTCGCAGCGGTCTTTCGACTGCAGCTCAAATGCACACTGGCTGACAGACAGCACGTTCAAAAACAATCGCCGTATTTGTACGAGACCCTTTGATGCAGGGCACTCGAAAATCGTTTGGTTAGTAGTATATCTTACTGGTACAAAGCGGCGCCGGCAGTTCAGAAACGGCCGTGTGTCCAACCAAAAGAAAAATAAAGGATATTCAGGAGCATAGAAAGACGTCGTCGCGGGTATGCCCAAGCAACCCACTTGCTGCCCCGCGGAGGCCCGTCCTTTTTTTCTTGTTCTACCTCGGCGTAAGTGGCCGTGTGTGCATAAGGGACCCGGGGACGGCGCGACCGTGTCTATCCCGGTCGTAGACACCGCTGCCGAGGTGCACAGGCGCGCGCGCGCGTCGAAAAAGGGGACCCACAGGGGCTAATAAGCGCGGTCCTCACCTGGCGACACCACGAACGGAAAGGGTAGCGACGTACGCCCAAAAGAGGAGGGGGAGGAAGGAGAGAGCGAAAGAGAAAAAAGCGCGAAGGTAGCGCGGCAAGCGCATGCATATATACACACGCATCCCCTTTACCGGTCCAGCGGCGTTGCAAGACCGGCTCCTTTCAAAAGAGCTGCTGCTGCCTGCACGGACCGGCGGGACGCGGACGGACTGCTTACAATGCGCGCGCCTCCTTTCTTTCGCCGACGGCGACCGCTAAGCTCTCCGCGCGGCCAGGGAAGAGGAGACGCACATGCGTGGAACTGCATACGCGCTGCTTTTTTTGCGTCGACAAGGCACGTTTGCACGTGCAGCCGCTGGCTGTTGCGATGCCACGACATAACCTTACTTTCGGTTTCGGTTGGATGAATTTTTTTGATTTATCAAGGTTTGCTTGTAATTTACTTTGGATGATCGAATAAATACGTCATATTAATTTTTTGTAACTTTTATGGTAATATCATTATTGAGGATTATATCGTGTAGTTTCAAACAATTATTAAATAACTGACTACAAATAGTTTTTGATTTTAAAATCATTAAATATTAAAATGAAAGTTGCTACTAGATAAGAGCATTCTATTGAGTATAATCAGTTGATTACAACTAATCAGAACAATCCGCTGATTACAGCGAGTTTTTAATTAGCTTAATTAGACATTAAAATTGATGTATTTGATTTTCGTAAATCAAGCGCCCTGGAAAAGAAGTATTAGGTGGTCTACGGTTCTACTTTTCGCCAAAAGTATCGATCGAGTTATCGCTCTAACGCCCGCTAGGTTCTAATAATCCCCGAATTTTCATGTTTCCCGGTGGTGCTCAAGAGCCCAGACCGGTTTAGCGCATTCGACGCGAGAAAATTCCGGCGGCGTATAGTCTACGAAAGTTTCGAGCTGCGGCGCGCTCTATCAACTGGCCATGCGCAGATTCGATTAAGGCGAGCCGCGAGCCAAGGGCGCCAGTGTAAAAGCTACCCTCAGACGCCGACAGCGCCGCTCACCCGCTTGAGAGCCCTTTGTTCTCGCGTCGCGACCATCTCCAGATTTTCCTACGAGGCTGCTCAGCTCGGGAAATTCACTTATTTTCCGCAATAGACAAGAAGCACGCAACTAATTTGCGAATCCACAATATGAAAAATTTATGAAAAAGAAATTATTAATAACAGTAATGTAACTAAAAGCGCCATCTTAATTATAATAAATTGATAAAATTGGGCACGGCGTTAAATATAAGTACAAAAAATATGTTTTTAAAATTATTCAGTTAAATTTTTAAGAGTGGGGGTGGGGTAAGCGAGATATTATTTGTTTTTAAATCACATTTTTAACAAGGGATCTTATGGAGAATCGCAGTTTGATCGTCTTTATTTATTTACTGTAAAGTAATTGAAGATTGAACTTCGACAAAAATTGATTATTTAAATATGTAGCGGTGGGGTGTAAGTACGTTAAAAAAATTAATGAGTAAAAATTATGCTTTATATGTTATGGCGCGCTATTCAAATGTTTATTATATAAATATAAATAATATATTTATATAAATACTTAATACTCGATAACGGTATACATAAATTTTGAGTTATTACTTGTAATAAATATAATTTTTTGTTAGTAACAATAAAATTAATCAATTAACAACTTAATAAAAATAAATATGTATTACTGGAAAATGTAAAATTTTGAACGACAAAAATTTGAGTTTGAGATAAATTTTGAAACAATTTTAGTCTTTAGTTTTTTTAGTCTTTTTGTGCCATAAATAGATCTTATGTTTTGTCCGATTGTTTGCTACATAAATACACTTAAGTAAAATCTTTTCGATTTTTCCTTGCTTCCATCCTTAGGTAAAGATTCGGCAGTTACTTTTGCTTCGGACATGATTGCACACAATGCTACACGCGACGATCACAAACCGAACAGAGCGTA
Organism: Eurytoma californica; assembly: GCA_035586675.1. Lineage (NCBI taxonomy): Eukaryota > Metazoa > Arthropoda > Insecta > Hymenoptera > Eurytomidae > Eurytoma > Eurytoma californica. The sequence continues at coordinate 1,865,892 of JAXIUT010000021.1, read as the reverse complement.
GCCGCCGCACGTTGATGTCACATCGACTATTACGAAGTCAGACGCGGTAGCTGTTGTGTTTTGACTTGCTCTGTACCGATAGAACCTCCTTAACGCCTCAAAACTCAATTTTTGCGAGTGTTGGTGTTACTATCTTCCACACTGACGGCACAAGAAAAATTTAATAGCTCGGGCTTTACACATGCACTTACTTGATTACTCAGGTCAGCAAGCGCATAAACGCTCATCATTAATCCTAATTAAAACTATCCTCCGGCCTCGTAAAACGCACAGTAAAAGAAGCAAAAGCACTGGATATAGAGCGCGAGCACGGCGGCTCCTCCTCTGCCCGGAAGCCGGCAATTCCCTTAGAATCAGATAAGTCAGAGAAAAGCGAAAGGCGACGAAAAGCAGGCCGCAAGCTCGCGCCGGAGGCTCCTTTTATTCGTCGGAAGGTCCGGGCTATCGCGCCCTACGATCGCCCGTGCGACTAAAGGTGCGCGCCGGCGCCCGACTTCAGCAGATGTTGCCTGCACGTACGACTCCATTGTGCTTGTACGCGCCTTTTCTCAAGGACGCGCGGTTTTCCGCCGGAAAAGCGCGAGTCTGCTCTCTTTTATCTAGGTTGCGCAATGCGCGTTACGCTTCGTTTTATTTATTTCTCCGTTTGTACTCGATTTTACGCGTACGTAGTATAAGTATTAACGGTCACGAATAAGTAAATCGTTCGTGTGCGTCCTGCCGACGGCGGATGAAAAGAAAAGTGAAAACTGTGAAAATGGTAATAATACGTTCGTTTAGCACCTAATTTCGTGAGGGACAGTGAACGCTTTAAGCGCGGTAGTCGAGGATATCATTTCAGCTGCTTCAGACACGTGTGCCTAGCAATCGTGACGAGATTCTTTTTATTTTTTTCGCTCCTCGTTAATTTCTTATCTGATTGGTGTACTCAGGAACTCGCTTTTAAGTGTCAGCTAAATTATGTGCTAACTTTTTTCGAGTTTATAATATTTATCTCGCACCTCTACGGTACTCGTTACCCTATCTCCGCAACAATTTTCGTTCTCGCTTCAACACTTTTGAATAATAAAATTACGTGTTGAAAATGCAAAAGATTGAAAAATCACTTTATTGGAGTTACAGTGGTATTTTATTCTTTCACATTATGAGAGCCCACTTCATAAATAAATAATAGCGCGCGCCATGCACACACCGTTCATCGTGCAATTTAGTTTCGAAATTCTGACGCGATAAATAAAAGCGTTAACGACTCGTTGGACAAAAAAAATTACTAAAAAGCATTGTGCCACGCGGCAACAGTAAAGGCCACACGTTAATACAGCTAGAATTCCGGGCTCCGGAAACGTGCGCGCGTTGTTTTCTGTTTCTTAGATAACGCCGGGCGCTCGTAAAAAAACAGGAGGCATCGTGTGCGCGCATTAGCGTGATGGAATCGTAATTTTTGGTTCGTTAGCGCGATCGAGTTGTGCCGCACGGGTGGCACTTTAAATTATGCGACGCGCACGCAGCGCCGCCGCTTCGCGTGTACGACCGACTGCACGAACGCTCGGGCTTGACAACCTTTCATAAAGCCGCGCCAATGATCGAGCATAGCGCTTTTGTTCTCCACTCTTCTAGGTGCGGTTTTTTTCTCATTCTCTGCTGGCGCTGATTTTCACATTTGAACATTGTTGCTTTTTTCCACGGGTGTTTTAAAGCGGAATTTGTTTAATGACTAGAAATCGATTCGAGTGAAAATGAAGCGGCAGGAATTCGCTAATCGTTCGCGTGATTATCTTAGTAATAGCGGAATTATCGTGCAATTCGATAGGCCACGTGAAATACGTTTTCATCCGTGCTTTCAACACCTGTTTAATTGATTGTTCCGAAAGAGAAACTCGATCGCTCCTGGATCGATTGAAATCGCGGATATTAACAGCGCTCGTTAATGCGCTGAAAGTAAATACATTATTCATAAATTTATAAATATTTCTTGTAAACAACAAACACACTTGCGAACGCGATAATAATTTATGCTCCGGGAAAGTGAGAAAATTCATTCACGCTCTTGATTCTGTATTTGTTTTGCGGTTCTATCGCTTCGAAAAAAAAAACGAAATCAACAATAGTGTAATCAGCGAGCGAGTTCGCGTGTGAGGTGCGAGAACCTATTGAACTTGACAGCGCTAGTCATGAGTCCACGCGCTGTTGCTCAGCACTATGAAATTCATTATCGCGCTGCGAATATAATTTATCCCCTCCGCCGGCGTCTTTCTACCGTGACCCGCTAATTCGAGAGTCGCGCGTGCACCAAGGCTTTGGTCTTGTCATCTATTCAATAACCGTCCGATTTCCTTTTCAAAACGTTTTCATATACATGTAAAAAATTGATTATATTGTCATAATACACCGAGTTATAACATTTGCGGATATGAAGATGTAATGGAATAGTTAGTACGAAAATTTTTGCAAATTATGATTCATTAAATATTGATAGAGTTATTAGAATATTTAATGCTTAGTTAAATAATTTATGTTTTTTGAAATTAAAATATGCTGGTGCGAGTCTGCGCGGGTGCTGAATATGTCAATCATCCTGCTAATAAGCTCTGCAGTAGTTAAAAAGCTGAGAAACGGGATAATTAAGTTTTGAATAAATTAGTATATGTGGAAAAGAGCATTTACCCTTTTTACATGGCATTATTACCGTTTATTGTTCATTATATTTTTTACAGATTCGTCAAAGCGTTTAATTACAAAATATCACGAAAGCAGCGCGCAATGACTAATAGCGCCGCTCAGATTTTTCATCAATCGCTCGACGAAATTTTCCGCAAAACGAACAATTGCGCGAACGATTCCACGAGAAACCGTAATTACTCAGCAAATCGTCGACCATTGTTTTGCAGGCCAAAAGAAATGAGTAAGAGCCGTCAGCGCTCGAGTCGCCGAAAGTAAAACTCCGTTATAATCCTCCCCTCTCTTTCCATCTCCCCTTCCCTTTTTAATTTAATTGGGCCCACGTGGAGAATTCGCGGTTCCCATCGCACGATAACTTTCGACAATGCCCCATTAAAATTCTTCAAAATCCAAGCCGGCGGAAAATGTAACGCGTGCGCCTGCCAAGAGGCGGAAGTTCGTGTAAATGCCATCTCTCACGATAGTCCTCGCGCGCTGCAAAATAAATAAGGGTGCTATGATATACGACTAGGTGATTTTTATTCCCCGTTCATACATTAATAAGTTTTTTCTCTTTATTTCAATTTATTTATAAAGTATTATAGAGGCTGGATTGCTTATTTTTGGAGCGTTTCAAAGCAGGAAAAACGAGGCGCTACCTAAGTGTGCTTTCTAACACATTAAAATTTATGTGCGTCCGGCAGCCGCCTGGGTCTAATAATATTTACATAGTGACTATGAGGCGATGACGGGCTCATCAATCATTCAGTGATAATAAAAAATTAAAAGTTTTGTTTATCCAATTAAATCATGATAAACAAGTGCAATTCAATTTTTTCCACTTGGGGCACTAAAAAAGTATAGATCGATGAAGCTGTATCCGGAGAAGCTGTTAATCACCGGTTAAACATTTAAATAGCTTATTTCAGTCGCTTATAATTATAATCCTCTTTTTCCAATTAAATTTTTTTATTACGCGTTACTTATTTACGAACTGGCGGCCGTATTAAATGATCTACGTTATCTAACGCTACGTTATATAAATATTATAAAGGCTACTTTACGAGATAATTTTCATGATCATTAATAAACAAGATCAATTGCGCTCTGCTAGTGTTCGCACTGCAGTCGATCGTCGCTAATTTATCGCCTCCATAAAGCGATTAATTATTCTTCTATCGCTGGCGAAACTGCGCGCACGACGGAGCCAACGGCCTTCTCACCGCGAACGAACAAAAAATCAAGTGGTGATCAAAATTTCAAATCCGAGCCGAGTAGACGGAACGGAAGCCCGACTTCATTAAGGCGGCTAAACGCGCAAGCACGGACGTGCAAACGGCGAGTACGCGCCGTAATTATGACGTTAGCGCTTTCCGTTACGCCATTATCCCATCCATTACGACGATCGCTCGCGGTCGCCGCCTCCGTGGATCGCTCCTTTATTATATGCACGCGCCATCGTCTCTCCTCCTTCGAGTGACTGACGCTAATTGCATTTGCCGGCAATTCCAGAAAATCGCGTCTCCTTTTCAGGAGGCTGAACATTTCGCGGTTCTCCATGATTGACCGAGAGGGAGGGGGTTCGAACCTTTTTCCGCGGGTGAAAATATGTGAAAAAAGGGAGTGACGATGTGCCTTTGAAGCTCGCCGACAGTAAATAACTGTAATTTATACGGTTGCACACGGAGTAATTAATTCGCGAGATGAGAAGTGTTTGTCGAACGGTAAAGCGAAGTGCTCATTTTCGCGTTATAATATGAGTGCGGGTCTCGCGTGCGAGCTCGTCGAATTTCGGCCACGCGCGAGCGAAATGCCTTGGACTGCAAATATTTGAGTATTTGCGGCCGGTCTGGTTTACCCGCACGACTCGACGGCAACAATTGGCCGCTAATGTATTGCGCTCGCGCGTTCGCCTCTTTGCGGTTCGGTGAATTTTTTTTACCTCCACATTTTTTAACGTGTTGGCTTGCGTGTTGTTTTTCATCGAATTTATCGAATTATCAGTTTAAAGGTATTAATAAAAATAAAAACAAAAGTTTTATAAAGAAGTTTTCCCTGTAGTTAGAAGTTTAAACTGCATATGGTTGACTTGAAGATTTGTTCTTTTCAAACTAGTCTTGATTATTTTAATTTATTATTCATGTAGTCAAAACAACTTGATTCTGCAATTCACACATTTATAGCAGTAGCGTTTGCTAAAAATTATTCAGTGATGAAATCTGGCTTAATGTAGTCGACGAGAGATCAAAAAATTAAATAAAAAATAATCATTTTCACGAATCTCTTAATTTTGTGGTGTAGCCCATTACTATTCGCTACTTCAGTAGAAATTCGAGTGACCGAAAATCATTTCTCAATACCTATTATTTCAGTCGCTAACACTTCAATCACACTTCGCAAATTGCTCCAAATCCCAAAATTATTGGCTGGTTTACTCAATGTACTATTTTTTTCTTTACGAGGAAAAACAAACAAATTTTCCAAGTTCGAAGCTGACGTAGTAAGAGCGACGACGCGCACGGCGGAATATGTAATGACCGCACGAAACTCGGGCTCCCTCCTCCTCGGTCGCGCGTAATCTCGGCGTGAGCGCGCAAAATGGCCACCGGGCGACCGGGGGGACGAGTGGCGGGGCTCACGCACACCGAGCTGTGGAACTCGGACCGCGGCCACACGCGATTTCATCATAAGGCGCGGGCGCAGGCGCGTCACCGCGTAGGTGAAACCGGCGCCTCCGTTTTCTTCCTTTTGCCGAAAACGAAAAACTTGCTCTCAACGCTTTTTCTTTTCTTTGATATCATCTGAAATAAGACGTGTTGCATATTCCGTCGATAGTAGGGGTGGATGAAAATCGGGGAGCAAGGGGATTCGGGTCAACGCAATGTTTGTAAATAACGAACAGAATTTTATCTCACCACGGTTAAGGCGGAAGAGGAAAGCGTTTACGCGGAACGAAGGCGCTCTGACGGTGGAGTTTCATCCTTCTTATCGTCCACACCACCATTTCCTTCTTCTCTCTGCAGTGAGCTACGAATGTCGCTATTCCGTTACGCTTCCCCGTACACACAGCTGTTTGCGACTTTTGGGATCTTTATCTTCTAGATGAGATGAGAGGGCGAGAGCCAGACTGGCCTTTTATGTTTCTGGCTAAGATAAATTGAGACTTTTCCGCATTCAATTCTCGAACGAGATTTGGTCAAACTTTTCTTTTATCCATTTGAAAATCGGATTTTTAGTTATTAACTCAGAAATTGAGAGGTACAAGTTAGAAGTTGAGACAATTTTAACTATTATTTACAAAGAATAAATGTAAAAACAAAAACAGTAACTAAAATACTTGCCGTCTATGTGTAATCAGGAAATATGGCAAAAAATAGAAAAAAAAGAAGAGAATATAGGGGGCGAGAGAATTAAAGCGAGAAGGGCGGGGAAACGAGTCGGGGAGCATTAGAGGAAAGAGAGAGAGAGAGCAACGAGGTCGAGGGCGCGGAAAACGCGAGGGGGCGAACGACACATCGGCTTAATAGAATCGAAAAGCAGTGTAGTACCGCGACAGTAAAACGATCCCCGACGATCTATCTTTCCTTTCCCGGATCGCTCCAATTGAGACTCACTATACGCGTAGCGTGTATACACACATGGGTGTTTGTAAGCGCGGGCGCGTGTGTGCTCAGCCCCCGGAGCCGTCGGATTCGACATCCCCCTAACATCCATAAACAAGCCTGGCCGGGCGCCTTTCACCACGGGAGGACGAGCTTGCCTCGATTTCTCTCTACGTCATTTTCCCTCTGTAAGCCAGATGAAAATGTACTCAACTAACGAATGCCTGGAATAGAGTCGGATAGGAAATTATTTAGGTTGCGATAAAAAAATTTCCTTTTCACTATAAAGTCTGCAAAATTTAATTGTACATTAAAAACATTTTTTTCTACTAATAAAATGTACTCTACTAAACACTTGAAAAAATAAGTTATTGCTGTATTAATTCAATATACGGAATTATTTTCCCCTCTCAGAGAAGAAAATTAAGTTAATAAAGCTGTTAGGACAGATTATCCAAAAGAATAGTATTCAATTGAATCTCGAATTTGCACGCTCGTCCCTTCGGATTTCATTTCGTTACTGCCATTAACGGCGCAGACGTACCTCCGCGAGAAACAAAGTTAGCGTAACGCACGCGCGTACCGTTGCACGAGCCCTTCGGCAAACACGAAGCCCGAACATAAACAAAGCTATCTCCCTCCCTGCCTTTCGGTCGCGTTTATCGAGGGGTCGATGATGCCGGCAGTCCTTTCTTTCGTTTATAGATTCCTCTGTACGTTGGCCCTCGTGCGGTTGTACGAAGGAGCAGCGCTACGGGAACGTGGAGAAGCGCGACGCCATCTTTCTTTCTCCCTTTGGAACGGTCGCCTCCTTATCTCGCTCAAGTTTTTCCAGATATAGGCTTGAGTTTCTTGATTTTCTTAGATTATTTGCAAGATGCGATTGGATGCGATTGGACACATAGAGTAAAACTAAAGAGATATGGTTACTTTCGTTAATTTATGTTGTATTTTGATAAATTCTGTTTTTTTTCAGTAACAAAATTACTAATTTACTAACTGATATTTAAGAAATATTATGTCTTATTAAATTTTATTTAATTTTATCTATTGAGACTTTAGAAAATGGATACAAGAAATTTTTTCTTTCACGAATGCATTCATATACATTAAATTTCAGATTTTGTATTATAAGTATATATAAAAAAATTTATTTTCTAAAAATTACATCCCTCATTTATTTTAGTATATATAAAAATACAAACAACAACAATTTCCACTGCTTCACATATAGTTATCACTCCATGTAACCGTTATGCACTTCTAAAAACCAACTTCTTAACTTCGATACAGTGTCGATCCTCGAAGGTTCTTTTAAATAAATCCGCCTGGCATGGTGCATGGAGAAGCAAGAATGGAGTTCGCGAGGTACCGACCATAGGTGGCAACCGCCGGCAGTGGGGGTGTTGTTAGAAAGCACAAAAAAACATCGTTCGCCTACTCTCTTTCTTTCTCTCTCCTGTACACACTCCCGAGTAGTACCTACTGTGCCAGCACTCACAAGCTCATTAATGCATATGCACGTGCATCCGCGAGCGTGTGTATGTGTTTACGCTCCAGCCGTGCGAGTGTGTGCACGCATATAAAGTGAATACACACTTTTGCGAGCTTGGGGAAAGAAAACGGAGATGGAGTGTGAGGAAGACTTGAAAAAGTTGTGATGTAACGTGAGGTATTTATTTTTTCTTTCGTTGGTTGTTGCTTTATTCGGTTGCTAGAAATTTTGATGAAAAGATGTAAAATGCTTAAGGGTTATAAGATATCCCAAAACTCCACCATTATGAAGTTAAGGAGACATTGTTGCGTATTAAAGATACTAAAAAAAAAGATTTCTACAATTTAATTCCTCGAACTTTGGTTATTTCGAATATTTATTTTTGACGTATTTACCACAAATTTTTAGCTACCTTTCTATTAAATAACAGCTTTTCAAGGTTTGTTTTCATAAAAATAATAAATTTATTTTTACAAGCCAGTATTTTATAAACCCACTCCACTAATCAATCCCAAATAGGTTCCAAAAATTCACTTCAAAAGTTTAATGATCAAATCGTCATCGGACGCTTGCAGTCGTCCACAGTAATTCAGCCTCCCCACCTCCCGCTCACCCATCTTTGCACATTGTACATACATTTTTTAAAATTTTTTTCCTTGTGCTCAACTCTCCCCGATCTCCCCTGTACGAGCCAGCGAGCAGGCGAGTCAGCGCGAGAGCAGCGCTGCAGCGGCGCACGGAAGGGCGTTCCTAGAGGCGGTCGTGTCATCCCCACCTTTGCGCGCGCGCGGCCTGAGAAAATACGCGAGGCGAGCGTGCACACACAAGGCTTCGGGAGGCAGCAACGGCGGCGGCTATACGGCCACCGAGGTGGGGGAAAGATCTGCGCTTTCTTTCTCTCTTTTTCTTTATGCCTCTTTCTCGCTCTCTCTTCGCTCGACAAAGGGAGCCCCCTGTGTCTTGGTTAGCTCGACCGATTCTTGCTCCTTTTTTTTGACTATTTATTTGCTCGGTTTTTCCTTCGATCAACTTTTTGGTATTACTCTATGTTTCTGTGGTACTTTATATTTACTTTTTGAAATTTGAGGGCGTATCAAGATTTTTGGAGTTTATTTTTATAAACTAAATCAGTGGTTATTTGGGAAATAGTTAAGTGTTAGAAAAAAAGGAAGAATATATAATGTAATGACAAGTAAATGTTTTCATGGCTACAATAGCTATAGCTATTATGGGAAAACTAATTTTATGAAAAAGAGTAATAATATGCGAATTCTTCAATATGAAACATTGATATTGTTTTTTCAACATAACAAAATAATTGTTAGTTGGAAAAATATCAACTTCATGCTTTTCAAGGAGGTACAATTGGCAAATATTGATGAGTTTAAAAATAAATTTTGCTTAAAAATTCTTCACTTAAAATGAGCATCAATTATGTAAAATACACTGTTCTTTACTACTTATTCAGTAGCTTTAACTTTTAAAGGTCATGAACCGAGCTTAGCTCCAATGTTAATCTAACTCAACACTTGTCATTTATTTATATAACTAACTATTTTCGTATCTACGAACGGTACTATAAATCAATTTCCATAATAAATTATAACTAGAATCGAAAACAAAACCAAAATCTCTTTATAATAGATGATTTAACAAACTGAATAATTAATTATTTTTCGCGCAAAAAGTCTAAACAGTGAAAATGACGGAATATTTTCGAATCTAACCGACTATAGTAGCATCGGACATCGAACGAGTATCCGCGCTCTCACCCTCGCTTGGGTGGAAAGGCCGCGGGCTGCGCCCGGGGGAGGGCGAGGGAGCGTCGGCGCGCCAACTGGTAGTTTGGCGCGCTTGGGCGGGGGCGCGATGTTGTCGGAGGGTAAATATTAATTAGCGCGTGCACCTCTGTGTTCATTTCGTTCGTCGGTGCCCTCGCCCGGCGGTGTTAACGCGAATAAACACATTTCGCGTCTCTCGCCCGCGCGGCCGCGCCGGCCGTGCTCTCACACCTTCCGGCCCTCCACAAAGCGAGATTGCCGGCCGATTAATTGCGGCGTCGGCCAATGGCTCGCGCGAATCGATCTGTCCGTCCGCTGCCCGACCGGATTCGCGCGTCGTCGTATCCGCGTTCTGCCGGCCCAGGGTCCGAACGATCGACAAGGTAATTCGCCTATCCAATCCGTCGTTACGCGTCGTTTAGCTCTGGAAATTTTATTCTTTTTTGTTTAGGTGTATGTTTCGATTTGGTCACCAGTGAAGCCGTAAATTTGTTGTTTCGAGCAAATTGAAGACGTGAGTGCTTTTATTTATATATTTTTTAATATGAGTAAGAGAGAATTTAGGATTACTTATATGGCTTAGAAATATCATAATATTAATTAAAAAATTAGTTCCATGTAAATGTTAGGAAATTTATAAAAATGTATTATAGTATTGAAGAAAATTTTCAGAACTCTGAAACACTGTAGGCTTAACGCGGCAGACGATGAAATTTGTAGCGCCGGGCGTTGAGAGCTAAAGAGACGATCAAAGACCGAGCCGTCCAGAGTCTCGCGGGCGCCGCCTCGAGCCGAAAGGACGTGTCGCGATTTCGAGATGTCGCGTCGACTTAAGGTATCGAGCGTGTCGGGCTTACGCTTCGCTGCCGAAAAGAACCGGGGGACTAGGAATCAACCGCTCCGAGTTTCTATTTCCCCCATCCTTACTGTTCACTTTTATTTGTCTTTTTCGCTGACTTTGACTCGCAATTTTTTTTCTTCCTTGGCTCCCTTTTTCATCCTACGCAGTTGTTATCCCATAGTCTTCTTGTTTCCGCAAGGCCGCAACCGATTTTTCCTTTTACACCGCAAAACAACACACGCTCAAAAAAATACTGTCCTAATAGTGCTAGTGACAGTAAAAGCAAACGAGATAAAATTCGCTCGAGTGTCTATCGTGTGTGTAACACGGTAATAGAAAAAAAAACGTTAACCTCGGCTGCGCACCGAGCGAGTGGTCTAGGCCTCGCGCTTAACCACAGGTTGCTGAGTCGCGCGCTCACTCGCGCTTCGCTCTTTCTCCATTTACGACTTTTTCCTTTCTGCGCGCCGATTTTCCCTCGGCCGCGGTAATGCCTCCCGCTCCCGGGCCGGCCCGTCTAAATCACGGGCTTTCGAATGCGCGCGCGTGCGCGACGTTAGTAGCACGCGAAAATGGACTCGTGGGAGGTAAATACGGTGTAGGCTCCACGGGACTGCCTGGCGAATTTTTTTTTTTTTTTTTTTTTTTTTTTTTGCGAAACCCTGCGAGCGGCGACGTTCTGGCGAGCTGGATTTCGCCGTTTCTAATTTTCTTCGAGGACTCGCGCGCGGTCGCTCGCTCGCCTCCATTAAGCGTCGACGGACTTTTATTTTTACACGACGGCGAGTCCCCGGACTCTAGCGATATATCCGCGTGGAATTACGGAGTGATGGGCCACTTCGGGCGTACAGTCATTTAGAGTTTATTTTTAGTCGAGCGGGACCGGTGTTGGATTTTTTATGAGGATATCGTTACTGGTGAATCGTTATTTGGCTTCTTTCATTTTAAAAACTATTATGGTATAGGTTCTATTACATATATCGATTAAAAAACTAGGAAATTATGAATGTTTTTAGCTGAGTATCTCTTAATTGTAAAAATTTCTACGTAAGAGGATGGAAGAGAGATAAAAAAGAAGTGCTAAATTGGAATTTCTGCAGGTGCCATACGTAGATGGAAGTCAGCTCGCGGCTATATAATTTGTAAAAAATTGTAGCCTCGAGCCATCAAAGCTAACTCGTCGCTCGTTAGCACCAAATCATCTCGTTTTCGTCACTCCTCCATATAATCCACTATATTTCAACCCAGAGCCCACAAAAAACTGCGAGTTAAATTGCTTGACACGAACTCGTGAGGTTAGAAAGACTCAAACATCAGTTTTAATATTTTTTGAACTATTATAAATGCTTCATTCTAAAAATTAACAACCATTTTAAAGTAACAGTATATCTAAGTAAGTGGTGAATTTACAATTCAGAAAAAATGATTTAACAGCACATTTTTTAAATAATAGGTATGCACGAGAACCTATTTCGCGGTGCAGAAAAAAGTATAGTATTCCTATGATAACAGTTGCAATATCGGTATAATAATTTTTTGACGTTTAAAAGGTCATAACATTCATGTCATAACATTCGCAAGCACATTTTAACCTTCTCATTATTATTCATCTCTTTAATTGTGATTTTAGAATAGATTAGATTTATTTTGTATTGCATGGCACTGTCACATTGCAAGTCAAAAGTCAAGATATGTCTATTCGATGTATTTATTGAAATAGAAAAATTGTATATTATATAAAAACAGAAAATATATTAATAGAAATTGTCTAACTAGAATCCATTAAGAGAGTCCGCCACTGTTTTGTTTCCTTCCGAAATAAAGGTGCCTCCGATCCCTCAAGAAGCAATTACCCGCGTCAATTGTACTACGACCGCTTCTAATCCGTTCAATCCATAAAAGTGACACTTTCTTTTTAAAAAAAAATGTAAAAAAAGAATGTAAAGGTCTCGAAAAACCGCAGTCTGCTCGTTACGGATGCGCTTGCGCTCTTCTCTCGGGCACTCTCGTTTTCTCGCGCCGGCAGCGGCGGAAGGAGGCGGACGCGTCGCGGTGGCACTGCGTGTCCGTGGGCGCACAGGATGAGGCCGATTTGCCCGATGATATAGTCCCTCCTCTGCGTCGCGACCAGAAAAAGTCGCCGGACGACGATTCCCCGAACTCACCTCCGGTTATTACCCGACTGCCCGGAGCTCGCCACGGCTTTTTCTACGTCCCCGCCTCGTTGTCGATTTCTTTTACTTCGATTTCCTCCTCGCTTCTTCCTCCTTTTTTTATAGTCTCTGCGCGTCTGGCTTAAGAGGAATAATTAACGAGGTATAATCGCTCGCGCTATTGACGGGGCGCGGACGATGGCGATTAGACAGATTGGTTCCTTTTTTTTTGTTTTCGCGGGCGATCATCGGTTATTTCACAAACATTAGCTATCAGTAATACAGCTTTAAGGACACTATTACGCGAGCGACTAGCACATTAGGTGACGTTGAATGAGAAACCGACGCGGTCGGTGTGCGCATGATTAGTCTTGAGTAAGCGCAGTTTCGAACTCTGATTAGCACGTGGGATTTGCTCACACCATATAATTACGCTGTGTAATATTTCATTAATGGATTTAAAAGCAAGCATTAAGTGTACGATAGATTTTTATTCTTTCATTTTTTGTGGTTTTAGTGACGTTATATATGGCAAACAACATTTATTTATTCGTCGGTTAAATAATTTTATATTTTATTTTCAATAAATACATTTATATGTAAGTGACGTAAGTATAATAATAGTACGTGTTGAAAAAAAAACAATTATTTTTCGATTTATATTTGGACATTACACAATCGTTTATAATAGCAGTTTTATTTGTTTTTTAAAGGTACATTGCATTTTAATTATCGGCTATGCTTTCTATATTTAAAATTCAAGGTTGTAAATATTTTTTAATAAGTACATAAACATTTTTTTACCTTTCCACAAATTCCCCTAAATTGATTCTCTTAATCAGACAAAAAACGAATTTTTTCCCCAATAAGAAGCCTCTCATTAATTCGCACCACAACAAAATTACCTACAATTTTTACCGCGAGTCAGCGAAGCGAAATATCTCGCGTCACGAGGGTCCCGGCGCGTCCTCATTGATTAAAAGCTCTTAAAGGAACACGTATACGTACATAACTCGCGTCTACTTAAAATATCCCCTCTGAAGAGGCTCGAGTATTCCTCCTCTCGCGTCTTTCCGCGTATACGCGCAACCTCTAGAGTCATCGCTGATCGATACAGCGCGTTGGCTCCCTCGTGCTGTGGTTCTCGAAAAAAAAGTGAAGACGAAAAGTAGCAAAAAAAAAAGAAATGAAGGAATGGGGCGGGGTGGATAAATAAAAACTAAAAAACAAAAAATGGAAAAATCTCGGCGTTTGACGTTTCGCGGGGAAAAGGGAAGGAAACGGTGCAAGCGCGTGTTCGGCGGCGGCACGGATTATAACGTCGAGGCTTTATGCGCGAATATCCCGCTGAGTGCGGGAGCGGCTTTGAGCTTAGCCGCGTCTGACTTAACGAGCCGCGCCGCGCTCTCGCTCCTTTCGATAAACTCGCGCCATTTAAGGGGAAGGCCGTATAGTGCGAATATACGCGCCGGCCGGACTTTTTTTCAGGCGTGCTTAATGTAGGTAAGGGGAAATTAAAGGAACTTTTTTATATATTTTATCGCGATCGCAAAATGAATCGTATTAGTTTTTTATGGTACAGGAATTTATCGTGGTGGAATTTCTTAAATTGAATTATACGATGATTGGCGTAGTATAATAATTATTCGTTAGTATATTTTAAGTTGCAGCAAGAAGTTTTAGCAGATTGGTGAGATGTAGTAATCGTCGATGTGATTTCTTTTTTAATCCTTCATGAAATATTTAATATTTTTTTTAATATTTAGTGATTTACCGTTATCGATTTTAAAAATTTTTTTCACTGTATTAGAAACGGTAGTACTAATTGTCGCATATTTGAAGCAGTTAAACTGTTTCTAATAAAGCAGTGAATTAAAAAAAGATTGTAGTATGTTAAAAACACGCGCTAAATAAACAACGATTTAAAAAAGAAATCAGTGATTTTGCAATAAATACACACAGGACCACTAAATGCAGCCGTATAGTTTACGGCCCAGTTCTGCGAATTTGAAGTACACTTTAACGATGTTTTAAATAAAGCTCGAGCGGCTAAAGCCACGGTAATACGCACTTGAAGATCTCGTAAACGTGAAAAATTCCTAGGCGAATTCCCGGGTAGGCGAATACCACGGCAAGCACCGCGAAAGCGTAACAATGCGCGAACGCACGCGAGACAGTAAATAACTTCTCCACGACGTTTATCGGCTCGTCACGAGGCCCTTAAAATCTGGCGAGCGACGCCCGAGCCGTCCCTCGACGAGTCGGAAGACGCATCGCAGCGATCATCGCGGCCGCAGTCTCAGCCAGCGACCGCGTAATTTACGGCGGATCGGCGACGCGGAAAAATTCTCAGGCGCCGGGACGAGAAAGGGAGGAAGACGAGAGAAGAGAGAGAGCGGCGGAGAGTTTTTCGACGGAGAAGGTCGCGGGGCAAGGCTGCTCTCTCGGCCGGGAGGAGGATTCCCATTCATAATCCGCCGGCCCTCCTCAGGGCCCTCCGGCGGTCATTAATTTTATGGGAAATCGCCGGTTATTCGGGCGTTTTGACGGAGGAACCCGTTTCTCCCACTCCCACCTGGCCATTCATAAACGAGGGGATTCGCAATTTACTCTGGCGCCGGGGCTGGAGAGTGGAAGCGAGACGCGCCGCGGCTTTTCATGGGAGCGGAGATCGGTTCGAGTGAGCTCTTTGAGGCGCGTCTAATTTTCCAAAGTCGCAGTCCCGAGCCACGGCTTGTTTGTGAGCGGACGCTAATTAGGGCTCGTTTGATTGTTTTGCCTTGTCTATCTGGAATCGCTTTGATTGACGCTCGCTGCTTCGGATTTCATTTTGGGTATAGTTCGACGTAAGGCTTTTTGACTTAATTGTTTTTCCATTATATTCTCGTTAATCATCCATGTTTTTATAAAACAAAGCAAATACTTTATAATTGTAGTCAATAAAATTAGCGATACCAAATTATATTCTACTTTCAAAAACAGTAGATTAACAGTAACAATTTCAGGCTTCAAAATCGCCATTAAAAATTAATGACTCGATCTTAAACCTGCAACACACTCTTTCAATTTTCTTTTGCGAAAAAAAGATCGCTGTCTCCTTATCAACCTCGAAAATCTGGGAGCGAGCCGCTTGAAAATCACCGCAGTCTCCGTTACAAAATTCGACCGACACCGACACCGTGGAGGGTAAAAAAAACGACAAGGGTACCGCCCGAGAAAGCCTGGGGAACAATATCGGCCGGGCATCTGCGGTCGCGCGAGAACGGTAGCCCGTCGTCGATCGCGACATACGGCGATCAACTCGGGCGATACACTTTCCGATCTGCTTTTTTTTTCTCCTCCGTCCGTGCCTCGATTTCCCGGCTTTCTCCCGCTCATGGCGGAAAATGTTGAGAGAAACTTTTCGGTGAGCATTGCTTTGTGCCCGCGCGATCGCTGGCAATTATCACGAGAGCCGCGGGCTAACCGCTCTTTTACTCTGACTCCTTCCCCCTTCCCTCCCACGCGAATTAATATGTTGTCATTACCTGTCGAAAGAACTGCTTTTAGAATAAAAGAAACTTCCTTGACTGGTTTCTCTTAATAACTAAGCATATACTGCCCCTTCGCTACTTTTTCGAAGTATTAATTAAAGATTCAGAGTTTAAGTTCTTGGTAATATTTTATGCGCACGATATATAGATACAAAAACGCAGAGAAAAATAGTATAAACTCTTTATGTGGAGTATGATTTGGAAAGGTATGATCAATTTACGCGGATTCCACTTAATTTCCCGTAAACTCCATAGGGCCTTGTCTCATCCATCTCGAGTTCCGTCTCTCCGAGGGGGTTAACATATCCCAGCCGGTAGTTCGGAGGATTACGTGCACGCGCGGTCCTCGCGCGCAAGGGGACCAATAATAACGCTGGGGCTTATACACAAGTATAATATCGCTGATCCCTGGCGCGATATAGCCGCCGGTCTCTCGAGGGTGCACCGACCGATCCCACCGTGATTTGACCGCTTTATCCCTCTCTGGGATCGAAAGCCGAGGGGGAGGTGGAGCAGAGAGGGAGGAGAGTCGAGCGGCTGCCTCGCGCTCCGGGGAATTACGTAAAACAGATCAGTCGGGGTGTGCGGATGCAATATGCGGTCGCGGAAAAATCAGGGGAGAGAACAGCAGATCGTTGGGAGATTGGGACTCCTTCGAGCGCGCTTGTATACGCCATATATCGAGCGATCGGATCGATTCACGACTGCCAGTCTTGCCGCGCGAGATCGGTCATTCTCCTGGTGAATTTTGCTGGTCCGTGAAGAGAAAGAAGAGAGGTGCGCGCTTTTCCTCTGCAATCGTGCACAACTCGTCAATTCCCTCTCCGGTGCTGATTGTACTGAGGATGATGGAATAATTGTGTTACGAAAAAAGTTATTCCATATCTTCTCAGTGTAGTACCTACTACATTCAAGCTACTAATTAACAGCTGAAGAAATTTGAAAACATCAAAAGCACATAATGAAAGTATTAATTTCTCCAAATGAATTTAAAGTACTCTTTTGTTATGAAGAAAAAAAGTGATCATTCACTTTTAGAAATGAATCTTTGCATTTATTGATATTTAAATAGTACACGACTTCCAATAGCCAAACAGTGATAATTCGTACGGTGAGAACAAGAAGGAAAAATGCGGAGCAGGGTAGTCCTCGGTCGATATATCAGTAACGAGCCGTTATGCTAATACTGCGGCGCGTAATGACCTTGATAATAGGATTACCTACAGTCTCGCAAGGAGGAGCTTTGGCTCTGGGCGCCTAACCACACACGAGCAGACGCCCGCGGGAAAAACTATGTCTCTCCGAGGTGCAGTGGATTCGAGAAACGTTTTGCGCTTGTTTGTCCGGCATTTATGAATTATTATATAATTGCAGACTCCGCAAGCAATGATGCGCGTGCCACCGGAGGCAGACCTTTTCTCATGAAGTTGCTAGCAGGGACGAGGCCTCCGAGACGCTTCGTTCTTTTTTTGCTCGAGCTTTCGCTTTAACCTCTGCTTTATGTGACTGACACATTCCTTGGATTCTAGGCTTTGGCGTTTCTTCTTCTTTTTTTTAGTTTGAAGCCAGGCAGAAGTTACTTTATTGCGCGATTACTGTAGCGTCTGTGCAGTTCGTACCTTTACTACTGCCTTTTTTCAAGCCCCTTAATTGGTTTTAAAGAGATGAAATAACTGCTGCAAAATGTTTACTTTATTATCGGCGTTTATCTCCCGAGTAGCAAGCTGTGATTTCAGTCTGCAACGATTAAAAAAGAAATCCAGCGAATCGTTCGAAAACGCTTTAATAAACCATTAAAAACTCGACTTAGGAAGAAGTGGATTTGCTGGATTATCGATAGGAGGGCAAGACGCGGATAAATAGCTCAGGCGGAGCCATTGAAATTCCGCGGCGAGGTATAGGTTCGTCGATCCGCGGACTAGGCCGGCGGCGTGCGCGCCATTCATAAATTCGATTCCCGCGACTCGCGGCTGCCTTATCCGCTCTTGCATTTCTACACGAAAATCCTAGAATATATCCCGCTCACGCACGTGTGCACGGACACACGGAGGCGCACAGGCGAAAGAGAGAGAGGGAGAGAGGGAGCGAGCCCGGCGAGTCACGACTCGGGAGCCGCTCGGCGTGGTCGTCGTTTCCCACGAGCCCCGGCAGCAGCCCGGGCCCTCTTTGCGCATGAGCGAGAGATACGCCGTGTGCCACCCATCGCGAAACGACGTCGCAGCCGCGCGCGCCCGCGTGCCGGCATTTCCAGCGTCTATCTGCGCCGAGCGGAGAGAATACGCTGCGGCGATCCCCACTATGCGCCCCGGGATTGCCGGCGTTATGCGCCCGGCCAATCGGATTAGCGGCCCGGCATTCCGTCGCGAATTTTCGCCTCAGCTGTACCTTCCCCAACCACCGCCAGGGAAATGCAGCGATCTTCGTCAGTTTTCCTACGGCTATATGGGTCGATTATTACGGTCAGTTATGACAGATTCTCTAATCAAATGTTGATTTTTAAAGGCAACGATAAGAAAGCTTTTATTTAAAATTTTGTCTTTCAAAAATCAATGAAGGGCATGTCAAATAATTATAGCATCTTATATGAATATGATAATATTTTTTTTATCTTCGGCGACTAAACCAATAACAAATTTTCGACTCATTAACGCACTCAAAACTCCGAAATTCTTCTGCATGCGCAGATTCCACGATTGGAGAAAGCCGAGATTTGCGGTCTCGTGAGAGCCTGGGCGTCGCGCTATGTGACCGAAAAGCCTTGGCTGGCGCGCGAGCCGAAGAAGAGTCCCGAGTCCCGCGATTAAAACCACGAGAGGAAGGAGGTGACTGCGGGTGCGTAAGGAAAAAGGTGCAGTAGCAGCGGCGCATCAGCGAGGAGCTTTAACTTTATCTCCGGCTGTTGGCTCGCGCTCCGGCGGTGCGATGAAAGGTTCCTCCGGTCTTTATGCATGCGGCTCCGGAGGTGTCCGCGGCCTCGGCCTTCTTTATCTAGAACGGCCTAAAGGATTCCCGTGTTCTCGCGGCGCGCGGCATCCCGGTAGATCTTATTTATGGCGCGAGTTCCCTCTTTCTCTCGCTCAACTCCCGGTCCTCCTTTCCCGCGTCGCTACCGATCGAATCGATAGCCACACGCGCGCACGGGCGACGCACGGACGCTCCACGTCTCCCTTCCTCCTTTCTCCACAACCTCGCCTCACCTTTTTTTGGCCGAGTTATGAGCGAGTTTTACGATTGTTCGAAATATTCCCTCGAGGTTGCCGCCGTTGCTCGGCTTTTAATGGCCCCCTCCTTTTACGAGGGCTTATCAGCCGAGTGTCCTCAGTGTGAATGTTTCGTTAGTCGCCGGCTTTTAGAACTTTTATCATTGATAATGGGAGTTGAAACAATTTTTCGAACTGCCCAGTGTAGAAGCCCGTTGCTACGTGACTTATTACTAATTTATATACACGTACGATTAAATTTAATAAATTATTCGATATCGACTTCATGAACAACAAAGAAACAAACGAATGATCAAAGCTAAATTAAAATATGAGTAAGTCCACAGTGCATACCGCGAATGAATAATTAATGGAAAAATTAAACGCGAGAATAATGCGCGCGTTCAAAGTCGTCGCGTACAAAAAAAATCGATAGCACAGACAGATAGTGAGCGTCGGCTCGTAAAATTCAGTCGACTCCAACGATGCTTTCCAGGAAAGAGTAGCCTCACTGGCGAAAAAAATGCAGCCGCGGCGACCAGGGGCTATCGCGACGCGCGGTAGCAGCTCCGCACGCGCGAGATAATATGGAAAATCGCTCTGCGGTAGGTGCGAGCTAGCCTCTGGCTCCGCTCTTTCGGCGGACGCGGGATTATCGGAGCGCCTCCGAGTTTAAAAAAAAAAAACATGCCTCGGAATCCATCGGCAGCTCCCTCCCGGAGGAATGCGCATCGCGAGGATGCTTTATCGCCGGTTCCCGATGCGTTAATATTCGTCGTGACTTTCGGTCGTGCCTCTGGAATGGGAGAAATTTTAATTAGCCGACTTCGCCGTATCGGTTCGCCTCGTAGCTTAAGGAACTTAAGTTTCTGTAAAATTCGGTAAAAGTGTAGATATCGTAATCACCGCTCGGATTGCTAATGTTAAAGCAGAGAACAAGGTCGACGCGATTTCGCACGTTTAGTCGAAAAACGCGGTGTAGGCGGCTGAAAACGCTTCCGCCGCGAGCTTCCCCGAGCGACTTCCTGCGTCATTACTCCACCTCCCGGGCCTGTGGCGCGAACCTGTGATTTTTTACCTCCCGTTCGTCCAGCGAGCGAAAAAAAACGCGAGGAGACGAGGGGAAAAAAGGGTGTAGCGCGCGGGATCGTCTCGATCTCGCATGCATATACATACGGGCCGGCGTCCGTCCGGCGCCCCCCTCACCGTCGCCACGAGGGGAGGTAGTCTCCTCTCACTCCCTCTCTCTTTTTAAAACAAAGGCTGCGCGCGCGTGCGCGCGTGTGTGCTCCGATCGTCCGTGGAGCGGGGCGCTCATCTAAATCACAAATCTCGAGGCTGCGCCGAGAGAGCGAGAGAGACAGACCCGGCATATCGGCACCACCTTCGACGAGCGTCTGCGCGCACGGACGGACGCGCCGTGTTAATAACCGGGAGAGAGAGAGAAAATTGAGAGCAGAAAAACCAAGCCGTGCGTGGGAAGAGCCTCGGGATTAAAGGAAGCTCGGAGAATTTTTGGTTCATCAAAGCGACGCTCGAAATAATTGTCTGTTGTACAAGAAAACTGCTTGTTTCATCTCTCGTAAACGATTGTAATCATCGGAAAATTATTCAAAAGCTCAAAATACCGAAATTTAAATTAATAATACTCTGCGTAAGCATAAACAACTATAAGAAAGAAGAAAAACTATGTATTATTAGTTAGATAATCGATCCAAAAAAGTAACGAAATCAAATCCCCTGAATTTCCGAAAAACAAAGACGAGCGAGTTCGATGCATCACGAGAGGTCCCGGCGAACGGCTCGCCGGCGGAGGAGATGAGGGAGCGCGGGAGAGAGAAAGGAAAGGGACCATCGAGCTATACACTCTTGGCAAGATAGCGGCGGCGTGCACCTGTGTGCGGCGGACCCCCCGCGACATGGCGCCACGGTGCTCCGCCTCCCTCCTCGGCGGCGGCGGCGACGGGCCCCGAGACACAAAAAAGAGAGGCCCTTTTTTCGTGGCTGAGCACGCGGAGCGCGGACCCAAATCGCGGCCCGCACGTAATCGCGCCCGATGAATCGTTGAACCTCCGGCTCTCTTGCTCTTCTTTCGATTTATCGGGCATAAGAAAATTGTTCGATCTTTCCTTTCTTTTTTTAGTCTTCCTCGGAAGTTTTTTTTAGTCCCGGTCGAAGTGTGGAGTGGATTCTTGTGCAGGCGTACGCGTATTTTCTTTTTTCATTTGTAAATTTGTAGTTATAAATATTTATGTAACACTTTTATAAAAATATTCTGGTTCAAAAGAATTGAATGTATTTTTAAGTTAGATTACCTTAAAATCAACGTAGTGAACTTATTATAAAAAGTTCTATTGTATCGAGATCTCGTAAATAATATATTCAAGAGGGTGAATTACAATATCGAATGGGAGAAAAAATAAGGAGGCTATAGGATCGGTGCAGCTGCAATATATTTAACTGAATGGTGGGAGTGTAAAGTTGTACTTTATAGACTAAAGTAAAACGCTTATTTTAGCTGTCACTTCGCCTCGATCTACAATATACATACCATCCGTGCCTCGGCTGTCTAAGAACCTTCATTCATTAATTAGAAACAATTTGTTTCCCTGCAAACCATAAACTTTAATTAAACACCCACTGAAACATAAAACATCAATTACAATCATTTTCCAACGGCAGAGGTAAATACTCTTTGCATATTCGATATACGCCACATAAGATAATGAAAATGAAACTTAAACACCGGTGGTGCGTTTTCTTTAGTTGGCCACCGCATCATCGGGGTGAAATATTAAATGGAGAGTCAACGAGTTGGTAGGCAGCTCCTGAATAGCGAACAACGACGTGCTATCCCGGTGGCAAGATTCCGCACGGTTCATTAATAAACTCGACGCGGCCGATCCTCCGCGCAACCCTTCCGTGATGGACATTATTAAACCGGCCGGTTCCGAGGGTCGTGTGACATTGTGCTGCGCGCGGCAAAACGAGTAGTTTGCCGAGGACGGAGGGGGGTGAAAAACGGCGCGGCCGGCCTTTATGGAAGCTTAAAGCGCGTTAAATCTGCAGCCCATTAATGCGTTCCGTGAGGCTGCCGCCGTAACTCGGGAGCTCGTCCATCACCTCCCCGGGTGTAAAGTACCCCGGTGCAGCCCCCGAAACGAAGTGGACGCTTATTTATGCTGCTGGACAGGAAGAAAAATGCTGCCCCATGCAATTAATGGGATTGCGCGATCAGTGCGATAATTGCCCGAAATTTATATCAGCGGCAAAATCCTCGAAATGTGACATCGCTAAAAGGGGGGAGGGGGGGGGGGGAGGAGAGCCGATTACCGACAGTCTTCGATTTTCTTGCTCGCCGCCGGGGTAAAGAAACTGTAGTGCGCTCGCTTAAGTCAGCAGCGCGAGGTAATGTTTTCACCGTTACAAGGGGCTTCCTTTCACAAAGTCAAAAATGAATGACTGCTCGGACGGTATACGGGGAGGCTGCCTCGGTGTACGCACGAAGTCGCGAGGAAGAAAAAAAAGGAAGATCCGTATTCGCGAATCCGGCCTGGCTCGCGGGCAAGGAGGGTGGTCGGCCGAGTGAGAGAGAAGGAGGCAAACGAGGAGAGGCAGCAAAATCCTCGCGTAGGGAATGAGGGGTTTGGGAGGTTAAACAAACATGTGATTACCACTGCGGCGGTGCCTACAGCTGGCTACATTATATCTCCTACCAAGGTAACCATCGTGCCGGCTCGGCGTCTCGTCTCTCTCTCTCTCTTTCTCTTTCTCTCTTCCGTTCTCGCGAGACCCTTTCTCCGTTCTATCTCCTTCCTTTTTCCTCGCCTCCTTCGCGGAGGATGATGGCAGGTCATAACGCGGCGACGCGCCTCCAGTCGCTGCCGCTCGTCTGGTTACGGACTTCGAAGGGAGAGAGATGCGAGATTGCGCATTATGCTCACCGAGACAGGATGTGTATATCAATTTTTTAATTTGATTGAGACTCAAGCCTGCTTCACTCCCACCCCGTTCTCTTTTTTAACTCATTATTTTCCGATCCCTTAATAAATGCGCTTTCACTGAAATTAAGTCTACGTTTAACTCCTCTTTCTTTTCCTCACTTTTTTTTCGTAAGGAACAGTTCTCATAATAATTCCGGATTCTATGAGGAATCCCCACAGAGGCTAGGTTTCTCTCATTAATTATCGTCATAATAGAATTTTCCTATACCTAACGCGAAAATTGAGTCTCGTCTTCTTTCCAGCGAAGTCAGAGCGTAGACGAGGGAAAAGACGGAGGCTGACGAGGAAAAAAGGCAGGGGCAGGCGAGAGAAGCGCGAGGAAGGAAGATAGAGAGATAATAAGGAGGCTCGCGCGAGCGCAGGTCCCGGGAGAAGTTTACCTCTTTTCGAGGCGCCCGTTAATGCCTCCTCGCCTGTAAAAGAATGAAAGAGCGAGAGAGAAAGGGTAAAAAAGGCAAAAGGCAAAAAAGTTGTTCGCGCGCGCCCGCTGCTCGGACCACCCTCGACTGCACTTCGTGGTCTCGTTATATTCTTAAGAAACGTCGGCGGCGGGAGCGAGAGAGAGAAAAAGAGACGGCGACCACTTTCGCGAGCAGCAGCTCTGAGCGCGTTTTACCTCGTTCGCCGGTACATTTTTTCCGCCCCGCTCGTTTCTTCACTCCGACGTGTGCCCCCCTTTTTTGCCTGAGATTCTCCGTGGCTCCTTCCCTTTTTTTTCATACGCTGGTTACGTTTGTGCCTTCTCTTTTTCCGGCCGGCGCGCCTTTCATTTTCGTTTTCTTGCTTAATATGACAATATTCGTGTCCGGGAGTAATTAATACGAGGAGAGAGGCTGGAGGGAGCGGTGGCTTTGCGCGGTACGGCGGTTTTTTTTTTAAGGGAAATTCTTTCTTGCTGCATAACTCATGAGGGAGCGCAAAAGGAATTAGCCGCACGAATATTTTGCCGGCGCGTTGTTTTGCGTGTTTATGCAACGCTGGCTTTTACGTTTTAGAGGTTTTGTTTTTAATGCCTTTAACGAGGTACCAGTCGATGTAAACTAAGTCACATTCTTCGCGTGCACAGCCGCGCATAATTTTTACGCAGTCCTTTCGAAATCCTTTTCCGTTAAATTAACTTGCAAGCTCTTCTCAAAATTATTAAAACATACTAGGAATTTTTAAACGAAGCCATTTTTGAAGTTTAAACCATTTTTGCATGTCATTTAGGAACATTTGTAGCCAACTTAAAATCTAAAAGAACAAATCTAAACAAAATTTTTTAAATTATAAGATAATGATGTTAAATTAGTTAAAGATGTTGTCTAGACAAAGAATTAAAATTCATCGTCACATCCTGAACCTTTGCACGCATGATCAGTCAGTTTCTCATCCAGCTCCGTCACGTCTACGACGCTTCTCAATGCCGGAACACGCGCACTATCACTTGGTCCGGTTGGGTACAGTGTCTCCTCCATTAAAAAACCACAAAAAGCCGTGGGGGAGTCCCTAAACCCAAGGGAAAGAAGAAATCTCACCTCGGTGTCAGGCGCGTTCCTTTGACCGCGACGCACCTCCCCCGCATCGGGCCGCCCCGCGCGGCTCTCGAGGTGGCGCGTGCGCGGAGTAAAATGACCGCGCATGTGTTGCCCGGGTGCTCGAGGCGCAAAACAACGCGGACATCAAAGCCTACGCCCCCCCGCGGAGGCGGAGGCGCTCCCGCGAGGAGACCACTAGAGGGTTAATGAAGCGACGCCGCGCGCAGACGAGCCCCGGCTCACGAGTTTCGACGCCTCGCTTCCCCATTCTCTCTCATGGACATCCTCTGATCCAGACACCCCCGCGCGCATCTATATTTCAGAAAAGCCGCGCTGCATCGCGCAGGCGAACTTCTCGACGGCCCGCGCTTGATTGACAGTCGGAGGAGCTTTGGTCAGCGGCCCGCTCAAAGGAAGGGCACCGCGAATTCCCTTACGCGTGCAGCGCAGCCCTAGTCGCAGCGAGGAGCTTTGGCTTTTCGCGCGTAATTGGCGAAATTTCGAGCTGCGTGCGATCGAGAGCGATTTTCAAGTCTCCCGCGCGTCTAATTAATTGATAAAGTCTGCGAGTCGTGTAGTAGTCGATCGCGGCCTAATAAAGCTTCGTTAGCCCCGGTGGTCTCACGCCCATTGTCACGGCGGTAGGCCGTAGCTACACTAGCGCATGCGCGATTAATAATTCAAGCTCGTTATGCGGGCGGTACGCTCGCCTTATCGGACGCGAAAAGGAGGAAGTCGCCGTGGTATACAGTGTATGTATGGTCGAACATTCTGAGATGGAAGGAGGGACGACGCTTCATATTGAGCAAAAATGAATTGGCAGAAGAGCGTGCGCTGCCAGTGCAGTGGAGGGAGGAGAGGCTCTAATGGGCCCGCTCTGCGGCGGGACGGCTTCCTGCTTAACGCCGAGCGCGCTGGAGACCGGACCGTCCGGCCACTCGCCACGTCCGTTTTCTCTCTCGCTCGCCCCTTTTTATTAGCTTATTTGTACGTTTATGGTCTAGGACTTTTTTTTACTCGCAGACAGCAATATTGTTCGGCTTCAATGCTCAGACCGAGCTCGAGTCTTTAGATGAGATAGCTCGTCGGAAAGGGTTTAACATACCTTTCAAGATTCAATATTTCTTCTTTAAACCAGTTAGTCATCTTTTACGCTGATGAAGTAGCTTATCGGTTTCAGATTATACTGGTCTTTACTAGTTGATAAAAATCTTCCAACTTTTGTTAAGTATCTTTAACAGTCAACGAATTTGACTGAGTCTAAAGTATGGAAGGATACATTAGAACATGTTAGTATTCACATCTAATATGTTAGGTTTCACATAGTCTGATTTTTCAAAGATAAGTTTTAATTTTGAGTTATAAAGAGAAACAATAAATGTCAGTGAAATTCGAATCTCGAAAGAAATAGCGCGAATCCCTCGAAAGGCTTGAACCACATTGGCAACCCAGAAAATTCCGCAGCGCCCGTTCGAATTGCATAATTGAGAGGGCCACTCGTCCCGGTCAATTGACCGTGTGCGTCTGGGGTGCCGGGCGAGGCCAATTCAGAGCCGTCAACTAGGTCCAGCACCGCTCCAATCATAATTTCCATCAGAGCCACCTCCGGGTGACGATGGCGACGACGATTGGACAGCAGCCACGCCGCCGGACGCCCCATTGTCTCCGTTCTCCTCGTGCGCGCACCATAAATTGCAGACGCGCGCGACGAGCTCTCCCGGGCTCGCGGCTCCTTCCTTCCTCCGAAGTACCGCGCGTCGTCTCAGCTTCCGCTTTTTATAAGCAGCCTTTGGCCAATTCTAGTTTCCTTTCCTTGCCATGGCTTTTGCAATTCTCATTGTGACGGTATTAATGTTGAAAAAACAATGTATTTTATTTGGAATCATTTAAAGTAGTTCAAAGTGGTACTTTTTAGTTTTGAGGAGTGGTAATTAAAATACTTGCCATCGCGGCGCTACCGCTCCTTTTGATTTCATAATTAATATTTGCACGTTAGAATATCAATGCATATACATAGTAAAGAAAGGTACAAGGGAATCATTAAGGTCCTGTTCAAATTACTACCATCTACATAAAAAATATGTTGTAATAGCGAAGAAGTTAAAAATTTCTTTCGAACATTTATATTTCTTTGTACATTTATATTTCATTTTTTGTATATTCTTTGGAAAACGTCCGTCTATGGTTGTATTTCTTGGTTTACAAGAGGGGTCGGATGGGAGGGGTGTATCGAAGATTATATGCGTGAATGTTATCGGCATCAAATGTAGGTTATCTAGACTAAATTTATAGTTTTCTTCCTTATAATTTATGACTATATATACAATTTTTATATTAACTCAATTTGATTAGTTAAAAGAATTTCTTATATGTATAATAGCACAAAACAAAAGTATTAAACAAAAGGTGAGCAGCTATAACGACAGTGCAGTGACTTTTCTGCTCGACGTTTACGGATTTCCGCTCGCGTGCATGACAATGCCCGCCAAAAAATTCTGTCGCCCAGCTCTGACGGAAAAAGAAGGGGAAAAAAATGAAAAAAGAAGCGGCGAGATGGCCGCGGCGCGAGAGTCGAAGAGAGGGGTATATCCAAGGCAAGGAGCTGCTCGGCGGCAGGACTCGTCGCGGGGGCGCCAGACGTCTCGCGGCGCCTTTGAACGAAATTGAAAACACGCCGCGATCCGGCTAATTACCGAAACATAATGAGGAGCCCTGACTGCGCAGCCCCGGATTTCCCCGTAAGTGCGAGCGCAAAAATACGCGAAATTACGCTGACTCTTTTCTCGCGGACGCTGGCGCCAGTCGGGCCGCGCGCACGCCGAATACACGGAATTCCCCCGCGGCCCTTTCCATCGCAGCAGCCCGTGCACTTCGCTCTTTTTTACAATCCCTGCCCGTTCCTCCACCCGCCCCGGCTCTTGGACGCTCGCTTTTTTTGGCCTTTCTTCGGTCCGCTCGTTTCTCTTCCTCGTTTCCTTCCCTTTGTTTTCACTCGCGCGCGCCCGTGGTGGACTTCAGCTCTTATGCTATCACTCTACTTTTTTATTCACTCGTTATAGATGCATTGGAGGATCGTTAATTCTTGATTTTCGTGCGTCGAAGAGAGAACATAGGTAACGGTGCGACTTGAACTCTCTCAAATTTAATGATGGCAAATTAAAAACGATGCTTACGTCTAGAAAATTTAAAGACTAAATATACACACGCATTCAATTTGACGCAAAAAAGTAAGCACTTACATACTTTGTCGGTGTAAACATTTCTCGAAATCGCGTAATTTGCGCTCTGCGTCCGTGGAAACGAGCCAAGAACTTCTCGCCGGTCCTCTCTTCGCGCACGATTATGCGCGTCTCGAATGCCCGGCGAAAAGTAGTTCTTTTCTCTTTATTTTTTTTTCGTCGACTGGCCGCGGCAACTACGACGAGGAAAATGTCAATAGCTGCTCGCCGCCGCGCGTCGGTAGGTTTGTTAAGTCAATCATGGGGAAAAGGAGAAAGACACATAATGTGCGCGCCACGGCGGCGGCGATTCTCGCATGTTCGCCGAACTCTTATGATAATTACGCGCTCTTGTTGCCGCTCCATGTGTGTCAGCTCCTCTCTTTCTACCTTCTTTTTCGAGTGTATCCCTTCGAACGCCATTGAGATAATTTGCTTGGTTTGCAAAAAAAAGTTTTTTTTCATAACTTTCGCGCTTGATATATTGCGAGGAAGCAGGTATCTTATTATATACCTCTTAAAAACGTTAAAGTCAACGAAATAATTAGTAAAATTGTTAAAATTTATTATATCATCCTATGAAAGATAAAATAACGCGGTATATTATTTGCACCGGCCACGCAATAATGTCGCACATTTCGTGAGCTCATAAACTCGCGCTAGTATTGAAACGAAAATGCGCCGCACGATAAAGCGCGCGCCGTATTATCGGCTGGAACGGGAAAACCGATGCCTGAAGGCCGCGGCGTGGAAGAAAGTGAAAAAAAGAGAGAATCGCGTCCCGGAGAAGTAAAAATAGGGGGGAAAAAATTGTTTGGCGTTTTATTTGCCGCGCGCGCGGAGGATCCGCGCCGTCGACTTCAGAGGCGCCGCCGTGCAAACTTCGCTAATGGACGTTCGAATTCTCTCCTCCGGCGCGGGGCAGCCGCGAGGAGGCCGCCGGCTGCCTGTGTTTGTCGTTTGAATGTTTTAGGACCGCTGTTTAACCAACTTACTTACTGCCTCTGAGCGCGGCCGCCTGTTTGCGCGGCGCCTCTCACCATCTTCTTCCTCGTTCGCCGCAGATTCCCCCGCTGACTTTCTCTCTTCCGTGACCTTTTTTTAGTCAGTTCGTACGTACGCGCGCTATGAGATATCGGAGACACCTCCACTGGAAAAAGGGCCGCGGGTCTGTCGCCCACTCGAGTAGGGGACTCTAGAACGGATACGCGCGTCGCCTCGATCAAACACAGCCTAACGCCGTGTCCGCTTTGCGACCGCGGTTCGTATACCTGGAAACTCGTGAGTGGCATTTTGACATATGAGATTTTCGTGTCTTTTCTTTGCTTCTGTTTTCTTTCTTTTTTTTTTTTTTTTTTGTTATTGTATACATCTTTTAATATTTAGAAAAGTCTAAAAATTTGCAAAATTTAAGAGTCTTTATGCAATTTTTAATAATTTTCTTTTGCAAATTCTAAATAAATATAACTTATGATGTGACCAAAACTTTTTAGACTAATATTCCGAGTGTCTGTTCACTGTTTATCTGGTCGCAAAATCAAGGAAAAAGCGGACGGAAAAGAGGAAAAGTTTGAAGAAGCTTTACCCAGAGTTAAGACTATAATCCTTTTTTCGAGAGGGCTAGACTCTGTTAAGCTTGCTTTCGGTTAATTAACGCTTCTGCTTTCTCGGGCCCAAGAAGCATAAGTGAATTGATTTTGGGCGGTTTTGTGGTCGTTTACGGAAGAGCGTGTTTGTTTTTCCGTTGTCCGACAGATGGCAAAAGGATTCGGGCACCTTAAAGGGACACCACTTGAAAAAGCGCTTACACGGGATACTGAAATTTGTTTGCTATGCAGACGTTCCAGGCTTCCCCAGTATTGTTTACTCTTGAAATCCGACACTAAAAATACGCTATTTAGCTCGCAAAAAAAAGAAAATTTGTATTCTTCAAAAAAATATGAACTACTTTTCTAATCAAATGAACTACAGAAAAAGAGCACTTGGATGTCAATTTTGTAGTGCTCACAATATCTATCGCAAAAAAAGGATATACAAGCAGCTATCGCTTGGATGAACAGAAGTGTCGCTCGGCTTCTCGCAATCAGTTTTTTTTTCGTCCAACGCCGATAAGCCGAAGCCGCGGCTCGATAAACCCGC
>JAXIUT010000021.1:1799269-1835651 GCA_035586675.1 Eurytoma californica | reverse complement strand
GTGTCGCTCGGCTTCTCGCAATCAGTTTTTTTTTCGTCCAACGCCGATAAGCCGAAGCCGCGGCTCGATAAACCCGCGGCTCGATAAACCCGCACGCGCCCCCGAAAGAGCGCGTCGGCGCAACTGGAGCGCAGAGTCGCACGTGTTATTACCATTCCCCCCGCGGCGCGGCTGGACCGCTCTCTCGTGTCCTCCAGACGTCGTCATTAGTGATAAAAGCGCGCGACTCTCGAGGCCCTCCCGATAACCTCTTTGTCGCGACGCCGATAGCGGGGCGAGAGGGACAACGGGATAAATTGATTAAAGCGCAGCAAAGGGAGATAAGAGCACGGACAGAGTGAGACGACAAATTTCATGCGCTAACGCGCCTCAAAGTCGCCTGCTCGTGCACTTGTGGCACCCGGCCTCGTTTCGCCCCCCCCCCTTCTCTCTCTCTCTCTCTCTCTCTCTCTCTCGATCCAACGTGTAATTTACGATTGAGCCGCGTCCGCTATCGCTTTCTTCAGATTCGTTACTCCATCGATCGAGTTATTTCTCGTACTTTCTCGAAATAGTGGATCCCTTATTTCAGCGATAATCTCCAAGTCAATTTCTGCCGATCTCTGAAAGATTGAAATTAAGAAATATTAATACACTTATTCCTGTGCTATTCGAGTATAGTGTAATAAATTATATGTTAATATATTAATTAAAGTAGAATTTTTATTTGAATTTTTTTGTATGAAGTACTTAATTTTAAATTTTATTTTAAAATGTGTACATGTATATCTTCGCAGCAACTGGAAAATTGAGAAAAACGAGGATCGATTCGTTGATATTGCCTCGGCGTTGCCTTCCTTCACGGGAAGCAGGCAATTTTATCGCAACCATAAAGGATGCGACAAAACGGCGAGGAAAGCGCTTGTTCCAGCGTTTCTCCTTGGAGACAATGCGAGACGCCTCGCGCTAGTTAGCCGGTCCACGCGACCCTAGTTTTTTTACTTTTAGCCAGGGACGGCCGCAAATTACAGGGTCGAGGCACCTCGGCCGGAAGAGACGAGGTCTAGGCTGCTTTCGACGCAGCGCATCCCTAATAAGCGGCGAGCAGCAGCCTGGGCTATCGGTTAAATCGGTCTGGCTGATTTTCAATCAGCACCATTGTAAGGACACGCGCCTTGCGTATTCCGTCCGCGTTCTTTCCTTTCTCTTTTTCCTTTTTTGCACAGACTATTAGTTCGAGTTCGCCAATAATGCGAAGAAGCGTCAAATTGACGGGTGGCTTTTTTCGCAAAACAGCACGAAGAATACTAATTGCAATATGTCACTCAGCTATCGCTTTGTATATGAGTGCTATAATACTTGTAAAATTAGGTAACGGCGCGTGTTTTATCGCGCCAGCTATTCCGAGTAATCTTATCGGCAAATTAAACTCAATTTGAATGTTACACAACAACAGCGTTTATGTAACTAAAGAGAGCAATCGACGTAAGCACAAAGCGAAAACTCGTTAAGTCGTACGAGCGAGGAAAAAAGTAAGCTGACTTTATTTTGTGCCGACTGTATAAAATAAGCGACGAGACAACGTAGCTATCCATTTAAGAGAATTCTCCTCAATTAAACAGGATTGTCTATCGATTACAAGTAACGCCTGTAAGTTAAATAATAACGGCGCACGAGTGAGGCGCGAGCGATCGCCCACGCGAATGTCTCGCGGCGCGTCTCCAATAAAGTTTCCCATTTTCAGTCTCAATTTCTCTTGGGCGCGCGTATACAGTATACGTGAGCGCGCACTCGATTCCGACCGCATTCTCTTCTCGTTTCGCAAACCAAGCGA
The DNA here is from genome assembly GCA_035586675.1 of Eurytoma californica. Taxonomy (NCBI): domain Eukaryota; kingdom Metazoa; phylum Arthropoda; class Insecta; order Hymenoptera; family Eurytomidae; genus Eurytoma; species Eurytoma californica. The sequence goes on along the minus strand of JAXIUT010000021.1, from coordinate 1,833,838 downwards.
AAAGAGATCGAGCGCGAGGGCACTCGAGACGACTGCGCGCGCGGTTTTACGTTGAAAAGGTGAATTTTTCGCGTATCAATTTCGCACTTCCCCAGCGTGCTATTTTCGTCGTTCAAAGGAGCTCCGGTGGGGGGCACCCTCAAAGGAGGAAGGTATACCCGCCATCACCACCGATTTTTCCCTCGGCGCTTTCTCGCCCGACGCCGCCCTTTATGGAGGTAACCGCTTTTCTGGCCTCCTTCTCGGGCCTCTTTTTTCGTCAAAGTTAAGCGCCTTGTGTGAGATGTAAGTACATTTGCCGTGTCGCGAATTGCGAGGCGCGACGATATCATTTTTTAAAGCTTTTGTCAGACACTTGATTGAACTGCCCTTTGCTATTTTAATTCTTGTCCAAACTAATTTTTTTGAAACACGTGTCAAATATCAGGAATCACCACATCCGAAGCAGTGAATATTTTTCTGCGCCCTAGGATGCTATAGAGATCGATCTAGGATGCTATAAAAATTCTATATGCAACGCGCATCCGGCCCTTCATATTTACTTTCCCTTCGTTCAATATTTGTCAAGCGAAAAGTGCTCATCTCGCTCCCATGGGAAAATCAAAGCACACTCCCCTCTCATTCGCCAGAGTCTATCTTTCCACTTGAAAATTGCAGATCGTCATCACGACGATTCCTGGGCGTTCGTCTTTTACGAGGCTCAATTAAGAAATAAATCTATTAAGAGGCCAACGGAGGTATTCGTGCTAGCCCGCTCCCACATTTTTCTCGTCGCAGCAGCGCCTGATTCGATTATCCCGGCACTTTTCCTCGGTCTCGTCGAGTCGCGCGAGGGAAGAAAAATTTGCCACCCCTTTGGCCGGGCGGTCGATATCGCACGCGCGTGCTCGTCGCCTCCTTCGCTCCCTCGCCCCCTCCCCTCCGGGCGTTTCCCTCCTCCGCCGCTTCCTGCCGAGGTGGCGCCACATTTGGCACCCGAGGTGAACCACCCCCGAGTCTGCGCGGCCGGGGGAACCTCTTGCGTTAGGTGTGTCCACGACGGGCTAACTGCCTGAAAAAGAGGTGTGTGCACAGCCAACTCGTCGGGCTAATCTCCACGCCACGTTGGCTTATCCAACTGACTTTTCATTTAATTTCTTTTTAAACGCGGTATGTTTTTAATAATTTAGTTGTTCTACACAGTGAATATATTCTACTATTCTCTGTTGCGGTACACTTTTGAAAAATATGTTTAGATTTAGTTACTATATTCAGAAGACGTAGGGCACTTTACAGAAATAGTTTAGCACTTAGATCGTGCTTTATTTTAAGCGTATATAAGACATTTTTTTATTAGAACATGTAACAGCTATACCTACACTCTATTTTTATTTTAAATTGAATAGAAACTACTGTCTTACCAACTTATCTGAGTCTACTGCTGAAACATAAACATTTTTCGTGTATTAAAATAGATTAATTTTTTAACTGATTTTAAATTTCGTGAATACTGTAGTGTACAATAAACGACTATTTTACTAAATTTTATTCCATTAAAGAAACAATTATTGTTTACTTCGTGTGCGGTATACCTCTAGCAAACCACGAAGTAATGCCCAGCTCGAGCGGAATTCGGGAGACCGGCCACGGCGGGTCGCTCATTTCGAATTCCCTCCCCCTCCTTTTATCGATGGTTTTTGTTCCCCGGCGCTTTCTCGCGCCTTCGCGGCTCATTCCCTCTCTCCTCCCATCGAGGCCCGGTCGCGATCAAAGCCCCGATTTAAAATTAGCCCGGCGACAAAGGCGACGATTTTCGCGGGTGCGAGGGAACGCGATCGAGTGGCTTGTGCTCCTGCTCAAAGCGCGGGCCACCCTCGGGCTTTTTTCCTCATTTGTTTCTCGAGCCGCGTACCAATCGAGTCCGATCGATCGGCCGGCCTCGCCCGTAATTGAAGTGCAACGCGGCGCTTCGGTAAATAATTCGTTTGTCTAAAACTAAGATCAAGGCTGCGGGAACCGATCAGACGAATGAACTGCAGATGTGCTGGCGCGCGGCGCTTTGAGCTTTTGAGCCTCTGCTTTGTGGACGAGATTGTTATCGGGCTGCGGGTCAGAAGTATCGATAATCGATAGTTTTTTGAAAGTCAGATCATCAACTAAATTTCTCGTAAACAAAAGTATTATACTTACTTAATTTCTTAAGTAGCCGATATTTTTCACGTAACTAATGAACGTTTTTAGATTGCGTATTTGAATCAAACAATGTTTATTGGTTATCTTTCTCAACTCGATGCTAATTATACGACAACGACGACATTCCTAAAAATCTGAAATATATCAAGGACGCGCCAAAATTCCGCGAGATTCTCAATATGCATTGGAGCCCGGGCGAAGGCCTTGCAAAGGGGGAGAAGAAACAAATTGCCAGATCTCCTCAGAGGACAAAAAAGGATAAAAGAAGAAACAAGGACGAGGGCAGCCGAAGTCGGCCGCCGCCTCGGAGCTCGTTAAAACGAGGCGAGTCGCGCCCTTTATCCGACTCGGGCGTGTCCGCGGGTTTGTTGGAGCGAAGGTTGGAGAGAGACGGAGATAGGTAAGATGGACGCCGGCGCCTTGGCTCTTCTCGCTCGCTCCTGCGCTCTCGTGATTCCAAGTAGGTGGGCCCCAGGTAGCCCCGACAGATAACACCCTGAGATTACCGCGGACAGAGTCATTAGCCGCGTCGGCTTCTGTGTGCCCGGCGCAAAGGCCTCTCCCCCCCCCCCCCCTCCTCTTACCCGATTTCTTCTTTTTCCGAGCTCGCGCGATAACCGATTGACCAGTGAGGTGTCGGCGGGGTGTCGGCGGAGCTAATGGATTTTCGCGGGGTAGAGTGGTTGAGGACCTCCACGTTCCGGCGTATTAGCGACAGGCTTTCCTCGATCGCTCGCTACTAGATCTGATTTCCAGGGGGATTATTCTGTAAATTTAACAAAGCGTTATCAGTTACTTTTCACGCGATTTTGTACACCTTGTATATCTACATTGTTGTCTTTAACTCCATTTTAGGAGTTGGCTGTGCTTACAGAATAAGGCCGCGAGGCCACGTTAACCGCCGATGCATTTTTTCGTGGTTGATACAGTGCTATTTGGACGGACGATAGGCTAATGCCGGACGACTAGATTAGCGCTATCTTAGCGAGCGCTAATTATTTCCCTTTGTGGCGGCAGCGGCGAGCCGCACTCTCGTCTTTTTTCCTTGCCCCAACGCAGTATCTCGGATGCGTAATGGCTCTTGGATATTTTATTTATTAACCGCGGCCGCATCATCTTCTCTCATCTCGCCGCTCATCTGATTCATGCGCGATCGCCCTTGGCTTTTTTTTTGGTCTTCGTGCGAGCGATATTGGCTTCGGGCTTGGTTCCTACTCTGCTCTTGTCTTCACTTCTCTACGGGATAAGGTATAAACATGTTTAAAATCGTGTAGTACCTTTCATAATATTCATAAAATTAGATAATTTAAAAAAATTATTTCGAAATTTGAGAGTATGTATAAAAATAACGAATAATTTAGGAGTAATTGATTTTGGATTTTTAATATTTCTGCTTATAATTTCCAAGATTACATAATAGCAAGGCTATGCATAAATAATATTAAATAACACTGCGAGGCCAATTAAATGTATAAAACAATAAAATTGCATTCAACTGTCGCAAGATTTTACCTTTTTAGCAAAGTCCCAATTAAAAATTACATTAAAATTAACTTGGTGGGTAATTGAATGTTTTGATACGCAGAGTCTTTATATAACGTCGTTGCTCGTGGAGCAGTCTCAAAAGAATATTTTATCGATGCCGGCCTATTATTACACTACCTACTGCGCGCGTGGCCGTGCTCGATCGAATTACACCGGATGAAAAATGCACGCGATTGTCTGTCAAAGCAACGACGCGGCCGATCGCAAACGCGACTCCGGCATTGCTCTATACGTTCACGCATAATACCATCAGCGTTATGCGCGTATCCCCACTTCCTCCATTGCTATCTCCCTTTTCTATATAAAGAGCCCGTTGAAAGAATAATGTACCATACATTTTATGAACTGCCATTTTACGGTAATTTATATAAGCGCCTGCGATAATTTGCGCCTACCAACTTCACCCTTTTATCCGCTCCTCAATGTTTAATCAGCTTTAAGAGAAAGTATTACGAAACAGTAAAAGATTAAAAAACGAAGTAGTACCTTTTTTTGTTGAACCTACCGATAGGAAGTCTCAAGGTAAGGCAAGCAGCGTTGGCTCCTGCCACTCGTAAATAGACGAGCGTCGCGCGATTTTCCCATGCGGGTGCGCGCCTGCCCGTAAATCCGTTTACACAGCTTAACGACGCTTTAAAAAGAACCATGGCTACCGCGCGATTAACGGCGTTTACGGAGGAAATTCGCCCGCTGCGAATTAATGGACGCGTCGAGGGTAAATTTTTACCGCCTCGAACGGGAAAAACGCGAACGCTCGGCTTTTTTTTCCTTTCATTTTAATAAACCGCGAGGCGCATACGCGCGTAGGCATTCACGAGGTCGTAAAGGCAAGTTTTAAGCGTCGACGCGTTTGTCTTCTCAGGAGCGGACTTTACGAGAGAGAATTCGGAGCGTCCCTGTACGGGAAAACTTTATTTAAGCACCTAGTCATTCGCGCTGAAACTTGTTTGTTTAACGCTGCGAATGCGCGAAATTATTGGAATAGTTTCGATAAATGGGTTTTGATGCAATAAACGGTGGATGTTTGTTGCCTCGTGAGCGAAGCTTACTAGTGGAGGAAAAAATTATCGATATAATTTATTACACAAAAAACATGTTTTCACACTATTGCTATCACTACTTTTATTATGTTTTTGAACTGTTTATCTGAGTTTGTTGATATCGGTTATCTTAAAAACTGGTTCTCCTGCGACGAACTGTGAAACTTTATTTTCTACGCCAAAAATGCGTTGACACATTTTTTTATATTAATTAAACTTTAGAAAATATTTTGTTTATAATCTTGGAATTTGAATAAAAGATAAATCTGTCATATGTCACACTAATTTAAAAGGTATCAAGATTATCGATGTTTGAAAATTGATACTCGCGTCGAATAAAACACGCAATTCCGCGAGAGTCGAGCATGGGCCCATGCATACTTTTATCAGCGTTGCGATCGCAAGAACAATGTATCGGGCTAGCCTGCAAACAAGCTGAAAATTATCAATCTGCATAATGGGGCAAACTTCTCTCTCGCGTGGCGGCTCGCATTATACTCCCGGGCAGGAGTTCCTCGTCCCGGCCGACCGTCGTCCCTATATCGATCACATTCGGGCTCTCCGCGGCAGCGATGGCCGTTGAATAAATTATGACCCTCAGCGTGGAGGTAATGCCGCGGTCAGGCGGCCGGACGTCGCGGCCGAGCGCCACGAGGAAATGACGGCGATTCGCGCCCCCGCCCAACCTCCACGCCACCGCATACCGCGACGTCACTTTTTGTGCGCTAAGCCCTGTTCTAATGTATTCGCCTCTTTTTCTCCCTCCTTTGCTCATTTTCTCTCTATGTTTCTGCGCCGGATTTTTTTTATTACGTTATTTTGATGATTTCTGAAGCAGACGAATGAAGCAACTTTCGGAGCGTGCCGTGAAACACGTCATTTTTCTGTTTTCGATTAATTGGTGTAATGATGATACTGTGATAAAGCATCTCATTGTAGAATTTAATTTTATTATCTAATAACTATAATAATTATATAATTAATATAATTAACATTATGATGATAAGTTAAATATAAAACAGTCTGTCCCAATGTAAGCTCTGTTTATTGTTACAGACGATACTGAATTCGATGCATAAGTACCAGCCGAGGTTTCATCTTGTCCGAGCCAATGACATCTTGAAGCTTCCCTATTCCACCTTCAGGAGTTACGTTTTCAAGGAGACTGAATTCATAGCGGTTACGGCGTACCAAAATGAAAAGGTGAGTTACAGAATCAACACACCAATTCACTGTCTATATTTTATCTTCCATTTACGTAATACGCCGCTCAATTTATTTGACTTACACTGAGCAACGCAAATCAATACCAGATCAAGCTTTACCTCAAACAATGAAAAAGATTCTGCTATACACTTCTGCCGCTCGGGGGCAATTATCTATAAGAAGCTCGGTATTGGCAATCGATTTATTAGGAAAAATTTTGTCGCTCATTTGAGCGAGGGCCTTGCAGTGCGGCTCGTAGACGCGCGACTGAAAGCCGGGCCTAATGAGCATCATCTCGCGGCTCAGATTAGATCGGCGGCGTTTGGCCTGTACTCGGTAGTCTTCCTGGAAAGCGGCGCTTCTCGGTACGCGTTATATTTCCGTAGGGTGCGCGCGTGCTCGCGAGCGAGCGAGCGAACGAGCAAGAGATGTGCCCCGCTATCTCCACAGGCGATCGTAAAGGCGCGGCTTTGTTCGATTTTTCAGAAGGCTCGCGCATCAAAGATTCCTGCTCCCCCCTTCTTGTGCGTTCGCGTGTCTTCCTTCCTCTTGTGCCCTCCAGTCTTTTATGCCTCTTTATTTCGGCCCGCTTCTGTTTGTCCCTCGTTCGCGTGCAGTTTGCCAAATTCTATTCTATTTTCGGGAATAATGAAGAAATATTTGAATTCTGAGTTGGATTATTTTGTACTTGTTATCGAGATACATTACTGCACGATATTTCTCAATTGGTTTGTGCCTTAATGATCAGACTAGCTTTACTGTAATAGTAGTAGTAATCATCGTAAGTAATAACAGTAGTAGTAGTAGTAGACGAGAAATAGCGTCTTTAACTATCGTGCGTCGTTTAATGAAAAATCTTAAAAGAGCAATAAAAGCTCACTACGGCCGATGGGGTATACAGCCTATCTCATCGACATCGTACGCGTCGCGATAGCTCCCCTGCTTTCCGCCAGTGATCCGTCCGCGCGTAACTCGTGAATTACGAACGGTCGCGAATCACTCGGCAGTCGTCACTCCATTAAGATAATTCCCACGGACAAAGCCGCGCACTGTCCCGACTCGACGATCGCGGAAAAATGTCGACTAAGAGAATGGGGAATTCAAGTCGGAGTCTCTCCCTCAATGGCCGAGTGAATGGAAAGCTATGTGCGCGCGCGCGCGTAAGTGAATGAGTGCGACGATTTAGCGAGAGGAGCGCGCTGCCAGAGGGAAAAATCGAAAGTTTATAAACGCGGCGACCTTGGTCGGCAGGAAGAGTGAATGGAGCTTTGTCGGGATCGAGAGTCGCGAGCGCGCACCGTGCGGATGCGCGGAATCTTGTGTCCCGCTGCCGCCGCCGACGACTTGAAGGGACCTTAAGAGATCGTTAATCGCGGCTCTTAGCCTTGCCGCGGCTCTCGATTATCATTTGTCGGCAGATAGGACGCCGCCCGGACGGCGAGATACTTCATTCAGCGCTCGATGCTGCTCCGAGTTTCATGCTAATGTGATGAACCTTTTTTTTCTGCTTTCAGATAACGCAACTGAAGATCGACAACAATCCGTTCGCGAAAGGATTTCGGGATACAGGCGCGGGAAAGCGAGAAAAGAAGTAAGTATAGTTTTAGAAAACAAATATTACTTTATTTCTTGTTCTTAAAAATCAGTTTGATGAGAAAATCACAAATCAAGACGACCGTACTGTGTATATTTGTATTCAGTGATGAATCACGGAAATTAATGGTCAGTTGCTTCGACGAGGTTACCAGTTCAACAATGATATATTACCAAGAATTTTTTTTTAAAAACAATTTAAAATTGAAAACAAAAAATTTAATAGTGCTAAAGAAACTTCATGAAATAATATAACCCATATAACTTACGTACATTAATACCCTCTAAAAAAGCGTGAATGCATGGCATGTGCTGAGTCGCAAATCGCACTATCCTATAAAATAGATTCACTATCATCACCGTCATCCTTTTCAATCTCTCCGTCGCCACCCTTGCGGCTCGTAGTCATAAAATCGCAGATAGGGATGCGGCAGCTCATACAGACACTCCGCGTCTGTGTGTGCGCCAAACGATGTGGCTCATTTGCACCCCCGGAGGGTAGTACGCGCCGGCTCATTTGTATTCAATATTGCGAGTTTACGGGCTCACGGGCGCCGCCGCAAAGAGAAAGATAGAGATAGAGGCTTTCTGCATCTCGCTCGCGCTCCCTCGGCCCGGACGCCAATGGGGTGAGCCCGTCATTTCAATTTCATCGAGGGGGTGGCGTAGGGTAGCCGCGCGTACGACCAAGAACTCGAGTGGATTTTGATGACGTTACGTTATGTATGCATGGAATATAAGCGGAATCGCGCCACTGACGTTGATATTACCAGTGACTGGGCAGCCGAGCTGACGCTCGGCAATGGACGGCGCGCGACCTTTCAGCCGGTGCTTTCTAACCAATGGTTCTAGCTTGTAGGATTATAGTTTCTATTTTGACAATAATAGATTCACTTTTTAATCTTCAATGAGGTTTTATACTGAAAGCATAATATAATAACAATTTGAATGATAAAAATCGGATAAGTACACTCAAGTAATTCTAGCTATTAATTAGTAACTAATGCAAATGATGTGAACAACATAAGAGAAGTAACCGAATTATTTCTCAAACAGTACGTACAAATTTTCAGATTTCACTTAAAACACAAGTTTTATTTCTATATCTGAGAAATCGGTCATCGTCGCTGGTCGGCCGCACAGGCCAGTTCCGTCCTCATTCTCTTAGTACGAAGAATAAAAACACTGCGCTCGCGCCGTCCTTCCTTCGCAAAAAGCGCGCCGCGACGAAATCCAATATGGCGCGTGGTGCATTTCACGCGTCGTTTGGTCGCGCGAGCAGGCGAGGGTCCGACCGCTCGCCCTCCTCGATCCCTCTACCTCCGGTCTGCCTCCTTTTCCTCCTTTTTACCGCGGGGAAGCTGACGATGATTCGGCCCGTCGTTTGATTCACAAGGGATCGAGCCGCGATAGCTCTGTGTTTTATTTCGGTTAATTAAGTTCTGTTATTTCCCTCGAGGAGACAGTTTTCGCCCGGCACAAGGTTCTTGTATCTCGACGCGCTGTTTGCTCCCTTCACGGCTTTTGGGCTTTGGTGTAATATGATTTCTTTGGAAGTAGTGAATTTTTTTGCATCGTATACATAAAACTGATGATTTTGACCTGAGTATTTTTATAAAAAGAATCGTTAATGAGGGATGGTTGATGTATTCATATATATTTAGATAAAAAAATATGAATAGTGTTAAATGTTCACAATAATACTGAATTTTAAAAATATTCTTCAACATTTTGATAATTAAACGTCATAACCAAAACAAAATTCGAGCCGAAAAAGTACAGCATTTACTTGATCGACCCGCAAAGTTTGCGGATTAGAGTCAGAGTCGTGGCACGTCGTCGTCGTCGCGGAAATTACAGAGTCGCGCGTCTGGCCGAGCGTGGCAAGGCGAAAAGAGAGGGCCTTCGAAGTCGTCGGGCGAATTTGCGATTCCGGGGGTGTCGCGCAACGCGATAAGTCGCGAGGAGACGATCCAAGGGGGAGAGGCGAACCGCTGTGGCTGGCTTGTGATTTTAATTTTCCCGCCTTCCCGCTCGCTGATTACTAAGCCGCTTGGTGTGAACTAAATGGGGACTCCGCCACTCTCCGATATCTTTGATGATGACAAATCCCCGCCGAAATTTCCTTTATGCTTCGCCCGTGAACTTTTTATTTTTAAGCTTTAAATTTTATCGTATTAATTAATTGAATTAAACCTCTTGTAACTTGTAATTTTGCAATTTATAAAAATTTTAATTTAAACAAAATTTTCAATGATAAGCAACAAACGAAGCTAATCAGTGACCTCAAAAGTGGTAGAGGATAAATAACCCCGCAGTTTTTCGGCAAGTTGATTCAGATAAAAAGCTACTGAGAAGGAGGGCGAGTATACATTAAAGCCAGTGCGTACTGCGCGACTCTTTATACCCCGAGTTAATATAAAATTCAATGCCGGGCAAGTGGCCGCGTTAGCGGTGGCGCCGCCCCCGAGGAGCATAGCTATGCTAATCCGATGATTGGCCGTGTTCCAGAGCCGGTGGAACCCTTTGTGTGTGCGTGCGCCCGCTCTCTTTCCTTCGCGCCCGGCCACCCCTGGGCCGAAACCATAAGCCCCGAAACTAACCCCTCATTCTAATTAGGAGCCGCCGACGCCGTCGCTACTTTGCATATTTTCTCGATTAACTTTGCGCTCCGTCTCTGCGTTCCTCCCCCCACCCTTCCCTCCGCGTCGTTAAAGCTGCCGCGTTGTTGCATATTTTCGCTGGATTAAAGCTATTTGCCCGGTACCTTGTGCTGATTTGTTTCAGCGTTCTGCAACTGTCTCTCCGTTGACTGTGCTCGAGAAAAGTATTTCTAGTCATTTGCATTTATTTACGTTAGTACGGTTAATGCATTTTACAGAAAGACATTTAAAGAGTTACAACTTTTCTTTTAAACAATCAATATTTAATGAATGCTTTAAATATAAGCACAGGTTACTAACTATTACACTCGAATAAATTTACTGACGACAAAAGAATTTCCACTCTCCAAGTCATCCAGTAATTTTTGACACTTCAGATTTAGAGAGAAACAAGTAAAATTTACATAGTAAAAACGCACTTTCCCGAGTATACACCAACACTAATATTTGTTTCCAATAAGTCAAGCATCCAACTTAAAAAGAATTAAAGAAAAGAGGAAATACAACAAATGTACGGAGATCTCTCGAGCCTTTCGAACCAGCGCGCCGAGACCTAGTTCACTGCGCACTTGCGAATCCCATGGAGTTTCGGTGCACTATCGATTAACCTCTCCCTCGCGTTCCCGATGCATCCTCCGTCTCGTTCACTCGCGCGCATGCGAATGCGCCGGCGTAAGCAGCTCGCGCGCGCGCCTGTACACCGGCGCGCACTGATCGTATTACACGGCATTAGGGCGCGCTAAGCCTCGTCGTCGCGTACTACGGACTTACACGGGTCTTACCGCGCTCGCACGACGATGCGCCCAGGCCCCGCGGCCGCGCTCGCTTAAACGCGAAATGTCTGCCGGGTCGGCGACGTGCGACTTCAACTTCTGCGGCCGCCTTAGTCTAGTTTCGCGCAGTATCGATTGTCCCTTCGCGAGAAAGGTGAAAAATATCTTATCGGCGAAAGGGGATGAGGATTTGAGATGATGCGTTGATTGCGTTCGAGTAGAGCTTCGTGCGATTGTTTTTGGTCCAATTTCTTGAAAAAGTGTAGGTGTAGCGGTTTTTGTCATTGAGTATCGCGTTTTATTCTATTCTGTTCTATTCTATGAGTTTTTTTATGGTATTTTCTTTTCATTTTCTTTTACATTATGAATTGCAAAATGTGAGAATTTGTTTATGATCACCTTAGCGATTTTATTTGGACAAAAAATATCATCGTTTTGAAACATAACTTTTGTAATTATTTTTTTAACAATAAAATAAATACTTTACTATAAATTAGCAACCTCATTCATATACAATACTTATCTATACTCATGATCATTTACGAAATTTTATATGATTATCGCATAAAAAGTTTAATAAACCTGCACTACTCAAACATATTTATAAAAACTAAATCAGGGATGACCGAGTTAATCGATCGTTCGCGGCACGGTAAATGGATGAGGAATCGAGTGGGCGAGAATCGAGATGTCATGCAGCGCGTAATCCCCGCGGTGCAAATTTACCTCTGGTCGCCACCGTCACTGGTACTACCTCAAATGCCCGTGGGTCTTGTTGCGCTTTTTGTCTTGAGAGGATTCGTAGCGAAAATTGGATTGACGGTAGCGCGGGGTGCGCAGCGTCAATTGGTAACGGCCGAAGTGTGTCTGTCGTGCCTTCGCCTAGCTTGTATGGTTGCCGGTGAGACGGGGGCTTCCGCGTGATCGGCCACCGCGGAAGCACCGGGAACGACCGATTTACCCGAATTTTACCACAGTTTCTACGAGTCTGTACGCTCGGAACTTAAATATGAATAGTTGTGCCAGTAAGAGAAAATGTTCAGTAAGTCACTAGTAATATGGCTACACCGTTGACTAAGGGATCTACATACGGTGTGCTTGCAAAGGGATTCCGTATTAGTTACCAGATTATTTATATTGACTATTCTTTAATTTTGGTTTTGAGTAAGGTCTTGATTAAGTAAATAGAGTATCCAAAAAAAAAATTGTCAATGTATCAATCTTGAAATTATAATTTATGTTTCACTTGACATGTGAAAAGAGAATAGAAATAGTGTTTCTGAAAAAAGCCTGTGGATAAATCCAGTTGTATCTAACAATAGTATTGTAATTGAATACTTACTTGGGGTGTCATTGTTCTAGGGGGTGGCGTGGTCTAGTTGTCAAGACGCTTGACTGCTAAGCCTATGCTGCCTAAGTGATCGCGAGTTCGATTCCCGCCGAAACCGGAACTTTTTCTGAGGATTTTTTCCGAAGAAGGGGTTTTTGGGAGGGGGTCCCCCTTACCCTCGAGTATGAAAAATCCTTAAAGGGATTTTCGGAGGTGTCACTGACATGCGCAAAAACTAGCCGAGCACTCGGAGTATGGGCATTCCTGATACTCCGAGTGGATGTCCGTCAGATTGTGACAAAAGTGACATTACCGACTATCCCTTAGGTGAGAGGCGATGCTGCAGATATTACTCGCCGGATAAGCGATGAATGTCTGTCTCTGACTCTTATCGGGCACCCTGGCTCAGGTTTTTCCCTCCTCACGGGTTTCCCACAACCACAAGATATGAGGTCGTAGGGTTAGTGATGTGTCCTCCCATCACCCCAAGTAAGGGGGTTAGTGCTGTATCCTCTCCTTACTCCGTAGATAAGCGGCAAATCGAGAAGTATGTAGATAGCGCTGCGCCATATGAGGCTGCGCAAAATCTTCAGGAAAAAAACTGAATACTTGTTTTCGGAGAAATCTTCAATCAATTTTTTTCTTGCACGCCAATCAGTATAATTAAGGGTTGTGCTTAACGTGAGTTTAATATAAATAAGCAATATTCAAATTACATCTTGAATGAGTCACGCTCGATTACGAAACAAATGATAAAAAGAAGTATAAGTATTGTAAGTCAAGCACTAAGCAAACGAAAGAAAGATCGATCTTAAAATTTATGAAAGTCGAAGTAAAACAATAATTGCGTGCAGGTGCGTATAAAGTACACGAGCCGTCGCGATCAGAAGTTACGTATGCTCGAGGTGTGGTGGGGTGCGACTCACGAAGCGGAGGGAAGAGAACGAGAGGGAGGGAAAGAGCGCGAGAAAGGGGGCGTCCATAGCATTATGAATCCATAGACATTGCCGAGCGTGAGTTGGCGCGTGCGCGCTCGCGAGGCTCCACCGCATCCTTAGCACGCGAGCCGCGCGCGCTGCAGAAAAGTCGCGGGAAAAGGCGCCGGAGGTGCAATTAAGATAATTCGCTTTAGTGCCCCCGCGTCGAGAGCCGCCGCGATACGCCGACTTAATAGAGCCGCCGGCTTAGGATACGACGCTCGCGAGATACGGATAATACTCGTTTGCGCCTTAAACCGACGCTTAGCTCGAGATAGCCGGGGACGACGGGCGAGTGATGGTTTTATTGTCGCTCGCTCGTCGGCAACTCTTATCTAGTCCGCGGATCTTTTGGCTCCGAATAAGAAACTGGTTTGCGTTTTTCTCGACGAGGCTGCCGGGATACTTTTCGGTCGCGCGCTTATAAATGTAGTTTATGGCTTTCGATGCATTTTATGGTCTCTCGGAGGTCTTTTTTTTTAACTAAAAATAACGTTTATTGAGGTAGTCATGATTTTAACAATGTTGTAACAGTTTATCAAAACGTTGGACGAAATTTCGAATTCGTCGAATAAACAATAAATTAATTGGTCAGTAAAAAAAGAATTTTTATCAACTGATTGATAAGATATAGAAATATTTGGTGGATTTTTATATTTTTTGTTACATTGCATCTCTAATAACCCCACTTTAACTTTGTTTTAGCAGACAGGCTCTTCTCACGGTGTCGGGTGGTGGCAGTCGACTAAGTAGCAGTGGCGTCGGACCAGGTTCGCCCGACAAGCGACGCTCTTCGAATTCGGGCAACGACCATTTGGACGATGACGATAAGCTACTGGATGTTGTGGGTCCCGACACACCGCACCCTGCACACCACAGGTCGCGCTCCCGCGATCGCGACGATCGGGGGGCGATGAGCGATCGAGGTGACGGTAGCGAATCCTCTGGATCTGAAAGCGGCGGAGGCGGTGGTGGGGGTGGCCTAGGTCACCACGGATCCTCGGACGGGCCACGACCTGACGTCTCGGTCGGGCCCCCACTGCACCCACCCCTCCTACCCTACCTGTACCCACCGGTGCCCGGCCTGTACCCCGGACCTGGTCCTCTCATACCACCCAACCCACTCGGCCTCCACGGCGGTGTCACCCCTGGCATGTTGTTCAACGCGCAACTCGCCTTGGCCGCCTCTCAGCATCCTGCCCTCTTCGCCCACTATCCCCACCCTCTAGCGAGTCCTCTGCACCAGCTAAAGGGCCACCGATTCGCGCCCTACACGCTGCCTTCGCACGCGCCCTCCCACGGTTCAGCCTTTGAGACTGTGACGCCGGGCAGCCGGGGTACTCTGAGCCCGCGGTCGCCGCCGCCCAGGCCACCGACCGGCTCGCCCACCCCCGCCGCTGCCAGTATCGCCGGTCCGGCCAGTGGTGAGCTCAAGTCCATCGAGAACATGGTAAATGGTCTGCAGGACAAACGGGGGTCCAGGACGAGCCCCGGGTTAGCGGGCCATCATCGGACGGAGGCCGAGGCCGCCGGCGGGAGCCCGTGACAAGAGAACTGTCGCCAACGAACGCTGCCCGGGGGCAGCGGCAGGCCTGAGGATACCGCCACGGCGGGAGAGCCGCCCGAGGGGGAGCGCCAGGAGACGGCAAGGCCCGGGACGACGATGAGCCAAGGGCCCGACGGCGGCTCTCGCTCGCTGGACGAGGAGAGCGCCGGCGATGCGCAGCCCGACTCGACGTCAGAGCCTTCGTCGTAGCCGAGGCTCGGCGCGCGGACCTGCCGCCGCTAAACTGGACGCGGCCCAAGCGAATGTTTATTATTAATTTTTTTTAACAAAAGTGCAATTGGATGAACGATCGGACGGGGATCGGCGTGGGGTGGAGAGGAAGACCGCGAGGCGCCGCGGATGGACGACAGCGTGTGTGTACATACAGTGGAGCACAATTTAACACAATTTAACAGTGGACTATTTAAACGAAGAGTTGAGTGCGTGTGGACGCGCAAGTTCTCAGAGAAACTGCCGGACTTTCCCTTTTTCGTCTCGTTTCCTCAGCGCAGCTGACCAACCGGTTTTCCAGAGCTGCTGCACACTTTTTCAAAACATCCGAGATGGGGCAGATTGTTCGTCGTCACCCTCCTTTACTTTACTTTCAAAGTAATCTATAAAAACGAAAGGAAAATCCGCTCGTTCTCGGCAGTTTCTCCGGGATTACGTTTTATTCAGTTTGCCGTGTGATAGCAGTGAGAGTATAAGATGAAATTTGAAAAATTGCGCGAAAGTGAGTCCTTCGCGAGCGCCTAAAAAAAAACACGATTCGCGGACGAGTTATGCGCGTTGTACAGTTCTTTTAACTTGTTTGGATAAACATGAGACAGAAGTCTCGAGAAATTCCTCGATGGAGATCGAAGGGTGCTGCATCGAGCGAAGGACGTTCTAAATCGAGTGCGAGCGAGAAGGAGAATTTTGGAAGGAGACAAAATAGAATCACAAAACGTTTTACCTGCGATTATGTAGATTTTAAGGAAAAAAACTATTACGATAAACGATAATTGCAATATAAACGTATCTCTACTATTTGCAGTCCCTGTACATATGTACCCTAGTGATATTATATTATATCTGAATATAATAAAGATAATGAAAAAAAAAGTAAAAGCCAGCAACTATCCTCTGTATGAATTTAATGAATTTTAATGCTAATGTCGAGTATCAATTTACTACTAGTGTCGTAAAGGAAGGTTAAGGAGAAACAAAAGGAGAGTAGAAGGACCGATGCGCGCATGCGCGGAGTCGTCGAAAACGCGACCGCGTGTCCTCTTTCTGTCTTTCCTTTTTTTTAATCTTTCCTTCGCTCCTTTCTTCGCGAGATTATCGCAACACCTCGGCGACTGACGAAGGAGTGGATCCGACGAAATTTTCGCCGCGTCGCAGACGCTTGGTGGGAGATTTTTAATAAACAAAAAAAAGGAGTTATAAGAGCGCGAGTATA
The DNA here is from genome assembly GCA_035586675.1 of Eurytoma californica. NCBI lineage: Eukaryota > Metazoa > Arthropoda > Insecta > Hymenoptera > Eurytomidae > Eurytoma > Eurytoma californica. The sequence goes on along the minus strand of JAXIUT010000021.1, from coordinate 1,817,549 downwards.
AGAAACTTCGGGGGGACGATTTTTGTGATTCGATTATCTTACAGTAGTTAGGAAGAAAAAGTATCTTCGGAAAATGCGTGACAGGTGGCTCTTAAAAAGGATAAAAATAAAAAACAAAATAAATTGTATAAAGCGTAGAAATTGATGTAGATAATTTTATGGATTGAATGCGCGTGCGTGTGAGATAATAAAAACGGTTTCATTGACCCCGTTACATGTGTGAGTGAAGCGAAAAAACAAATTCGGAAATTTTAATAATTTACACCGAATAGACGAAGGGAAAGGCTTTAATTGCAATCGGATCTCGCTATAGTGTGATTGTACCATTTCGTTAATCGGAGTTTACAACGAGAGCCGCGACTGCGTTTTCGGCTGCTCTCGATCATAAAAACTAGCCACTGATTTTCATCGATACCAGCAGTTAAGCAATTAAACCCTTCATCGACTTAACTTGGAATGATTGCTCGGAATTGCTGGGATTCGAAACCACCTAAGGAGGACGAACGCGCAGCGGAGCGAAGGAACGCGATGGAACCTATATCATTTGTACGACGCGCCAACACTCGCGGAAGAGAAAGAATAAGAGAGAGGGGAGTATAATAAAATGTCTGCGAGCCGTGCGAGAAAGAAAAACCATGTAGTGAACTAGGCTAGTCCGATAGCTGCACCTGTATAATACACGTGTATTATAATAATTATATAAATTATAAGAAGGGGACGGAAGTAGAAGACGCAAGGGAAGGAATAAAGATATTAACCCTACAATGCTGTAGGCTCATTGCAATAATTTTTTCTTTCCTGTCCTCGTATCACTCAAATTTATTTATCATATACATTACGTACTATAAAATTATCTACTTAAAGAACTGTAAAAAAATTAAATTCTATTAATTAAAAGACTTGTAATTGTTGTATTCCCGTCAATGAAAATTCTACTTCATTTTAAGATACGTTAATTTATATGAACGTATTTTTCGCAAAATTTTATCAACAAACTGCGTTTGTTAAATAAGTAATTCTGGCATTGCAGGGTTAAACGATGCTCTTCGAAGCGAGTCTACGATTATTTTGAAGAATGGCAAAATATGACGATTCGTATTTGGAGACTTCCTTCACACCTGTGTAAATTCGTTAATAAATAGAACGCGCAAAGCTCGGGTCTTAACGATAATTACGAGTGAAAGTGGAAAACTGTGGGTGCAGCTTGTCGAACGCCTCATGAAATCGTGTCTCTGTTCTGTACCTCGTTTGTGCATTGCAATTTTAAACGTCGCCAAAATCGTAAGCGTAGTTGTGTTCCTTCTTTTTAGGAAGACGCTATTTTCACGGTCAAAAGTGATCTAAAAATTGTCAATTCATCGGGATGCAAAAAAAAAGTATCGGTTAAGAAAAAAAGTATATAAAAAGCGCTCCCGTTACGTTGTGATTTGACGATTTTTTAGTCGTATTTGGTTGACGTTTACATTTGCAATTATGAAACTTTTGCAAATTCGAAGTCTCTCATCCGCGGTACATTATTGTCGCATATTGTACAAAGAGCGTATGACTGGCTCGGGCGAATCGAAAACAAGCAATAAAAAATAACGAAAAAAAAAGCTCCGATTAATCGCACGTTTCCACCGATTTTTTCCTGTGAATTTTTCCCTTTTTAAAGAAACAAAAAATCGTATTCCTATCGCTTGTATTGTATATTGTACACTTTTAGTCCCCGACCCTCCGAAAGATCCACACGATTAAAAATTATATATTAATTTAAAAATAAACAGCATGGTCTTCTTATTCATTACCCTCTCAAAACTAATATTTAACAGTATACAAATTTTTTTTTTATATTACATATTTAAATTATGTATATATTTATGATGTGTACATATTATTTTTTATATTATTATTTTTTTATTTTTAACTTTTTAAAATCATCTGATGGTAGCTTCTAGCGGTAATTATTTTTTTTTAAGTGTCAAGATTATTAAAAGTAATATAAATTTAAATAATATCTCGAGTTAATAAGGTAAGTAATTGTAATTTTTTATTTAGTTCCTGACAATTTCTAATCTTGAAAGAGTTGCATAAAAGACAATATTATTCTTACAAAACGATTATTTTCTTTTTTCTGTAAATAATTCATGTTAATATAAATTTACTTTGACTTAGCTTATCGAAATCAGATCGAATCGTACCTAAGCAGGAAAAAAGTAGGAAAATCGCATTTAATTCATTACCATTTGAAAAACGAACAAGAAACACCAGCTTGGCGTAAATTAAAATCGCGTCAAATGAATTATGCCTTAAGGAGCGAATAAATTTCTCACCAGGCCGCCGACAATTACAACAAAACAAGATTGCTCGCGCGCCCGCGGCTCGACATCAAACGCCGGCGCGTCCTCTCTCCCGCTTCCCTCATCCATATTTACGAAATAATCGTCCCGCCGGCGCTTTTTGCGCCAAGCTCGCGCGCGTGCGCCCCTCCGCTTAATCGTTGCCTTGTCGATGATCGCGCTCGAATCGCGGTAATAAAAAAAAATAATATCGGAAAAATCGCGCTGAAACCAGCGCGCGAGGCGCTGAAACACCGGCTCCGCCTTCCTCTAATTCCTCTCGTTCCCTCTCCCTCGTTCCTTTTTTTCGTCGCCGCAGCCGCCTTTGTGCGCGGCGCGCGCGCGCCTTTATGTACGCGAAATATTTTAATTGCCCAGCGCACGAATGCCCCGCGCAGGCGAGTGAGAACGAGGCGGCTAATTTGATTCTAAGCGGCCGCGGCGCGAGGTACACCGGTAGAGGGGAAGGAGGCGGAGGTCGCCGAAGGCTCGCGCGCGATTGCGCGACGGCTACGCGGCCTCCGCGCTCACCTAATTGCAGGAAGACTCGGTCGGGCTCCCCGCCGCGAAACAATTAATGATAATGGGTAATTAGCCGCGCGGATAGACGGTATGCGTGTACGCGAAAGCGCGCCTCGCTCGTTCCTCTTTTTTTCCTCTCTGCTCGCTTGCTAATTACTCCGCGTGTTACGTCTTACGCACGTTGGTGTTTTAGAACCTCATGTTTTGGGCGAAATCAAACTGAAAATTCTGAATTTTTATAATTTTTTTAAATAAATCGCATCTACAGTGTATATTCCATATTAATGTCAGTATTGATTCAATTAGAATTACTCAGAATTTTTACTTAATCACATATATATATATATATATATCTCTACCTGTTGTAATCTCGTCTCATATTAGCCTGATTCATGTTCACTAATCTCAGTAAAAAGTTAAACAAACATCGTCTGTAATGCCGAAAGCCGACGTACTACCGAGACTGTCAAAAAAAGGGCAGCACGCGTTCAATCATCTAATTTTCCCACCGTGCTACCGCAACGTCCGCAACGTCCGCAACGACAATGTGCGAAACGCGAACAAAAGGGAGCAAGAAAGGAGAGGAAAGACGGACGAAGGAAAAAAAGGAGCGATGGAACATAATCCTTGATCCTTTCTCGCTCTCTCTTTCGTCGCCTCCCGAAATCGCCCAACTGCATTTCTTATTCCCTTTGTCGGTTCACTCGCCTTTCTTTCTCTCTCTATCGCCTCTTCTTGTACACACGATTGCGCATTCCCTCATTGGGATCCCAATGCGCCAGTTGTCGAGCTTGCGCTTGTAATTGAACCCGAGGTCGAAGGTTTCTTGCTTTGTCGGTGCCTTTGCTCGAAGTGTGGTGGTCAAAAACTGGATAAATGTAGTGAACGCGATTGACGAAAGTAAATAAAAAATGCGAATGATAATTTTAATTAATGCTAAATAAATTTCATTAAGATTCTACAGAAGCAATTCATCCTTTAGCGCACGTACTGCTTGTAGAAAGACGAACTCGCACGGGCCTAAATAAATTAAAGGCCCCCGGCGATGTTGGATTTATGCTTGGAGGGGCTCGCGGGCGCGCTCACGTGACATCTGAAGTAATATTTTATCGCTCCGATGAGTTTGCGCGTTCGGCGTAATCGCCGTCTTCGTAATGCCCTCCAAGATGCGAGTAGGCATCTTTTTTTATAATAATTGTTTTTAAGCGCAAGTCTTTTATTTCCATTACATGCCTACTGAATTTTTTCCAAATTCTTCAAAGTTTTTATCGTTTTTCAAGTCACTGGAAAATTGCCTACTCATCTTTCAATACTTGCATACTTTTTGAGAAATTTTGAAATTCTAATTTTAAAGCAATACATCAATTCGCGTCACGGAATCATTTACATCAGGAGATTTTCTAACCAAATATTATCGAGCAGAAAATCGTAAAAGAAACGACGTATCACTTATTTATTTTCATGCTTATTATGATACGATAAATCAAATAACCAAGTCATTTATTACGATTTAATGTACTACCTTCTTCTGACGTAACAGATTGTAATTAAACTTTTCACTGACACACTAAAGCTATAGTTTGGGAAATTACGAGAAATTACGTTGAGATATATTTACATATAATTGAAAGCCAACCAAAATTAGAAAATCTCGCTCAAAGAATAAGAAAGTAGAATCTGCTTGATAAAATGTAAGGTTAGCCTCGCAGAAATTAACGTTTAGCACGAGAAGGAAGTTCTTCAGCCAGATTTAAAAATCAATGGGCCATTGTTATCCAAAAGTAAACTGGGAAAAGACGAGTCCTTTCCGTGAGCTAGGCAATTAACTCGTAAAATAAGTTACTTGAGTCACTTCAACATTCAAGATATTAATGTTCCTTATAAGATACGAAAAGGTTCATCAATAATACTAAATTTTTTTTCTCTATAAATAAACTGTGGTTCTAAATTAATATTTAAGTAAAATTGATTCTCACTTGACCTTACAGTTCTCTTAAATAAAAAACCGCTGGTATAAATACAGAAAAAATGAAATTTATTTTCTCGTTTTATAGTTTTAATATGAAAAGAATAGGTGGTATTTACAAAATATTAAAATCACACCTGAGTCGATCATCTCACTATAATCAAAAAAAGAACCAGTTCCTCCAAAGCAATGAAACAAACGATGAGGTGTAAAACTACTCATATCGAAGTTCTGAGTCACGTCGGCGCCTTTTTATAAAACCAGAAATATCCGTAATATGGCAAGATAATCCGAGCGCTGAAACAAATAAAGAGAGAGAAAATGAAGAAAAAGCAGAAAAGTACTAATTTAAAAACTAAAAAAAATCTCGAAATCGAAAAGAGAATATCTGCGCTGGCCGATTGCACGCATTTAAAATACGAGCGCTTGTACGCGTTCGAGGAAAAAAAGACCGGGTCCGATCAAAGTAGTTTCTACGCCGCGTAGCCTCGATCGACGCGAAGCAGTCTCCGAAAGAGCGAATCAGAAACAGAGAAAGAGAGAGAGAGAGAGAGAGAGAGAGAGCAAAATTGCTTTTATGACGTCGATAAATTTCGAGGCGGCGGTATCGCGCGAGAAGCCGCTGAGGCCGCGCGGATTCATCATAACCGCGCACATTAGCGCGCCGACGTGCGTGCCGACGGCGGGGCCGGCATAAAATTCAAATTAACAGATTTCATTTTCATTTTCACACTGCGAATAAAAGGCGGACCGACGAGCGTCGCGCCGGAATTTCGCTGTGTCGATTATTGTCTCGTAAAAAGATAATCGCGGGTCCCGTCGACTTTTCATAAATTTTGGATTTTTGTTCGTTCGCCCGAACCGATGGGTATATAAGAGCCGATGAGTCGAGTTGAAGTGGTTACGGCGAGTGGATTGGGAATTTTATTCGTTGCGGTGATGTACGTTTTCTCGGGACACGACCGCCACACACGTTGACGAGCCTTTCGTTGTAATAATTTCAATTAATGACGAGATTTTTCAATAAAATTTTATAGTTTCGACAATTTAGTAGGAATTTTTAGACATTTCTACCGGAATGCTGATGATTTACTACTGAAGAAATATAAAGTTCGACACATACTTTCTTATATATTTTCTTTATTAATTAGCTTATTATTTTAATTTTTAATAATTACATTCCAATAGGTAGATGCAAAAAGATAATTATTTTTTATCAATTGAATTATATGTTTTTGTTTTCTAGTCCTCTTACAAATATATAAATTTTATCAAATGTAAACAAAGTATATCATGTTCAATTTTTTTAATTAGTCATTTTTGTGTCACCCATAAGCTTTATTAGAAAATCTGAAATACCAGTTCCATAAATTTATATTGGTTTTCCAAATGTCCTTAACGACTGAAAGAAGTGACTCACAGGTATCATACTAGACCAGCCATAAAAAAAGATTCAAGTTTACAGAGTGCGGACGGTGTGAAATCGAAAACAAGGTGCGTCACATATCGTGAAGCGCGTAAAAAAACGTGAGTAAAGTCGGAGAAAGGCGCGAAAGAAGCAAAAGGATTTAGCAGTTTCGAAGGTGCGCGCGGCTTCCTGTGGGCAGAAATTTCAGGTTTGCGGGACGGAAGGTGGTAATGATAGGCGGCCGAACGAGGGAGAAGGACGGAGAAGCGCGTAATGATACACGCGCAAGTGTGCACCGCGCGACGTCTTTTATTCGAGCGTCGCGCTGCTGTTCCGGTGATCGCTCACGCTTTTTTTTCAAAGCGTAATTTTTATCGTCGCTTTTAGTTACAGGTTGCTCCGCTTAGTTATATGTGTCTCGAATTTTTTTTCTAACGCTCTCATTCGCTCCTGTGGTTTCCGTTCGTTTCTTCGTTCGTGCTGGTTGCGAAAAGTATCCGCAATGAACGTGTGAACTTTGAGTTGCATAGCTCCGATTGAAGTGAGAAAATTGTGTTTCATTCGTGTACACAATTTGACGACTTACCAAATAATTTTACATTTTATTTTTATAATATATAAGATAAGAAAACTGCATAGTAAATCGGTTGGTATCGTTTTAAAAGAATTCTATGCTTGCGATTGTCACCTCTGTCTTTGAAGTTTTACATTTGTTCCAAATATCTTAAAAAATAACGTTTCATATTTTTAGATTTGTAAAATTTTTTATTAAAATATAAATTTTCAAAATCTTGAGTGAAATATACTTTTTTTTTGTAAGCTTGTAAATGTGTATTGCAATATGTAAACAGGCAGTGGTTGGGTGCTAATAACGCACGTCGGTCCGTCCGCAGTTCGCGAAGAGGAAGGATGTCGCGCGCATGAGCGACGCGCGTGCTTATTTGTCACCGTCGTCGCGGTCGACCGGCCTCGCGCGAACTCAGCCCGAGTGGGATCAATTACGCGAGCCGCGCGCCTCGTTTTCATGGTAGCCGACGAGCGAGAGCCGGTTGGCTCACTTCGAGCGGGACAAATCGCGCCCCACCGCCAATTGGCGTACTCGCTTGATTGTACCTGCGTTTTCTACGGGTATCAAAAAATTTAAATGTTTTATAACTGCTTTTTTTCAATGTATTATTTTTCGTTCGGTTTAAAATTTTTTTAAATTTAAATCTGTCTCGATCTCTTTCTTTTTTATGCAAGTTTTGTGATGTTATCTCTGAAATGAAATAAACATAAAAGAAGTTTACACTAATGAAATTTTTCTTTTTCAACATTCCAGCACTCGGACGTGGCCGTGTCTCGGGTGTTGACCGAATCGGACTAACTATGCGAAGCGCCTGGAAGAGCCCTCGTCTCTCGACCCTCGTTGAGTTTCTCCTTGACCGATTCATCGCTAGAATTGCGAGTCTCGTTGCATTCGGCAAGGTAAGTCAAATTAAACAAATTAGATTAGAGGCAGTGAGCGCGCGTCCCCCTAACCCCCTCCCCTTTACCCCTCCCTCCTCTGGACTAACCGTCGTCGCGTCGCCGTTGGACTTTGATCGTTTGGCCGTGATGCGACGCGCCACCGGATCGCCGGCATCCATCTCCGACGAGATCGCGATTTCTTGAGTCTTCGCCCAAGCTGACCCCTTTCCCTCTCCATCCCACCCTCGCTTTTTTCGTCAATGCGCCTGGGCTCACCGCCGCATTTGCGATCTTTACTCTCATTCGGCGCGACGTGGGCGAAAATATGAAGAATGTTGGAATTAATTACGAATCTGGTACAGTGCGGCGATTTAATTGAGCTAATGGAAGGTGATCAATAAAAAATTTTATATATTTAATTGAATTTGATTTTTAAAACTTTGTAAGGTTCCTTGGTGCTTGGTGCGATGCAAACCATAAAAGCGATGGAATGATTCCCCCACCGCTGCCATGAGCCTTATCCAAATGGACTAATAGATTGTCAAGTTAAATATGCATCTTTTTTTAGAATCTCTATTCTTAATCAATCTTAACCCTGAGTAATTCACTTTGCATTATTCTTACTTCCTTTACATTGTAATTGCAATTGTCAATTGCATTGATTAATTATTTATAAATTCAAGAAATTTTTTTGTAGTTAAAGATCCCTTTCAATTCAGATTTCCAGAAGATAGAGCAATTAAAACCGACACCTTAGAATTGAAAGCAAAAAGCCAACCGTTCAGTCAGCCAAGTGACAATTTCCATTCCATCATCGTCCCACCTTCGCTTTTGAGCCCCCATCTTCCAGATTCCCTCGATTCCGGTAGTTGTCCGGTCAACCTTCGGCTGTAAGAGACGCGTAGCCCAGCAACGGACGCCTCGCGGGCAAAAGAGTGGACGGGAGGGAACCTCTCGCGCGTGTCCGCGGCGGAACTAAAAAATGGTGAAAAATGCGGAGTTCTCGCCGCGGCGGCGACAAAGGGCCGCGCAAGTATAAATCTCCGGCTTCCACGGTGCAGGTAGCCGGCGACGTCTTCCCCGCTTCTCTTGTCGCGCGCGCTTCGCGGCTCTCTCATTTACACTCTCGCATGCGGCCGGCACGATTTACTGGTCTCCGAACACAATGCCCACGACGCTTTCCTACCCATCACGACATAAACAAACGTATAAATCCGTCCCCTCGGACTCATCTTTACGACGGCGTCCGCGAGAGAGCGCGACCTTGCACCCGGGACGTGTCATTTTCCTGCGGATTTAAATCGTTGCAAGTAGTAACAGTTCGTTATGGTAGGGCGAATTTAAATATTTTTGCTCTTGTAGTTTAAAATACTGACATAGTGCTAAGAAATTAATTTACTTAAAAACTTAATGTTTTTTTAAATTTCAGCTATATATTTTTCAGAAGGTTTAAGTTCCAAGATCTTCATCAAGCGACATCCGATCAAAATCTGAAATTCACATAAAAAGTAAAATATTATGTTTATAATACAGTATACGAATGAATCTATTTTAAGGTTTTTGTAATCAAAGAATAATTGACAAATAAAAACTACCTACAACAAGAAAAAGACAAAAATTATTTGAACCTAAGAGACCACCGAGGGCAGTACAGCTTATCAATGTCCGCAATTAAGTGCCCCGGCGGCTCGCGGCAGTCCCCTTTACCTCGCCTTCATAAAATCCAACCCGTTCTATCCAGAAATATCGGCGCGCGGGAAAAGCCTCTAATGAATTAGCCCATCGACGCGCTCGCAAAGAAACTCCCAGAACCAGCAGAATGAGAGAAAAAAAGGTACAGCGGGGGGACGTCGACGCGCGCACAAAGCGCGGCCCCGCGAAGTACTAAAAGGCGCGAGCGTCGTATTTCGCGCCGGCGCTATTCCGGCCTCTTAATCGCGCGCGAGCGGCCATATTAATGTCCGGCCCTCTTTCTCTCTCTCAGCGTCGGTGCCTACAAACGAGCCGACAAACGCTGTAAGGGGCCGCCTTCGTCTTCTCTCTCCGGCGCTGCCTCTCTCCTCTGCATAATCGTGATTTCGCATTTTCTCGTCTATAGACCGCCGCGCGAGGATGCCTCCTCCATCTGCCTACCTCTTTCTTCCTTTTGCCTCGGCTTCGCTCCTTCTCTCCGTCCCTCTCTCTCGCGCGCGCGCGCTCGCTCGACGAGTCCGGACTATGGGCGGCAATACGCGGACGAGAAGAAAGGGGTGTGCGGGGAAAACGCTGGTTAATAAGGAAAGATGATTAATTTATTGAAGGATTGTCGGATTTTTCTGTAACGAGACGCGTTATTTTTGATAAGCCAGTGTAGCGTAGGGTGGTGGTTATGTTTAGTGCCTTTTAAAGAGTTAATTGAAAATTCAGCAGAAACGAGTAAATATTTTGCGCTTACATTGTATGAAATGTAAATAAAACTATCACTTTCAATCTTACTGGTTTCTTCTACAATTCTTTTCATACGTAATAAAATTTACGTTGGATCATTTATTTAATAGACATTAGTTTCACTGCATGAAAGCCTACCGTTTTCTTTTATCTAAAAAGTTAATCATTTCCTATTTCGCTTACGCGAAAGGATCGTATCCCTTATCTGCAATAATAAAGTATCTTTTTACTAATCATTTTAATAATTTGCGTTACTTATCTACAATGATAATCTGTGCGTGAAATGGGGATACTTTATGCTTCCGCCGAAAAATTACTCGTGCCTTTCAAAACTTTTTATCAATCGTTTTTCAGCGGGCACTTCAGTAGCCGTCGAGCTTTTACTCGATGCCGTTTTTACGATTCGCATGAATATCGTGCGAAAAATTCACATTAAATTAACATTGAGCATCGCCGTCTCAAATTAAATATCAGTCGAGCTCGCGCTTCGCGTATAGCATTATAAAACGCGCGTAACTGGCGCACCTAAAAGCCCGCGTTTAAAAGTTCTACATCGCTCTTAAGAAATTTTTACAAACCATTTTCCTCAGCGGTACGATTGATCTTTGCATACGTAGAAAATTATTTTCACAATAATCGTTTAAACTTCCTTCTCCTCGCACACCAAGAAATCAATTCGGGATTAAATATGTTTCGGAATAGATTTTAAAACTCGTTAATTATTCCTCTATCTTTTTTTCCATTAATTAACAATTTTAATGGAATTTTGTTGTGATAATCAAATCAACGTAAAAATAGAAAATGTAATAATTCATACGGCCGTGCTTTAAATCGAGAAGACAATCGGCGATAAAAAAAATTGAGCGTTATATGTCGCCCGTCCAATTCCTGCAATAAAATCTAATCGCTCCTTCCATCTCTCAATTCGCAGGCTGCCGCATCCGCGCGCACGTCCTCGCGGCGAACTTGCTCACGCACTCGGCGCGTTTTATTCGCGCCGCGTCGCCTGATTTGCGATCAATTTGCCCTGATTTACAATCGGCCTCGAGCCATCTTCGCCGGGAGATATAGGGAGATCGCCGATCGCCGCTGCCCTTCGCTGCGACGACTCCGCACCGTGCATTCCTCACTCTCCGCTGCCCCCCTCTCTTCTTTCACTTCGCCGACCGTTGTCTCACAATGCACTAAGGAGTGGAATTCTGTGCTCCTGGAAATTTCGCCTCTACTACTTAGAAATTATTTTTAAAGCCGAGAACTTATTACTGCAGTATGTCGTTAATGTGAAAATTTTCGAGACAATTGGTTTATCCATAAGAGACCCTCAAATTTCTTCCCTCATTTTTTAATTACACCGCTATCTAAATCTACGACTACTTCGACTCCATCGTAAAGCACAATGAAGCTCATTCATAACCGTTGCTTTAATCAAACAAACTTTTTAACAAACCAGTACCTCTTTCATCCTATTAAAAAGAGAAAAAAGGAGCCACCTCGAAATCCACCGTCCGAGCGGAGCTAATGAGAAACTCCGCAGCCGTACAGGTAGAGGGGGGAGGGGTTCGATCGGGGCCCGAGAGGCGCGCGAGGAGTCGGTCGTGTGTAACGGGCGGCGGCGCCAGGTCGCGGCACAAAGGAGCGACGGCGCGCGGCGTGGTAGCCGCGGGACCGGGCCCGCGATACGGGTGGTTATTTGTCGGCGCCGATGTTGGTTTTTCGGGGCCGCGCCTGCTTGCGTGCGTGCCTCGCGGCCGCGACGACCCCCTGCGGTGGCGAACCCGCCGGCGTGCCGCCTGAGGCCCGTTCTCCCCCCCTCCCGCCATCACTACCCCGTCGATCTTCCTGCGGAGAATTCAGACTTCTGGTGGGATAGACTTTACATGTCGGTTTCTTTTTTTATCAATAGATTGTGCAATTATTTTTGTTTATAAACGAAATAGTTTATTTTAAACTGATTTTACAATCAGAAATTCTTTCTTTATATTATTCACAGTTGCCTTTAATTTAAGTGCAGCTCCTAAAAAAAAGTTTCAAAGAAAGCCACGGCGAAGAAGAGTGAATAAAAAAGAAGAAGCGCGTAAAGTCGGCGAATGACCGAAAAAAATGAAAGGAATTCACGATCGGCCGACGACGCCGCCGAGACGTCCAAGCGGAGCCACGCGTATACGTGTGTGCGTGTGCGCATACGGGAATTCGACTCGCGTCTAGTTTTATAAGCGTGTCCGTGGTCATATGTCAAAGCCATAATTATGATCGCGCGCCACGATCGGGAGGTACGGCCGGCCGCTCGAGGCCGCAGTCTGATTTCGGGCCCCTCCGCGCCCCGAAAGCGCCCGCTTTCATGTCCCTTTCCTCACTCGTCGCTCGCTCCTTTTTTTCACGGCGACTCCGCGCCGATACGCGTCGATGCTCTTCAGACGTGGACGCGCCGAATTCGCCGCCCCCTTTAGCGCCTCGCGGCTGTTCCGCTAAGAATTTGCTTATGTGCTTGTAGATTTTTTGAATTTCGGAGTGCAGGCAATTGTTTGGTATACTTTTCTGTTAAAAAAAACTATGGTTCGTCTGTTACATGGTGTGAATTATTATATACTTTGGAAAATCATACTTTCTGAAATTTGTAGAAATGAAAACCGCTTACCAGAATGATCAACGGCAGCATGATACCGACAATTGCTATCATAGATCACGGGAAAGATGAAAGCAAAGGTTATTAATAATTAGTTGCAATGAATCATCAAAATATATCAATAGCGAAATAAATGTAATTAAAACTTTTAAAGAATTTTAATGTCGATTAAAAAAAGGAAATTATTTAAACATTTTATGAAAAAAAAAAATAAAAATATTTGATTTGAAAACATTTTGCCATATCTGTAATACATTGCTGCCATCATTTTTAAAATTCACATTAAATTTCTCAAATACAAATGTCTTCAACTTATATCACAACAATTTATAAAATTACAAAATTCTTCATGATTACCGCGATATTAACAAAAATCCTTAATCATACCATAATATTCTAGAGAATTTGTTAAATACCCCACTTACAAATCACGCATCGCGCCGTCAACGAAAATATTTCGAAAGCCCAGTCCCATAAGTAACAACTAATTATCTCCTTGAAAACAAGCTTTCACACAAATGATAAATAGCTCCATTACCTACAACATCGCCGAGTGGAAAAAAAGGAAGCCGGACCATTTATGTACATCTCGATGCGCTCTCGATCTGCATAATCGTCGGAACCTCCGATTTTATAAGCCTCCTCATCGGAGGTTTAAAAAAAAAAGAAGCGTATTCGCTTTAAGGAGGCGTCATTAGCGCGGCAATTTCGATAAATTTTTCACGTCGCCCGGCGACGCAGGAAATCGCCGCCCACGTGGCGCAACGGCGAATCACGAGCGCGTGGGTGCGAGAATTATTTACGTGAGGAGGTCACATTTGCCGCCCCGATAATTGGGAGGCCCGACGCTCGATCCCTTTTTTTTCGCCCGAATGAGGCTGCATGGGGTCTACTGGATAGACGGACGGCGGTGGATCAAAATTTAAGTGAGACTGACGAAAATGGCTGACGAACAAGATCATGTTGATTTCAAAATTCTCGTTTATTTCGATGGTGATTTAGAACGAAAATTAGTTAGTTGCGGGAACTATCGTTAAGTCTTGGGATTGAGTTATTATCGATTATTCCGTTTTAGGTGTTTATTCAGGGACATTCGCATAAATCAGATAACGTTCGAAAATGAAGTAGGTAAAAGTACACACATAAAACTAAATTATAAAAATATATAAACCTTAAAAGTAGAGATAAAATTTTAATACCTAATTAAAAATCACAAGTATAATTTTTAATATTCTTCGTTTCTTGGCGTAATCCGTTCACTTAAAGATACTTCCGAAAAAGTGCCTACCTAATTTAATTAAAAAAAAACAAGTTTTATACCGGTGAGATTTTACGTACCCGAATGGAAAATCAATTTCACGATAAATTTAATGCATACATCATATCGACAGTCGAGTGGATTCCATTCGTCTCGCAGTCAAAAAAACGTAAGCGTCACACGGCGATTTTAGATCTATTCACCTGGCCTAGCGTCACCCCCCCCCTTTCTTTCTCCGTCTCTCTCTTACTCATCCGTTTAATATTCAGATCGGCTTATCGATCCATAAATCGCGGGGCCCCTCAAAGGTCGCGAGGTGTGAACGTATTTTAAAGATCTTTCCCAAAAGCTAGTCTCCTAATTTATACGAGCCAGCGACGCAGTGTTCGCCGAATCGTTGAATTAATTTCCGCGCATGGAGCAAGCGACGAGCGATATTTCTTTTTGTTTCAGACGGAAAAACGCCGCAGCGATGACAGCGGTACCGCGTTTTTATGCGCGTTGTCGATCATTAACTCATATTTTTTCATTTGCATATTCAAAAGGACGTACCAGCTCTGGCAATTCTCGTTGTTACGGCAAGGTTATGATTACCTGGTTTTGATCGTTAAAAAATAGTGTTTGAGTTTAAGTTCGATTCAGAATATTAGTATGCAGAGATTATTTATCACAATCTTAACTTAAGTAAGTTAATTAGAAAGATATATTCAATCGATATTTTCAATGATTGCATAATTTTTTTTAAATTAATTAAATGTTGGAACACATGTATTTTTCTCCAAATGTTTAACCACTCAAGTCTTAAGGAGGCTTATATTGGGAGTTAGTTAACCAATCGTCTTCTAGCGAAGAGTCCTTATCGATCACATTTAAACAGTATATTATGTAAATTGCACCAAAGGTATAGATCTTAACAAAATTGTATGGATCGAAAGAGGAAACAACTGATGGTAACCTTGGATTCAATTTTTAAAGACATTTGAAGATTAACTTATGTTTTTTAAATAAATATTCAAAGCGAAAAATTCTCAATGGGTCCCTTTTGAACCCTAACTTATTAATTTTCAGAATCATCTATACCTTGTAGACGTAATTTGCGTTCATCACCTAAATGGCACACCCGGTACAGGTATCGGAATCCACCTGGCGGTAAATGTACCAGTTAAAATATTACAAGCTCCATCAAAGCTTAAGCGAATTTTAATTCAAATAAATTTCTTAAAATAATCGTACATTATTCACATTGATTATAAACTTTGGTCAGTGTATTCATCTTTTATATCAATGATACTTGAAGTTTACAAGATCTAATAAAAAAGCTACTTGC
Source organism: Eurytoma californica (assembly GCA_035586675.1). Taxonomy (NCBI): domain Eukaryota; kingdom Metazoa; phylum Arthropoda; class Insecta; order Hymenoptera; family Eurytomidae; genus Eurytoma; species Eurytoma californica. The sequence continues at coordinate 1,802,251 of JAXIUT010000021.1, read as the reverse complement.
AGTTTCGACTTCATCTTCAACTTCTTCTTTTAATTCTCCCAATTATCATCATTTATGTTATTGGACACGTAAGCAGAGCGTGCTACAGCCGTTTATCCGAATCAAAGAAACGAATTGACTAAACGGTTGTCGACAATAAAAGAATCACACAAACGACTGTACCGGATAATCGAAGCAGTCAAAACTACGAAAAAAAATTTTAGAAACGAAAGCGGGCCATCAGTCATGGGCGCAACAGCCTTTTCTCACGCGGGGCAGTTATAATAAGCCCGAAACCAGCGCCGTTAAAGGCGAGAGCTATTAAGCATTAAAATATGGAAGAGAGGAGGCCGCGACATAAGAGAGACGCGTCCGTAACGTCTTTTAATCACGAAAAGAGCGGGGCGTTCCTCTTTCTCTCTTTCTCTCTCTCCCTCTCTCCGACTCTCCGCATTTCGGCAAATTAAGTAAATCAATAAATAACGAGGATGCGAAGAGCGGCTCATTCCGGCCCTAGGCGGCACCTGCGGCCTTTCTCAGACCTCTGGCGCCGAGTTACAGATGTCCGCCGAGGAGTCGTCTTCTTTTCCCCCCTCTCACCTTCCTTATACCTTCTGCCTAGTTCTCGATTTTGCTGTCCTCTGGATTGTCTTTTTTGCATTACTCGTACTTCGAGTCTATGTGTTCGTTTCACAGTTTTGGGTATAGGTGATTGAGATAAAGTTTAAGTCAGTTAAAAAATAATTTTTTGCTCTCAATCTGCAGCTTTACGAAGCTCTTAAAAATAACATTATTCTGATTGTTATAAATTAAAAATCTAATGTAAACACTTTTTTGCTCTTAAATAAAACTGTTTTAAGCTTGTATTATATTCGTAATATCAAAATAAATGTAATTCGTAAATCAAAACTTTGGAACACTACAATTTCATAAATCTTCAATTTAGCCCTTCCGCGCATGAAAAATGAAAAACCACATTAGCTTTGAAGCAATTAACTCGCGTATAAATGGGAATAATAAATGCAAATGACTCTTGATTACACAAGCTGTCAGTCTTTAGGCCGGCTCTGGACGTTCATTAAAAAGCAGAACACTCCTATCACAAGTCAACCTCCCTTATCTAGAGGCAATAAAGTCCCGAAAGAAGGTATCAATAACGCGCCAAGGCAAACGGGGTGCTGATCAGCGCTGTTATTGTCGCACCCGTGTACCGGCGAGTCCGAAAAAAGCGATTTATCGCGGCGAAGAAGTAGGAGGTAGGGGAGAGGCGCAGTCACGGAGATTAGTGCCGGTCCTCAAAAAGCCGAAAACCAATACGCATTACGCGTTGGGGCTACCGCTCAGGGGCCCGAATCTGATAGCGTCGGAGATCCGGTGGCAGGTCGGCCGGGCCCGGCCGCCAGATAAGCCTGGGCCGGGAAATAAAGTTAAGAGCCATTTGTATCGGTTAGCGGCACCTGCGACTCGCCCGGCTCCGATCGAGCAGGCCTCCTGCCTGCCTGCCCCGGGAGATTCATTATACCGGGCTGCCGCGGCTTGTTTGGCCGGCTTTCATTCTCTTGAGTGTTTTCCCTTATTTCTTTCGTCGGAGATTTTTTCTCGAGATCGTGATGTTGATTTATTGCGGGGTTGGTACCGGAGGGTCGATGGCTGGAAAATTCTTTTGAGCATATTTGTGAATTTTTTCTTTTTTTATGTTGGTAGTCGTTTGTTCGGGTTGATCTGGTGACTTACTTTGACGTGATTATTCACTCGTTAAACATTTTATGACTTTTGCTTATCTTAAATACTTTATGATTTCGGAATCGAGTTTCGAAAGTTATCGTTAACTTAGATATTGATTTTTTAAAGATTTCTCCGATCGTGAGAACCTGTAATGTGTGCAAAGAAATGCGCAACGTACTTTTATACTAATTATACTAATGGAAAGTTTATAATTTTTTTTTCTGTTTGACAATATGCACAACCGTGTACTTCAGTGAAAATCAGTTATTGGACTCTTCCTTCAGGTCGAAGGTTGCGATTGGTTCGGAATACGACGCTACTTAGAATCCACATGGTGAAGGATACCTTGAACACGCGCACAGATTTCTCCGCTGCACCACGACGTTCACGTCTCAATCTGCCGTGTGCTCCTTGCCGCCGGCACCTGATCACCCGACGTTCGCTTGAAGCCATTCCGACATGTTAAGAACTTTGATCCTTCTTTTACTCTATTTGGCATTTTTCACACCATTCACTTTATATTACAAAATAACATTTCAAACATAAATATAAATAAACGAAAATTCAATTATAAAAAATGAATAATCTGTCGCTTTAATTCTTCATCTTTAGATGGATATAACAAAATGTACGAAGAAACAAAGATTTCCAAATACGATAACCAGCGACTGGAATTAAGTCAGTCTCATAACTCGACGCGATTTATTTAGCTTGCACTCAGCCTTGTCATGCTTGCTGAGCGGATTTTAAAGAGCGCAAGAAGTATCGCCGCGCAGCGTTAATTTGGCGCGAGCAAGAGTCGGGCCTCCTTAAAGAGAGATTTGTTCGCGAGAACGTGACCGCCGGGTTTGATCGTCGCCCTCGCCAGTCCGTAATTTTTCAGAGCGAAAAAGCGGTCGCAGCACACGCGGCCCGGGAATAAAAGCGCGCTCGAGATCGTCTCAATCTTCTGGTGCTCGCGCGCGGAGCTCGAGCCTCGTAAATCGAGCGAGGCTTCGACTTTAGCGCGTCCCCCGCCGCTGCTGCTGCTTCTTCAAGTAGTTTCTTGCGGAGATGCGAGCAGGTGTTGGAGAAATAGCAGCCACTCGAATGTTTGTTGTAACTTATAAATCAAACGCTTAGCTGAATCACGTGTATTTTAAAGTTTGTAAAATATGCTGTTCTTTTTTATACTCGTGTTATTTATAGATTGCTGTTACGATTGATTCAAGGTGTTTGTTAGCATTAAAAAAGAGATATTCATGCAGTGATAACAATTTTTTTATTCGTGAAATAGTA
>JAXIUT010000021.1:1784149-1799169 GCA_035586675.1 Eurytoma californica | reverse complement strand
TGAATAACCAGTGCTGTTATCACTGTTTAATCAGTGAAACAACAGTCACCGTTTAAAACAGTGAAAATTTCACTATTCTTTCAGTGAAAAGAACTATCACTGTTTAAATCAGTGAAAATTTCACTGAATGGGATTTAGAGAGTGGTTGAAGAGGATTAAAAAAAGAAAAATTTTAAAAACTAGAAGTTTTTGAATAAGTAAACTCTTCTTTTTTGAATGACACTAGAAAATGTTACAGACGGTGTATCAACGAAATTTTACCTACTGATTCTTTTAGTGCAAGAGCGAGGGCAAGCGGCGATCTCGCGACTATTATCGCTCCGCGGGAGGGACACTTGGCAGCAGAGGCGAGTGCGGGGAGACACACGACGTGACGGGATCACGCGCCCGAGAAAGGATACCCGAGGCAACCATTTTTTCTCAGCTGGATGATATCATTCGCGATGCACGATGCCAGCAACTAAACCCGATTTCGCGGGAGATTGTGATGTGAACTGCTCAAGGGATTATTCATTCTGTTAGCTGAAAGAATTTTTAAAGATGTGACTATACATACTTTGTGTCACAAAATATTTAGGCAAGTCGTATGAATTTCTAGTACATTAATATTGAAGATCCATCGAATTTTACTCGCTGTGTGTTCATTTATAAAATTTAAATTCCTTTGAGCATAGATGCAGCGTTTAATACCACTGTACATTCACCGTCAGGTGGACTCTGTGAGATATCTCTCGGTAACAGGTCTGATTAGGCTTCTGAAAAAGGCTACCCGTGCTCCACTTTTTAACTAATTTATTATCTTTTAACCGATTGCAGAAAAGGTTTTTTAATCAATTGTTAATCAGTTATGTAACAAAAATCGTTAACCTACCTTGGGTTACTATTAAAGTGTACTACCACTCTAAATAGGTTAAAAATTGCTTGAATTCTTGTAACCACTGTAATTACATGTCTTGTTTTCAAAAACATACCAAAAATCTTCGTGGGTGGTCACAACTGACGCATTAGTCTTTATGACTGCACTCCTCTTTCTCATTCTACCACTCAGTTTCTCACCGGTTACTCACCAGTATCCACTCGAAATATATTGAAACAGCCGAACTCCATCAAAGGCGCTTAGCGGAATTAAAAAACAAGAAACATAAACGGCTTTCTTCCAGATCCGCAGCAGGTGCGTAAGTCAGTCAACTACGGCAGAAACAGCGGCGGCGCCTTAGCCGGCGATAGAGTCGAGCGCGCGACAACTGTCGTCTAGTCTTTTGAAAAAAGAGAAGAAAAAATAACGATGGAAGGAGGAAATATATAAAAATGCGAGGAGAACGAGCGATGCGGGCAACGGTCTAAGCGTCGCGCGCGAAACAGGTGTAGTTGGAAAAAGGAGAGAGAAAGAGAGACGGCTGCGGGAGACTCGCAGATGTCCTTCAAGAAATTGGGAGGTGTCGATGGGGTGCGGAAGCGGCGACGGAGTCAAAGATAAAGGTAATTGACTTGATATGTTTTTCCAAAAACAGATCGTGTTTGCATTACGTAAGTATATATTGTTAATTACCTGTATAAGTATAATTATTACTAGATATTGCAGTGAAATATTTCTGCGTTATGTGGTGAAATAAAATGATCTATTTTTTATAAATTAATGTTTTTAATGGAAATTTTTATTGATTTTAGAAACATAAAACACTTAACGATTTCAAGAAGCACTAATTTCAGATGTAAATAACCAAAGTTTCTTTTGAAACTCATTTATAAAATTTCCTATAAATGCGAGCTAAACTCCGAAGGCTTTTCCGAGGACTCGCCGTCAAATCACCAAAAAGTAACGCGGACAATTTTTCAAAGCTCATTAAAAGTCAAGGCTCGCGAGCAGTGTGAAGCGACCTTCACGTCGATAACCTCGCGTGCGTATAATTTCACCGATGAAAATGGGAGAAAAAAAAGTCGGGACAAGCGAGCGAGTGCTTTTTGAAAAAGGGAAACGAGACAGGCATTAATCGCAGCTGTCTTCGCCACGCCGCGTTTCCTTAATCGCCGCGCGGGTTCACGCTTAATTGGCCGTCTCTGTTCAAGTCGATCGCACCTGATATTACACGCGCCTCGCCCGGCGGAAGGGAGAGAGACAAACAGAAAGAGCGAACAAAAAAAGAAAGAATGGCAGCGAAAATTGCGGTCTCCCGAAGCGATTGACGAACGACGGCTTATAAACGCCAATCGGAAACTTCTTTCTCGTCACTTCGCCGCAATCGCCGCGATTTGCTTATTAGTCTTGAGCGCTTAATCAGCCGCGGAGGCATGCACTTAAGCCTGTCAGCCTCGCGGAATCCTCTTATTATTCGGTGTAATTGGTGTTTGCACGATAAATTACAGCTGATTTATTATATTATCGCTTTTGAAAAATGAACCAGTGCCTCGGCTAATAAAACGAGCCGGACATTTAACGTGGATCTTCGCTCGGCGGAAAACACCGGATGACTCGGTCGGCGAGCTATTTTTTCCGCAATAACAACATCTTAAGATTCAAAAATCCGAGGAGCCGCGGCTCGTATCGAATGAGAGAGCGGGAAAAAAGAGGTACAGCGATCTCTGAGACGGGAACCCGAAGATCGACGTAACGAGCGGACGCGTCCGTAAAAGCGCAAAACAGAGGCGCGGGGTCGCGCGCAAGAAAATCGCCGCCGCCGCGGTAACAATCACGTTTTCTGAGATCGAACGCGGAAATCGCGCCGGCGGATTCCTGCCTCGCGGAATCGTCACGTGTCCCCGAGCTCGGGCTTCGTTAAAGGCGTCGACGAGGTGCGCGACATTCCAGTTTTTCGCGCGCTCCAAGGAGAAAGATCGCGATCGCGCGGTGTGCCCCCGTCGCACGTGACGTTTCTTTACCGCCGAGAAACGCCGTTGTAATGACCTTCTTACACCGCGAGTTTGCACCCTTCGATAAAGCTCTGCTTACTTTTTTAGAAATTGAGTGTAGCAGCTTTTTTCGGAGTATCTGAAATTTGCATCTTTTTGCTTTCTCATTTGAAAAAAGTTTCTGACGCTTTAAAAATTCTAGTTTTTGATGTGACTTATCTTTTTTAATATTTTTTTAAATATAATCTTTTAAATATTTTTTTTTTTTAGATTTGACCATATTTCAAAAATTCAGCAATTTGAAGATATTTTGTTTCAGAAAATAAGGAACTTGTACGTAGATTACCTTTTTTTATTTAGTCATCGTTTCATTGAAATTTCTGAATCATGCTGCTTTATATAATAACGATTGCAGAATATTTGTTAAGTTATTTTTAATTCGCACCTTACAGTAGAGATTATAGTAGATAAGATTAATTATCAAAAAGCGGCGAATTTTTACCAGAGCTTTATCGTTACAAATTATTAATATTTATGATAAACTCGAAAAAATACCTTACCCGTGTCAAAAAAGGAAACATGTTTTGTATTCCAAACAGGAAATAAAAAAAAATGTTGAAAAAGATATCATACAGTAGCGGCGCATCGTAAAAAGATAAAATGATAATCCGACTGACAGTAGCTGATGATCGCGCGTCACCGGTGTACGGCGCGAAGGCAACAACAGCCCGCATGCGTCCCGAAAGAGCCGTCGGCCGTGCTGAGTGAAACATCGCGCTCGCGGACAGTCGCTCGCTCGCTCGCCCGCTCGGCGGCGACGGCAAAAACGCGAGGAATCGTTAGCGAGCGCGCACGCACGCGCGATGCCACGGGGCGCCGTTTTGCCCCTTTTTTCGCGCCGCGGCTTCAGGACAGGTGAGCCCCGGCAACCGTGCCAGCGAGAAACGGAGAAAGAGAAGAAAAGCCGCGACGGATCGCCTGCCGCCGGGAATTTCTGCCGAGACGCGAGATCGGCCTCTCGATATATACGCCGAGCATGCGCGAGTGTTTATCTGAGACGCTGGCCGAGCGATCATCGTGACGGATTTTTCGGGGAGTTTGTTTAGATTTCTAAAATGTATTATATTCTAAATGTAATCTAATTTATTATAAAGTTTTTTAAGAGCAGATTTTTAACAAGTTAATTAAGAAAGAGACTTGTTAGTAATAAATAGTTTTGTTAATATTGAAGTCAATTATTACATAAGAATAATAATTATGATGACTTTAAAGCTATTTAAGTTTAGGTAATCTAATTAAGAAACTTTAGTCTACTTCTCCAATAATGTAAAAGTGAAAAATTTGAAAAATCGCTTTTCTCCATTTAAAGCTGAGTCACTCTAAGCTTCCAGTAAAATAAGTAGGATGAGTTAACTAACTAAATGAAGATTACCAAATGCGAAGTTAAAAATGTTACGACGCATAACTTTTAACGGTACACACGCAAAAAAATAATCGATTTTTAAAATCTCTGCTTACAGCGGATAATCGACGAAACAAGCGGCGCGTTCTTTAGGCTGAACACAGGGGGAACGACGAGGAACGGTGGGAGGCGGGCATCGCCGGATTATATCCGATTGTGCCCGGCCGAGCAAACTCTCCAATTCTTCCAATTAAGCTTTCGCACTTTTTGATGACACGTCGCTGAGCCGCCGCCAATTGGATTAAGTCCCGCGCGGCTGAAGGCGCGCTCACGCTATTCCGCATCGCAATTGATCCGAGCCATTGGCGACCCTCGCTTTCGGCGTTTTTCTTCCACGGGCTCATTCGTCGCAGACTGCGTCGTCGATTTCAGCAGAAACTGGACTGGGCTGAACCTGACGTACTGTCATCGACACCTTCGTTTCTCTCGTGAAACATTCTTTTTCCTTTTTGTGGAAAGTATTTACCTGAAAGCAAAAAAGAACGTATGCTACTTTAAATACTATTACTGAAATATATTACGATTTTAATGATATTAATAAAATGGAAGCCTTAAATCCTAATGATTCAAATATTTTTTCAATTTCTAGGTTTATTATCAGCGATTTCTGGATATTTACAGTGCACTAGTTCAAAGTTTGCTCTACCAGTATAAATAATCCTATTGATTATTTTAAAATTCTGGTGAAAGTCGCATTGGAAAAACGAATTTTCATTAAATGGCTGAACTACAACTGGGTCTAATTGACACACATCATCGAATTGGTTCGATTGCCGACTGCACAAAGCCGGAGTCATTCTCAAAAGCCGCCGCCTCCTGACCGTCGGCGCGGGAGAATCGGGGAGGGAGTCTGGCGGTGTCAGCGGCTCTTTCCTCGCGCGGCCCTGTGGCGCACCCCAAGCGATCCCCGGGCTCACGACAAAACCAGGGCTAATTTCACAAACGAGCGAGCGCGCGCCCGCGAGGTGCCTAGCTCCGCCGGCCTCCTCCTCCCCCCGCCCCAATGAAGCGGAGCGTCGCAAACGCGCGGCGAGGGTGGCTAGCTGGTCGGCGATGTAGATGGACGCGATAATGCGATGCGGAGACGCCACCCCAGCGCCGATGAGTCAGCCGCAGCACTGGCACGCTCCGATGCTGGAATCCATGGCTTCCGAGACGCTGTGACTACTCGGCCGGTGGTTCAGGAATCGATTTAGACGATGCTCGATGTAGTTTCCGAGTGAATTTTTCGCTGGCGGACCGTCCGGTGGATTTTGGTCGAAGAGTGATTTATGCTGGACGCTGGGAGGATTCCTTCGAGGCTGATCGGATTCTTCGCGACGAGGTAAAAAAATTATGGAAATTCAGGAGTGTTGGTTAGTGGCGATTATGAATGAATATGGATGAATGGAAAAGTGAAATTTCAGTATCGCCTCTTAACTTAATTAAGTTTATTACATCTGATAGTAAAAATTTTCCCTCTTAATTGCTTCATAAAGTATTATACTTTACTTCGTCCAAGTAGAAAATGATAAAAAAAATTGTTATCACATCGAGATCTATCCTAATTAAGTATACTCAATTAATAGTCAGTCGCGCTTGAAAAATGTCAGCTTCAATCTCGAGCGATAATCAAAAAATTGAGACTGCTAACTGTATTTCGAGAAATATTAAAATTTAAACGTCGCGAGCAGAAGCAAAACGGCTACTCATCCACTTTCAATTAACTCACACTCTTAGGCGTGTATCCGGCCGAGCATGTGTATCACCAGCGTCGTTTCTCGCAGTGTCTCTTGTCGCTATCACCCGAGGTATCGCCGGTTCTTCTTTCCACTCGCCGACCACTTCACGCGCACACCGTCGCGTATACGCGCATGCACACCGTCCACACACGCACGCCTCGAAAGAGCTACCTCTAATATAAAGCTGCCGGCGACAAGCGTAGATTATTCGTCTCATATACATTCGTATTGGGCCGGGTGTTGAAACACTTGGACCAATTATCGAGAAACTGGAATCCGCTGACCACCCAAAGACACACGCGCGCTGCTAGCCGGCTTTTTTTTACTCCCTCCCTCCCTCCCTCTCTTTCTCCCTCCCTCTCTCTCTCTCGCTCTCCCTCTCGCTCTCTTTCGATGTCTCTCTATCTCTATCTCTCCTTCTCGCTTTAACGTTACGGCGTCTCTCTTTTACGGCGCAATCGACGCCGAGCCGTCCCGGTGCAAACGAGCTTCGCGGCTCTCCCGAGTTAATTAAGCCCAATCTTCGGGGCTACACCATAAGCGGCTCACGGCTATAAGGACCTCCGCGCCGACGTCTCCCCGGGAATGTTAAACTCGCGGGCACTTTTCGACTTGCGCCGTGGAAAATAAACCCGTATTGTTTCGCTAAATTTTCCTCTAGACCGCACCGAGCGCCGATTGGGCACCCACTCGTTACCTCGCCGTCTCGAAGTAATTTAGATTCGAAATTTTTAATGCGTCAATTAAATATATGTTAATTACAATTTCGAAAAAATCGAGCTACTCGAATTTTACATTTGAAGGCCGAAAAGAATTAAGCGCTGCCTCGAAAATTGGGCTTGGAAGGCCTGAAAAATCATTAGATGTGTAATCCTCCGGTGTGGCACTGGAAACGAATTCGGCGTCTTAATGACGCGAGATAAGGGCAACATCGAGGCTCGAATTCGTCGGGTGACGGGCGCTCGATCTCCCTTATCCGCGGCTACCGCGCATAATGCCCGATCCTCTCGCGCGCTAATCCCTCCATTTTACGGTGCTCGGAGACGGCCGCTGCTCGGCGATACCGTGTAATCCTCTACCCGCCTTATCTCCGCCTCCCTTCTCCTTTCACTTACCGCCGTTCCTTCCTTCGGCTCTTTAGTTTTTTTTTGTTTTATCGCGAGCCAGCCGATCGGAAATCGAGCCTCGCCTCGTTTTTCTCCCTTTCGGAGGAGATCGCGTTCCTAAATTAGGGAAGTCGGATTGATTTTTAACACCGGTTCCGCCGCGTGTGTGGGCACGCTTTTTCGACGGCTCGGGCACCGGATGATTCTACCGGCTTCTGGGAATTTGGACACTTAATTAAAGTTTCTCGAATTGACATTATTACCCTTTCTTTCTCTCTTCTCTCTGTTTCTCTTTTTTATTTATTTTTGTTTTTGCTTTTGATGAAAACTGCGTTGGCATAATGTACCCGTCGACATTTGCACCTCGGCAAAGGGGCGAACCCGACAATTACGTGGATTTATACTGATTGGTGATTCTTGAATGACTTGAAAGTGTCCGGGAGGCGGAATGATACACGAATGCTTAGCGTGCGTACGTCATCGATGTTAATTAAATCAATATACTGCTATATTTTGAAGTTTCTAATGAATTAGCTGGATGAGAGCTGGGGCAGTCAATCAAATATTTTTCGAGGATTTTATTTTCAGATGGTATGTTAAATAGCTAGATTTTCCTGGGAAAAAATTAAGAATCTCTCGTTGATGTAATTATTCATCGTTGATAAAAATAATCAAAATTTTTTATTTATAATTTCATAAGTTTTTTTCTTAATTTATGAAATTTTTAGACTTTAAAATTATAGGATGTTCAGCCTCGTTAATGCATTATTTAATGCATTCCATTAAGTAACTAAAACTTATTAGTAATCATACGTATTTACATAACGAATTTTCCGAACAAAAAAGAATGCAGAAAAGCATTATATAGGTTTAGATGTTTAAATGTTTTCCAACGTACGTGAATTGAAATAGTTTTGCAAACAAAAAATACAACTTAGTATTTTTTCCAAAAACGAACTATATAATCAGTTATAAATTCCATTTTAAAAATCGCAAATAAAACAGTAACCAGTATTTTTTAAACACCTATCGTACCTCGGAGCCTCGTAAAAGCACGCTTCCTTGTGATAAAACAAGAAAAGGTAAAACGAATAAAAATTAAATCAAGTTTTGGAACCGGACTGAAGAACGCGTGATGCGTAAACCCGCGGCGTTGCGTAGTTTTGTGCTGTGAGTGCGGGTGTCAGATGCTCTTCCGCGATACAGACGAGTGCGTCCGACTAGTCGTTTCCGCCGGGCCAGCTCGCGCCTGCGCTTCCGCCGCGAACAGCCGCACCAACGAGACTAGTCACTTGGACAATGAAGTTCGACAGTCTAATTAGACTTTCCTTTGTGAAAGTGTTTGTATAGTTTAAGTAAGACGAGAGAATGATATTTTTAGGTTCATTTTTAGGCAGATCTCCGCTATGCCAAATCTTGTCTTTACAAAAATGTAACGATAATAAAATCGTACGCCGCTTTGTTGCAAATTAATTTGATCGGTTCCTTATAAACTAATTCAGAAGTAATTTCACTTTCAAATAAGCAAGACATGACATGACACCCACTGACAGTAAATTGCATTAGAGACAAACGTATAGAATAAGTACACGTATTAAATCATTTTAACAGTTAATTTAAATTGTAACGTAACTATTTGAAATTTTTTAATTTATATTAGAGAAGAATATTTCAATCATACAACGTGCAACCCTGCATAAAAAGCTCGTTTTTTTTATTGTTTGTTACTTTTTTCTTATACAGAAAGAACGAAGAAATTTCAAAAAAAGGGAAATGAAAAATAATCGATCTTGTAACAGCAGTGGCGAAAGATTTACATAGCAATTGAAGGAGTTCTTCTCCCTAGTTGTAACAAGACTGATGCCAGCACCGCGCAAAAAACTGACAAATTTTAGCGAGTTCACGGAGCTGCCACGTATCGCCTGTAACTCAAGAATCTCCATCTCTTCCTTTTTCCCTTCCACGGAGGTCGTCAGGCGTGTCCGCGTTACGTGATTGCAAATTATTGGTTATTAGCTCTCGAGGTACAGCTCAGCCGAAAGTAATGCGGCTTCCGAGAATGTCGGAATAAGATAGAGGGTTATAAGGTGTAATAAAAGTAAGGAAAGGCGGGAAAAAATTTAGGTGTCCTGCAAGTGAATTCGTCGTGTGATAAATTTCGTTTTATAGCTATATAGGAAGTCTTAAAAGACGTTGCTCCTAAAATTCGATATGAGAATTTACAAAATCTATCCTGATCACAAGTGCAGATGTTTCAAACTATTAGTATAATTAATTAATTAAATAATAAGCAAATTTAAGCAACTATTTGTGTTAAACTGAAGATTCTGTAACAAAAATTTGCCTAAAAGATAATTTCAAGAAGAGAAGAGATTACGATAAAAAAGAGTACCTGTAGATAATAAGAGGACAATGCACGTAATAACAATCGAGGCGATGGTTATAAAGTCAACGGAGGAGGAGAAAACGGAAGGGAAAAAGAAAAATCGCGAGTGAGTGAAAGGGAAAGAGTTGATGGAAGGAGCAGGCCCGACGGCGATGCCTCCCCCTTCGTCAAAGCCTTAATAGACTTTATTGTTTTACGAGCCAATTACAGATTACTTTTACGAGGCGAGTGCGCCACTCGCGGTCTCTCGCTTTTAATGAATCCTGAGAAAAAATCCTCGCAAATTTCCTAAGCCACCGTCGAGCCACCTCCACGGCCTTTGCTTTTGCTCTCTTTTCGTGATAATTTCTTCGGACTTTTTTTTTCCCTCTCACAATGACGGACAATGAGGAATTTTTCGCTGGCGAGAATAAATTTCGATTTTTTTATTGGGTAGGAAGTGTAATCTTCCTTTAATAAACCGTAGTTACTTTAATTTTTATTGCAATAATAAATTTCAATGAGTGTTAAATTAGGAAGTAAGGTGATAAATTATCATTTGCTGTTCGAGTATTAAATAATTATTCTAAGAGTAGTTTACGTCAATAATTATCATTGTATTTAAATCATAGTAAATTCATAATATACCAATGGGACATTTCGATTATCTAGAGAAAAAAGTCTGAAAAATACTGATTAAATATTATTACAGAGAATTAGTTCAAATACCATTATAAAATGAATTCAATATTCCTTCCACGAATTTCCTCCAAGCTCCACGAGTGGAAACTCGAACGAGCAAAAGTCCCACGCACGAATCTTGACGCGAGTCGCGCGAACTTCGCCAGCCTCGGATGCAGATTCGCGGAGCTGATTCTCGGAAGCATCTTAAATCGCGCGGCTCCTCTTCTCCCACGGCTGACGAGTACACCTAGGTGCACATTGTCGCCCGTGGGCTCGCGCACGTGCGCCGCGTCAAACGGCCGCTTAATTTCAGCGCTCTCGCCGGGGAGACAATGTACGCGGCCGTCTCGCTTCTGCGAACGCGTTTGCCCCCCTTTTTTTTCACGGACGCGCCCGCCGCGTGTGGCGCAACGTCCCACGATTTTCCGTGCGAGCGTGCGGGAATGCGCGGGGCGCGCGCGGCGTAATACGGGTGATTACGATTCCGCGGCCGTGCGAAGGAGTGCGCGCTCCGCTTTTTTCGGGACGGGGCTCGTATACGAACGCGACACCTTTTCCCGATCGTGACTTTACGCCGGTTACTTGACGGCCTTTTGTCACTTGGCCGCCCGAGGTGAGGAGTTCAGACGGGGAGGTGTCGACTTCGTGCAAGAGGTGAGACGTGATGTCTCGGGGGAAGTGGACGATACTCTACTTTTCAGATGGTTGATGATTAAGTGGTCAGAAACAATGTTGACGCAATTATTTTAAAATGTCATGGTGTCAGGGGTGATACATAAATTTGAACAATTGACGTTACAAATTATATGTTTTGTTGATATAATTAATGTATTTTAATGAATTTGGAAATAAAAATATTTTAAATACACTACTATGTTATTCTACTTTATTCTACGCCAAAAGGCACATTTAAATTCGACTAAAATAAGCAATTATAACAAGCGATAAAAAAAAAATAAAAAGTGAAAGTCGAGAGAAATAACAATAGATCTAATATATCACCACTGATAAATCAACCTGTTTGCTGAAAGTGTAATTATACTAGTCTCCAGACCCGCCTAAAGTGCTCAGACAATAATTTTCAGCAGACACGATTCTCGTGTGATCCTCCCGATTTCCCGATTAAAAACGTCCGTCGATCTAACTGTATTAGCTACGGTAGGTGCACCGGCCTTTATCAAGATAGCGCCCAATTTATTAAAGAAAAAAAAACAGTCGGCACAGAGGCGAGTGCGCAGGAAAAGCCGAGCGGCGCGGCAATAAATAAGCCCAAAGGTGTTCTCCCAACGCCTCATTTGAAATGCTAAGCGCGGCTCCTCTTGCGCACTCCGAAAAGTCGAGGAGACCCGGTGAAAATGGGCCGGCCTACATATTGCCTAGGTGTCGCGCGCGCGCGCGGGCCCACAAAAAACAGAGGAAGAAGAAAAAAAAATAGGGGGGACGCCGTCCGCCGACGGTCTGCCGTCTTACGCTTATCCGCCGGGCGCATCGCTCGCGCGACTCTATAAATCTAATCTGGGGATGCGCGCATGACAAATTCAGAATGGGGCCCGCGCGCGCGGGAGGAGGCCGCGACCTTACGACCGGGACAAAGGGGCCCGCTCGAGGGCCACCTTTCATGCGGGGATGCGGATTAGGTGCTCTCGGGGTGTTTATGTGACGCTCTATGAGGTTATCTGATGGAAAGGGTTGGAAGCTATTGAGCAAATAATGTGAAGGGCTGTTAGGGAATTAAAACGTATTTTTTATTTTTCTAGGCACCGAGATATTTTAGTCTTTTTATTTATATTTTCGTGCGTTTGTTCTACTTTTCGTTTCACTGTTATGCGCGACGAATGAAATTTAAAGCTTGAAAGTAAATAAATAGTTTGAAGACTTTGTAGTAACAAAGATGCACTTGAGTTTACATTTTAATCAATTATAAAATAAATTACAAAAATTCCCACAAATAATTTTATAATAAGGTATTCCATATAAATTTATTAATCTTATCCAAAAATCTCGAAATGAAAAGGAATCTCCTAGCAAGTATTTTTAATTTAAATAGAAATACGTTAACGGTCGATAAATCCTCATAAACAGAATATTTAATATCTTTTAGCACACTTTCACATGACGTACGACGGCGCCAAGCTCCGAAAATCCAGTCGGTCGCGTTTACGCTCCTCCTAAATTATTTAAATGAAAGAGGCAGCGGCCATCGTAGCCTGGGAAAATCTCCGATATTGAATTTTCCCGTTGGGAACCCTCTCATCCTATAGCCGGCCCACCGAAAAATTACCTTGACCACTATTTACGAGCTCCGCGGGTGCCGCGCGCGTCCAGTCCTAATTGACTCCTGCACCGTGACGTCGCCGCGATACACCCGGGAGACGGATAATCGGCCCGGCTCTCGAACTACCGGCCTCTTTTATTCCTTTACGACGCGCGCGCGAATCTTCGGGTCCATTAACTCGTTCGCGCTCGGTCGGCCGCGCGAGGCTTTATGTATCGTCGCTTATTCGGCGGCTCGGCAGTAAATGCGGCGGGGATGCGCGAGAATAAAGGGCGAGAACCGCGTTAAATTCGATTTTTCGCCCGTTGCGTACACGCGCTCGCAGAGGAACGCGTCGAACGATGCGCAGACTTATATTCTTTTTATGGCATCATGCTTATAAGTATTTATGACTTCCACAGAGCGACATGTTCTTAAGAAGTTTTTAATTCGCGAATTGTATGCGAGATATTAAAGATTTTATTTAATTTTTAAATTGAATAATTTTCTCGAATGAAAATATTTTGATATTTTACCAATGAAACTAGAAATACAGTATTTTAATATTATGGTTTCATTAAATTCATTAATGAAAAAATGAAAGTTTAAAATTTCGTAAACCGATAATACACGAATAAAGAATTGAGGATTATAGGATAAAAGTAAATACGGTGGCTCATTTCTCTGACCGAGTGAATGGGTGTACTGGAGATGTATGTTTCCCTTTAAGCTGCGGTACTTTCTGAGGTCTTGTAATGCTTCTGTTTAAGTCACGTGAAGTCTACGGGCTTCTGAGTGAAGTCTAAAGTTATATAACGGTATAGGGTGCTATAATTTCACTTGTTCAATTAAAATTGTATAAATCCTGTAGTTTTTATTTATAATTATGGAAAAATGCAATAAAAATATTAAATTTAAAAAAAAAAACAATAAAATGTAATGTGTTTAATATGTATATGGAGACCCGCTAATAAAATTTATAAAACTGATTACGTCTTAATTTTTATAAAAAGTAATTCTAAACTCCTTTTCGAACATCCGAAAGATAAATAACTTTTCCATTATGCGGACTATAGATGATGCAAATAAGTGGGTTAAGAGCATAACTTAAAATTAAGCGTTGTCTTCAAGCTTAGGGTAAAAACGAATTTCATGAATTTTTATAGCACGTTGTCATCTGGTCATTTCAATCTATGCAAATTTCGCGTAGCAAATATATTCAGTAATCCAATTAAATTACGGATTAAACCTATTTCCAACCTGCAGTAAATAACCCATAGATATAACTAAACACTATAATTCCGTAAACAATCTAATTCTAAATCAATCTATTTCCCTTGTCGCATCTTACCTCGCAACGAACCTTAATCTCGATCTACTCTCGAGAAAATCGCGCAATAAACTCGCCCGAAAGCAATAAACATTTAATATGAAATTTATTGCAGTAGGTTACTCCGAGCCATCGGCATCGCCTCCCATCAATCGGCCACTACATCGTGCCAGCTGCATCGGCCGGTAGCCCGCGCGCGTACACACGGGCGTCGTCGCCGGCGCCGGCGGGCAGCGGTCGATGATTTTTGCGGGCGGAGAAGCGCGCAGCGCAGCTGTTGACCCGCAGCTAAAAAGCATACATGCTAAATAGGCGAGAGGCCGCGAAGGGGCGAATACGCGCGCGCAGGCGACGCTCGGCCCGCACTCGTCGCCCTCGATCGATTATGACGTGCCGCCCAGCGCCGACGGCCTGGCTTATTAGATTCGACGCGGCGATTAATTAGGGTCGAATTAATAATCCGGCCGGTGTGTTTGTTTTCGGCGAGCCCGCGCGGTCGCGAGAGCTTCCTGGCCACCGACTTTTCTAGCCATCGGCTGCTCTTTCATTATGGCGAGAGAGTAATTGAGTATATATAGAAAATTTAATGATTTTTTTTTTAAGGAGCATGATAAATTTTTAATTTGACTGATCTTTCAAATTGCTCTTTAAGTATTTTGTAGGATATTATCATTTTATTAAAAGATTTTAAAAAATAATTCAATTAAACTTTTTCGGTTTTATTTATATCTTCTGTTAAAATGTAAAAAAAAAGTTATTACCGCTTCTTTTTATAATCCATTATGCATCGTATGTATGCGAAAAGAGGATAGGCAACGATCGGTTGTTTCCGGAGGCTAAATTTATGTATAATTGCCTTAGGATTGACAGTGGCTTGTCTATAGCTACAATTATTGCCGTCAATTACGTTGAGCATCATTGCATCTTTTTAGGACAGAGGCTCATTTCAGTATGAGTGGCTCGTTTTACGCTTACATAAATGAAATATTAATTATAAAAAATAAATTAATACTATTTGATGTTAAAAATTTTTCCGGGCGTGAAAGTTATTCATTAAATAAATAAATAATGGAGCGATTTTATAAACAACTAAAACTTATCACTGAACACAATGTTTTCCTTAATAAATTGAACTATTTAAAAAAAAAAATATTTATGCCACGTTAGTCAAATAATTTCGACATAAAAGACTTTTAATTTGATTAGCTCCTAAACGGTATAAACGCTTAGAAAAACACTCGAAAGTAAATT